>OX608080.1:49840301-49894485 GCA_951509765.1 Sphenella marginata | reverse complement strand
TTTTTTGCAAGTCTGCTTTGGTAATTTTTGAATTGGTAAAAAGTTGATTGAACAGGGCGTTTAGAAGGCAAAAAACCCAGCGTATTGTTAGCTTAATAGTTAGCAATGCGTGCCAAAATTTCTCTGATGAGTGAAGTTAGCAACTTCCGAAATGGATCTATAAGAAAAGCTATGGCGTTGTCTCTAAATTTTTCCTGTTCAACTCAACAAAAATTTTAATAATTAATAAAAAAAATTATTAGGAAACCCAAAAACAACAATAATTTTTCGCTGCAGAAAAAATTATTAATAGGTCTATAGCTCGTACCGAACCAGGATACTTCAAATATAAAGACCAAAAACACAAGCTTGTTGTTTGTGTAAAAATCTCAATAACAAAAACCAAGAGCACATGGTTGGCAAACTGTGACACCAAAGCAGACTTGCAAAAAATCCATCATGACACCAAATCTAAAACGTCAAATGGCGTTGTTGGTACATGAATTGGTAAAAAGTTGATTGAACAGGGCGTTTAGAAGGCAAAAAACCGAGCGTATTGTTAGCTTAATAGTTAGCAATGCTTGCCAAAATTTCTCTGATGAGTGAAGTTAGCAACTTCCGAAATGGATCTATAAGAAAACCTATGGCGTTGTCTCTAAATTTTTCCTGTTCAACTCAACAAAACTTTTAATAATTAATAAAAAAAAAAATTATTAAGAAACCCAAAAACAACAATAATTTTTCGCTGCAGAAAAAATTATTAATAGGTCTATAGCTCGTACCGAACCAGGATACTTCAAATATAAAGACCAAAAACACAAGCTTGTTGTTTGTGTAAAAATCTCAATAACAAAAACCAAGAGCACATGGTTGGCAAACTGTGACACCAAAGCAGACTTGCAAAAAATCCATCATGACACCAAATCTAAAACGTCAAATGGCGTTGTTGGTACATGAATTGGTAAAAAGTTGATTGAACAGGGCGTTTAGAAGGCAAAAAACCCAGCGTATTGTTAGCTTAATAGTTAGCAATGCGTGCCAAAATTTCTCTGATGAGTGAAGTTAGCAACTTCCGAAATGGATCTATAAGTAAAGCTATGGCGTTGTCTCTAAATTTTTCCTGTTCAACTCAACAAAACTTTTAATAATTAATAAAAAAAATTATTAAGAAACCCAAAAACAACAATAATTTTTCGCTGCAGAAAAAATTATTAATAGGTCTATAGCTCGTACCGAACCAGGATACTTCAAATATAAAGACCAAAAACGCAAGCTTGTTGTTTGTGTAAAAATCTCAATAACAAAAACCAAGAGCACATGGTTGGCAAACTGTGACACCAAAGCAGACTTGCAAAAAATCCATCATGACACCAAATCTAAAACGTCAAATGGCGTTGTTGGTACATGAATTGGTAAAAAGTTGATTGAACAGGGCGTTTAGAAGGCAAAAAACCCAGCGTATTGTTAGCTTAATAGTTAGCAATGCGTGCCAAAATTTCTCTGATGAGTGAAGTTAGCAACTTCCGAAATGGATCTATAAGAAAAGCTATGGCGTTGTCTCTAAATTTTTCCTGTTCAACTCAACAAAACTTTTAATAATTAATAAAAAAAATTATTAAGAAACCCAAAAACAACAATAATTTTTCGCTGCAGAAAAAATTATTAATAGGTCTATAGCTCGTACCGAACCAGGATACTACTAAAATTATATATAAAGGGTTTAGAACCAAATGGATCTAAGTGACTGCGAAATTGATTTGAGATATTTAAGTTTAAAGTTTACTGCCTTTTGAAAATTCTATGTAAAATCTGGGTAGGGCGTTTATTGTATGGGAAATAGATGACACTACAATGTCCGAAATGACTTGGATCTCTTTGCCAACAAATAAACACCATATTTCACTAAACAAATGTGGATAAACTAACACTTAGATCCTTTTAGTTCTGAGACCTTAATATTATAAGTTGTATACGCAATGAAGTGAAAAATCGTTAATTTTCTATTAGAAAAAATACCGGTGTAATAACAATTATTGAAATCAAATTAATAAAAAAAATCTATTTTGGGCAGAACGAAATTTGCCGGGTCAGCTAGTTTACTATAAATAAGCTGAAATTTCTGAATAACATTACATTATGAACTTGGCAACAAAGCCTGTCGGACCAAAAGATTTGTTTCATTTATTACATTGCAGGGTTGGCAAAAATAATCAGACTGAACCCTCCAAGAGGGTGCCGACTGGTAGTGGATACTACAGTGTTATGTACAGGTTGGTACTTCAGTACTCTCCCGTACGGAAGATATCCAACTAAGGTCAGATATCACGGCTTTACATCTTGGCTCCTTCAATAGCTCTGGCGCATTGAGGTGATTTCTGACTATGATCGTGAGGTAAAGGGCTGGATCAAGGTGTCATGCTTCATGAACCGTGCCGAGGATCAGCCTGACTAGGGGCCCTTTTAAATAGTCCAGTCTCTTACGGTGCCCTCTGGGATCATGGCCAATCCCAGTTGAAATCTTTAGCCTTACCCCGGGTATGCGGATCTATTCGTGGGACCACAAAATGTACAAAAATAATAATAAAAACAAAAAAAATAAGGAGGCCGACAGTCCAACAAAGTCGGAGGGGAGAACCCCCACAGGTTACGGCACTCGTGCGAGACCGCCGGCGAAGGCGTACCCAGTAAGCGGCTCGATACTGGGGTTACCGTCGAGGCCGGCGCGCTCGAGTCGAGGAACCCTCTTCCTACGCCCACGGCTTTCAGCAAGGCCTACGATAGGCCAAAGCTAGATAACGTGCTGTCTAAGCACAAACGTACTGCGCTTAGGATCCTGAGGAGGTCCTGGCATATACCAGATTTACTCACCAAGGCGCTGCCTGGTGACGTGGCAGAGTTAAAGACCGAATTAGAGTGGGCCAAACTGGTATGTCCGAACTTCGACGGCAGTCGTCCGGTAGAAGAAAAGGGGACCGAGAAACGTAACAGGTCCGTGGAGGCTGGGTCAAGCGCCTCTAACCCAAAAAGGGCTAGAGTCCTACGCCCCACGTTTGCAGAGATTGCTAAAGGTAGCATACTTCTGGGGGTCTTTGACTCGAATCCCAATGGGGAGAGGCGTTTCCGGTCTCACTGAGACTGGGTGCGGGCTGAGATGGCTACCCACTCGGTCAGCGTCTTGGCCGAGTTTCCTGGTCCCATGCCCTCCTGGAAAGAAGTGGAGTGGTTCCAGGGTTTGGTGAAGGTGGGGGCCTGTGGGGATTCAAGGTCGGCTGTCATGTATAAGTGAGCTTGAGGCGTTCTACCCTGGTGCGACTGGCAGGGCGGTGGATCTCAGCGAGATTCCATGTAGACAGAGGGCTAGGGTTTGGATACCAACCAAACCATGGGAGCCAGAAAAGGTCCTAGAGGTGTTCAGGGCCTTTAATCCGGACCTTCCGACCACCAATTGGAGGGTCCTCAGACTAGAGTCTAGCTCTAAAGCTACGCGTCAGGCGGTCCTGATGCTGAATAAAGAGGCGGTCCCTCTCCTGGAGCAGACGAATTGGATGGTGAATTTCGGTTTCGTCCAGGTTAGGGTCCGGGTGTACTCCAACGACCTTAGGTCAGTGAAGGACCTGGAGAAGAAGCTTGAGAATGACGACAGCGAGGGGGTGGTTGAGGATGTCGAACCTAGCCGGGCAGATCCGATGGACGGGACGGAACAGGACAACGCCTCATCGACCCTCTCACTAGGTTCTTCTCTGGGCTTCGGGAGATTATGCGAGGCGAACTCGGGGGATGAGCCGATGTCTGATGAAGACATTGGCGATGGCTCGGGGGTGGAGAGGTGCAGCAACCCTGATGGTGAGGGTGATAAAGATTAATCTCCACCATAGTAAAGCAGCGGCGGCTGCGCTGCTGCTCCTTTTGGAATCAAAGGGGATAGCGGAGATAGCCCTAATCCAGGAGCCATGGGTGGTCGGGCACAACATTTGCACTTCGATCTGGAAGGTGTACCGTCCATATCCCCCCGTATAGAAATCTTAAGGATGCCAATTGGCAAACGTATAGAGCGGAACTGGACAAGTACCTTTCCGACTATCATCCCCATGAACCCAGGGATATTGTAGAAATATATGATATGGTGGAAAAGTTCACCAACGCATGTCAGGTGGCTATGGATAAGGCCTGCCCCATTAAAAGGGCTAGGGGTAAGCAAAAACCATCCTGGTGGAACCCCGAGCTAGATAGGTATAGGAAGCTTTGTAGACAAGCTTTTAATAGTGCTAAGGCCTCGAGAGAGGCTTCAAAGTGGGATGCGTATAAAGAGCACCTGAGAAAAAACAAAGGAGTAATCAGGAAATCTAAGAGAACCTCCTGGCGAGATTTCTGTAGTGGTATAGAGTCTGTGTCGATTAGTGGAAAGGTGGGCCGGTGGCAAAGGTCTAGGTGTTAGCCCGGCCAAAACAGAGCAGGTCCTGTTTACTAGGAAATACAAAATTCCGACGCTGCAGCTACCAGCATTAGGTAATACCACCCTCAAACTTGGCGATTCCGCTAAGTTCCTGGGTGTTATTATCGATAAAAAGCTCTCAAGGAAAGAAAGTATCCAGGAGCGTGATAAAAAAGCTTTAGTAGCCCTATACTCTTGTAGGGGGGCCGTAGGGAAAAAATGGTCAACCCCCCAAGTCACACTTTGGCTCTATACCGCTGTGGTTAGACCGATTCTTTTGTATGGAGTCCTAGTCTCGTGGACGGGACTGGAGAAAAACTCCAATACTATCCCAATGCAAAGAGTGCAGATAAGCGGGGCGTTACGCACAACTGCGGCGGACGCACTAAATGCAATCTTGGATATTTTGCCGATCGATCTAATCAGTAAACTAGCTACGGCATGTTCCGCATTGCGACTTAGGAGTTTACCAGGATGGGGATCCCCTGGTATGGGTCATTCTTCCATCCTTGACGATCTGCCCGTGTATAGCTGACTACTGTACACCGAAGTACTGTTTTGAGAAAAAATTCCATATCATAATTCCGGAGAGAGGATACTGCGACATCGGACCGTCCCTGAGTAATGGCTCAATCCATCTGTATACAGATGGCTCAAAACTCGACGATAAGGTGGGAGGAGGGGTATGGGCTCCTCAGCTGGGTCTAAATTTTAGTTTTAGGCTGCCTGACCACTGTAGCGTCTTTCAGGCGGAAGTGGCCGCAATACAGGAAGCTGTGGAGCACCTGAAGACAGTGGATATCAATAACGGTGATGTCTACATCTTCTTTGACGGCTCTGAAGGCGCTGGGGGCAAGTACGTACAGTTCCAGGACTGTGGAGGGCTGCCACAAATCTCTAACGAGATGGCTGAGCAACTCTCGATTCACCTGGTGCGGGTGCCGGTACACAGGGGCATAAGGGGTAACGAAATGGCAGACGAGCTTGCTAGAGGGGGCACATCCGCTCCGCTTTCACAGTCCTGGAAGGGTCTAGGCATGCCGCTCGCGACTAGTAAGCTCTTAACGAGGCATATGTTCCTCCAGGAAGCAAGTGACAGGTGGGATAATTTCAGTACCTGCTGTCATGCAAAATTTATATGGCCAGAAATTAGTGCGAGTAGGTCGTTAGACCTACTTAAACTCAGAAAAGAAGAGCTCTCTCTATTTATGGGGCTTCTAACGGGGCATATAGGTCTAGGCAGACATGCAGAAAGGTTGGGTATCCCGTTTAATGACTTCTGCAGAAGCTGTAGAGACGAGGAGGAGCCTGAAACGGTGAGGCACCTCCTATGTGAATGCCCCGCTCTGTGGGGTAAGAGGTTGAAGTATCTGGGGTCGGGTGTTCTCCGGCATCTCGGCGAACTAGCTTATATTAGCCAAAGGACATCCTGCGCTTCGCGGACTCCATAAAGTGGTTCGAGTAGGGGGTCGTTTAAAGATCGATGTGGTATCACAACGCGACCTCCGGGGCCTATGAGTGCTAGTCCATATGCTAGCAGCCACTGCAACCTACCTACCTACATCGCAGATTACCGTTCTTTTCTATTTGGAATATCGCTGGCAAAAATGCGGAAATACTTCTTCTTTCTACTTCTACTCATATTCTTTTACTCTCTTCAGGCAATGTTCGGAAGGAAATTTCAGGTTATTATTAAAACGATAAAATGTTTTAAAGCGGTGCCTAAGCCTCTAGGTACGCTAATCACAAGTTGTCAATTAAAAATTTTTAAATTGACAACTGCCAGATAAACTGACCGTTATTTGCCAATAAAATGAAAGTCTTAGAAATTTAATATTTTTGTAACGATAACATATGTATGTATGTAAAACAATTTTCTTCTACAGTTTGGTGATTCTCAAGGAAAAGTGTAATCGCTAAGACCTTTTTTCCCAGTGCATAATTACAAAGTAATGTAAAACTCTCAAAACACTTTTTATGGAAAATCACCTCACCAACAAATTGTTGAGGAAAATCGTTGGCATTACTAAAATATTAATAAAAAAAAATGTTTCTAGTAGGATAGCTATATAAAAAAAAAATTTATAAATAAATATTTGTTTTTTGCCCGGAGCAATTAATTTATGAGTGAATGTGCTCTGTTTTGTGTTCTTGAACGTTTTTGTCTGTATTTTTCTAAGTTTAAATTTATTCCAATGATGTCTTGAGCTTAAATCTACAAAAGAGAATTTTTAGTAAATAAATAATGTCAACCTTGATATAATGACCAACTTGTTTACAGTGAACAGGCCTTGCAAAAATTAGTTAGTACTACTTGTATATCCCGATTCTGCTGTACTAACGAATGAAAATTTTTTTGTGAAATCGAGGTTCTCCATAAACAAAAACTAATACCGGACCGAAGAATTGCAATTGTACTTGCAACTTAAGTCATCGCGGCTTTAAAAGATACACCGAAAAAAAATGCAATACCTAAAGCCTTAGTTTTTTCGAAGTGCACCTTTCTTTTAGTGGATCTTTAAGGGATCCTTTGTTCTATGCTCAGGTAAAGGAATTAAGATCCCACTATGTACATACCTCATTAGTTAGACTTTTCTGAAAAAAAAAAAATTTCGTGAAAAAAAGTATTTTAAAAAAACTCTATTCTTGTAAAACCAGGGGGGGTTACTCTGTATTGCGATGCGAAAGAAATTTCTTTCGCATTTGAAAAAAATGTATGTGATTTGACAGCTTGCTAATAGCATTTGCTTTCGCATCGCGATACAGAGTAACCCCCCAGGTTCGTCCACTGTGCGTTTGTTGAATGTATTGCACAGTAGACAATAGACACAGTCGTAAAGCTTTCAGCTTCTCTAAGATTTTTTGGTGAAGGAGCATACCAAAAAGGAGTAGGGAAGCAAGTGGATGTTGGCTTATCGCAGTCCTGTTTGAAGTACTAATTGTTTTCGAGGAATGCCTTTGCAATAAGTGCTTAAAATGGCATACTAAAGACGAAATGCGAAAAATTGATTTTTTGATTTATTCATTTCATTTCATTTATTGAAAGTATAAGCATTAGTGCAATAAGAATTTCCTTCTTTTTTAGCACAACAAATATGTCATTAACTACAAAATAATTACAGATATAATAATTTTATCTTAGATGGTACAAGCAGTGAAAAAACAACAAGAATACCAAATAAACATATATAATTTTCAAAAGTAATATATCTTAGATAATTTAATAAACTAAACTAAATTAATTTGATGGTCACTTAAGTTGATTGAAAAAGGGAATAAAGAACTTGTTTGACGTTGTTTTTATTCAATGAGCTTCTAGTCCAGACTCTTATAGCATTGATGAAAAATAGCCCAGTCGATGTTATGAAGTTGTATGTAGGTAAAATTAAATCTTTTGAGCGCTCAGACCTAGGGAATATCAGCTTCTCATAAAGATAGGAGGGCGTCTTGAAAGTGATGAGCCGATAAACAAAAATACAGGTTTTTGCCCTTTGATAGTTTTGAATTTCGCAACCAAGTAAACTTGTCCGCCATAATGAAATATGATCGAACTTCTTTAAGCCATACACATATCGGGTTATATGCTGTTTGGCGAAGGTTCCTCATTGTAACATAGACTTTGGAAACAACAGAGTTTATATGATCGATGCAGTTAAACTCGAATTAATAACGAACCCCAGACTGGTTATTTTGTTGACATATTTTAAGGGTGCATTTCCAAGAACCACTTGGGGTAAGATTGCCATATCAAACTTCTTCTTGGCGATGGGTAAGATAAAAGACTTTCTGGAGTTAAGACATAGACCATTGCTAATAGCCCATTCCTCAATAGACTTTAAGTCAAGGTTAAGTCAAAAGGCCTAGGTTCTCAAAGGAAAGTGACGAATAAAGCTGAATATCGTCCGCATAAGCATGCATTTCCGCATAGTGAGACACGCCAAAGATATCATTTATGAATAAACTAAATAATAGGGGACCTAGAATTGAGCCTTGTGGAACGCCTGTGGTGAGCTTTCCAAGTTTCGAAACTTTTCCGCCTACCCTGACTCGTTGATATCTGTCTGTAAGGTAGCTCCTCATAAGATTAACAGAGTTTACATCAAAGCCAAAGAAAAATTCAAGCTTCTGCCATAAGATGAGATGGTTTACTGTGTCAAACGCCTTCGAGACCCTAGGAATAATAAACACTTATATTATAACAGAAAGGGTAACTATAGTATGAATGTTTTGCTGGTCGATTGGTTAAATTTGTGTATGGTACGCATGCTAATAGGTTAATCTGCAGGTATGTGATAACAAAATGGCAATAAGGTACGTCGAACGAGGTTCATGCACGTGGGCGTAACATTATAGAAAGGACGTTTCAAGACATGGATGGAGGCAGGGCCGTGCGCAGGAATTGGCCTTGGGGGGGGTTTTAATTTAGATTTGAATTCGCATACATTTTCCACTAAGATAAACCCATACATCATAAATTTAAATGTTCTTTAACTTTTCTGAAACTGCATACTCTGATACCTAAAACTATACCCAAGAAAATTTTTTTGATGGTACACATTTTTCTGTATTTGATAGAGAATTGGTGATATGATGGCATATCCCAGCTAACTGAAAGTGCAAAAAAAGACTCCTTTCGGACCATAAAACGCTCATTTCTCAGAGCTTTACTCTCCAAAATGAGTTTCTTTCGGAGCCCAAATGGAGCGAAAAATCGCTCTACGCGGGAACTCCAACGGAGTCATAAAAAAGAGTCCGAAATGAGTCCGATATCCCTGAATTTCAAGCGTTTTTTGACTATTTTTAAATGAACTGCGGAGCCTTTTATTGGTGTTTTTCTGAAGCTTATTTGGGGTCGTTTTTTATTTCTTTTGGGTCATAATTTCTTTGCGCAATTTTTCCCTTCTAACTATTCTGCCGTCACCAATTCTGACTTTATAAATTATCCCTATGAGCTACATGGGAACAATTTAATTAATTGTCCAATTATATGCGCCAATGATGTTCTTATTTATCTGAAAACCTTGAAGGAATTTTTTAAATGCGGTCCTGATAGGATTCCTACATGCTTCTTGAAGAAGTGTGCTAACAATATTTACCAACCCCTTACCAATTTGTTCAATCTGTCACTAAAGTGTGGTGTTTTTCCAAAACCATGGAAAGAGTCGTTTCTTCTACCGCTTCATAAAAGCGGAAGCAAGGCTTCTATAGAGAACTATCGTGGCATAGCAAAGCTTTCTGCCATCCCAAAAGTGTGTGAAGCTAATGTTACCAATCAGCTTACGAATCCTATCTCTACCTTGATTTCCGACTGTCAACACGGGTTCTGTAAGGGAAAGTCCACCGTTACAAACTTACTTGAATTTACTTTGATTTCAGTAAAGCTTTCGATAAAGTGTGTCACTCTTTACTTATTCATAAACTGGATCAGTTGGGTTTCCAGCCGAGTCTCAATCGCTAGATCTCTTCTTGCCTTAGCGACAGAGCACAAAAAGTAGTATTTTAAAATTGTGAATCCGATGTTATTTATGTCTCCTCAGGAGTTCCTCAAGGAAGCCATCTTGGCCCGATTCTGTTCTTGTTGTTTATAAATGATATTTCTACAGTAATATAATTTTCGAAAATTTTAATGTATGCCGATGATGTAAAGCTTTGTCATTCGAAGAAGCTTCAATCAGATCTAAATACACTAGTTACTTGGTGCGATTTAAATTATATGCCGCTTAATCTAAAGAAATGTAAGTACATGGGTTTTTCGAGAGGAATATCACAGCCAGCTTCCTATACAATTAACAGTTATAGTCTTGAGCAAATGTATGATTTTGTTGAACTTGGGGTTACTATGGACTAAAAACTCGGTTTTAACTGCCACATTAACTTAACAGTCAATAAAGCTAGAGGCGTTCTAGCATTTGTTAAACGATGGTCTAAAGAATTTATGTAACTAAAACTCTTTACTACATTAGTCAGACTGATACTTGAATACGGTTGTATAATTTGGAACCCACGTTACCAGGTCCTCGTGGATCGCTAAGAATCAGTTCAAAAACAATTTTTAATATTTGCCTTAAGAGATCTTCACTGGGATCCCTTGTATAATTTGCCATCGTATACGAGTCGCTTAAAACTAATTTATCTTCACAGCCTTTCTAGTCGGAGGGAACTGCTTGGAACTGTTTTCATGACTAAATTACTAAATGGTTCAATCGTAAGCCCGTTTCTTTTGAGCGAAGTGAACTTCAATGTACATTTTAAACCACTTATCTTGAAACAGTGTCGAACTAATTTTGAATTAAATGAGCCTTTTCGTTGTTTGTGTCAAGATTACAACTCTCATTCTGGTACGTTTGATATTTCAGACTCACTATGCAGCATAAAAAAGTCAATTCTTTCTATCCTAAATACATATCAACAATTTGATTTCATATCCTTTGATTCTAATCTTTATTCTTTACAATAACTATTCGCTGTCAACTAATTATTTATTAATTGTGTCATCTATTTTTTATCTACCTTACATAGCTGATGAGGTTTTCTCTGTAGCTGAGCAGTTTTAGATCTCGACGATTAACAAACCAAAGCCAGACTATTGATAAACGTCCATGAAAAATGCGATCTTTACCTTCTGTTAGGTGAAATAAAAAAAAGCCTCAGAAAATGTTTGAAAACATTCAAATATTTGAACGGTGTCGCTCATCTGCTCTCCAACGGTCATTTTCACACAATTCTCTTTACGCCTACAACAAAAAGGGTCAGAAAACACTCGAAATCTTTCATATAAATGAGCCTTCCAGTTCATTCGCTCTGTTAATTGAAACTGCTCACTGTTTTCATCAGTAAAATTAAAAAAAAAATGCCCATACGCTACACAACTTTGTAATTTCGGAAACTCCAAGTGCAATTCAAAGTGCCGGACTTATGTATTGGCCAACCTTATTCTTTGCAACTTTCACCAATTTCTTCTTCCGTAAAATTATTTTAACTAATTTTGTCAAAAATTATTAGTCAAGATTCAATACAAGATTTATAAACTGTATTTTGAAAATTTTTGCAAAATCATTGCAACTTAGATTTGGCCATGGTGGGGGTTTTAACCCCCAAAACCCCCCCGTGCGCACGGGCCTGGCTTGGGACTAAGCCTACCTCCATCCAGGCAACCACATCCGTCCCTTATCCCCAGCATGACTTCACCCACCCTCCCGACACATTTCAAAATCCTACAGCTGAACTGCAACGGATTAGCTGGAAAGATCGCGTAGATAACAGACTTTATGAAGTCAAACAACATTAAACTGGCCGCCATTCAGGAGACCAAACTGAACGCTAACTCGGACTTACGTACTCGAGATGTTTACAATGTGCATAGGAAAGACTGTACAGTATAACCTATTTGCCCCGGACGTTGACCCCAGGCACTCTACCCTTGAATGCCAGGGCATAGCACACACGCACGGGCCTGGATGGAGGTGTGTACTAGGAGCCAGGGAGCTGCATTGTTCAGCTGAGAAAGCCGCTAAAACTACAAATGTATGATGCGCGTTGTACATTATATGCTTAAAGTATAGGTGCGATGACACACCTTTTATTTCAAATAGAGCTTCTCAGCCGAAAATTTCTGACCGCGTACAGTTTGAAGAGTCTGAATCGCATTTATCATATCTCAATAAGGCTAAGCGCATCAGAGAAATATAGGCATTTCCCTTATGTGAATTTATGACAAAATGATTTTACAATTGAATGACACTTTTCAAAAACATGTCTGATTTGTATTTAGCTCAAAAGCGGCTTTATTGATAATCTTGCTTTACCAATTTGAAAAAAAGTAAAGTACATAAAATGCATTTCTGACAAAAACGTTAAAAACTTTCTCATTAATGCTTAAGCTTTTCTTTGTATCGATTTAAAAAAAAAAATACGTAAAATTTATTGCTTACAAAAACGTTAAAAAACTTTCTAATTAATGCCTACGCTTTTCTTTGCAGCTAGTATTTTCAAATTTTGAACCTCGATTTGGCTGTTTATTAGTATGAGTTTACGGTCAACTTCAATTTTTCTGAGCCGTTCAATTTCCAAATTGTGGCGTTTTGATAACTGTTTTGAAAGTTTTCGAGACCTTGGTTTAATTCCTTTAAGGGACCTTCTGTTTCTGTATAGTGATAACTCTGTATTTCCAAGCCCTTTCTGATGTTGTCATTCATTTCTTTTTGAACATCTAGCTCAAGGCTTAATAGTTCCGATGGATACATTTTTTTACTAGTTTACTGCCTTGTTTTTTGTGCTGGCAATGCACTTTCCCTTTGCGTGTCATCGGCAGTTTCGGTGCCATTTTCGACTTCCAAGCATTTGTCCATGCTTCCGAGTCCTCACTGGTGCTTTTATCTTCATCACTACTGTTATTTTCCCGTTGGTTACCAGTTGATGTCGTTGCATGCATACCAAAACGCTTGCCTTTTTCGATACCTTCCACAGCTTCTACTGATCCAAAATTGACCGTTCTAATATAGAAAAAACATGTTGCTTGCAAAGTCCTCCACCGGTATTTTTCCTACTTTTGGTTGTTGTTGTTGTTGTTGTTGTTGTTAGCAGTGCTTCGCCCTGCCCAAAGGGCCAGAACACTCCTAGTTGTCATCGGGCTCTTCTAACGGAAGTCCAAGGAAACGCGCTGTTTCAACAGAGTTGGACCAAAGTGATAAGGGAGTTAGAAGAGTATGTTCCGAAGAACACGAAAAGAGATGTTGCGTGTCATGGGGGGCCATACCGCATGCAGGGCATGTGTTTGGTATGGTAGGGTTCAGTCTGGACAAATAGGAGTTCAGCCTATTGCAATATCCAGACCGAAGTTGAGCCAGCATGACTCTAGACTCCCTCGGAAGGACACGTTCTTCCTCAGCAAGAACGGGTGGTTGGGCACCAATAACGGGGTTCACAGGCCGGGATTTGAGGGATCTGTCCACCGACTCAGTGTGGAGGTCCTTTAGGGCCCGCCTATGGTCCCGCAGATCAAACGGCAACGAGATGTGATGCCGGATCTCATCATAATGCTTCCGAAGATGCTTCCTTATGTCTCTAGGGGGCGGAGTTTCATCCAATAGCTGTCGATTTGGATGACTGGGACGGTGGCAGTTCAGAAGGAACTGCCTACTTAAAAGTTCCGCATGCTCGCGAACGTTGAGCATTTGAGCCTCCTGGTGGAGATGAGACTCAGGAGACATAAGCAAACAACCCGTTGCAGTTCTGATGGCGGTGTTTTGGCAGACCTGCAATTTCCTCCAGTTGGTGTCGTGAAGGTTAGGCGACCATATGGGCGCAGCATAATCAATAACCGGTCGGCCAATAGCCTTATAGGTGACCAGCAACTTTTCTTTGTCTTTGCCCCAAGTGCTGCCGGCGAGTGACTTGAGGATCTTGTTGCGGCTTTGTACCTTTGAAGCTATTGCGGTGGCATGATTAGCGAAGGTGAGGCTATTGTCGAATGTAACCCCTAGAATTTTGGGGTGGTTGACAGTAGGTAGTGGAACACCATCTACGTGGACATTCAACTCCTGCCCCATCTGCGCAGTCCACGTGGTGAACAACGTCGCCGTAGATTTAGTCGGGGAAAGAGTCAGGTTCCGCTCTGTGAAGAAGCAGGAAAGGTCGCGCAGGTAGTCATTCAGTCTCGTACAAAGTTCGTCTGTCGAAGGTCCTTTGCCCGTGGCCATCACAGTGCAGTCGTCAGCGTACGAAACGATGGAGACCCCCTCTGGTGGGGGAGGGAGGCTCGAGATGTAGAAGTTAAACAGAAGGGGTGAAAGAACACCACCCTGCGGAACCCCTTGTCTAATTCTTCTAGGTCTACATCTCTCGTTTCGAAACTGCACTGACGCCAGGCGACCGTTCAAGTAGTTAGCGGTCCACCTTTTTAGGCCGGCAGGAAGCGGTGTCTCCTCCAGGTCTTCAAGGAGTGTGGCGTGGTTGACCGTGTCGAAGGCTTTCGACAGGTCAAGTGCCACGAGAACCGTCCTGTGGTTTGGTTGGTGTTGGTTCAAACCGAAGTTAATCTGCGTCGTGATGGCGTTCAAAGCTGATGTTGTGCTATGGTTTTTACGGAAGCCATGTTGATGGTTGGCCAGCTGCAGGTTTGCAGTATAATATGGGAGCAGAATAGCCTCTAACAACTTCACTACCGGCGAAAGGAGAGATATCGGACGATAAGAGTCTCCTTGATTTGCCGGCTTCCCAGGTTTTAGGAGGAGGACCACAGTCGCATGTTTCCAGATATCTGGTATAACGAAGGTGGACAGTGAGAGGTTGAATAGAGCCGCCAAGTACTTGTGCCCCTCGTGGCCTAGGTGTTTCAGCATCTTCATGGCAATTCCGTCGGGTCCGAGTGATCTTGAAGGTTTGGCCTTCTTTATAGCTTCCTTGACCTCTGCAGCGGAGACGACAATGGACGCGGCTGTGTGTTTGTGTTTGTGCGCGCGTCGGATGGCTTTTCTCTTAGCCCTATCCGCAGGAGAATGCAGTATAAATTGCCGGCAGAATGCGCTCGCGCATTTCCTGGGGTCCGACTTGACGTTATCGCCGAAAGCAATGGCGACCTTGTCATTGTATTTGGTCGGGTTGGATAGGGCCTTGACTGTCGACCATAATTTGCCGACCCCGCCGGAGAGGTTGCATGACTCTAAGTGTTCTTTCCACTTCTTCAATTTATGATCATTGACAGTCCGACGGATTTCTGCGTTGAGATCCTTTATTCTTGGATCTGCGGGGTTCAAGAGTCTCACTTGGTCACGTTCTCTTGCCATTGCCGCTGCTTCCGCAGGGAAATTCGGCCGAATTTCCGGGATTCTGCCAGCAGGGATGAAGCGGCCAGAGGCTGAATCGATGACTTTGCGAAACTCTTTCTCACCTTTGCATACGTCCGTCGGTGTGGGTAGGTCAGCGAAGGAGTGCTCTGTAAACTCCGTGAAGCGGTCCCAGTCCGCTTTACTAAAGTTAATGTACGTTCGTTTTTCTGTCGTTATGAAGTCGGACGGTCGTTCGATGTCTAGTAGGATGGGTAGGTGGTCAGATGCCAGTGTAAGCATAGGTTGCCAGTTAACGTGGTTGATAAGGCCCGCACTTGAAATGGAGATGTCTGGCGAACTGTGGCAGTTACCTGCCACCCTAGTGGGGGCATCTCCATTCAATGTACAGAATGCCGAATTATCTATTTGCTCTGCGAGTGCGTGCCCTCTGCTATCTGCTGGCAAGTTGGAGTGCCAGAGATCGTGATGTGCGTTGAAATCACCTAAGATGAGGCAGTTATCGCCCCTTAGCAACGCACTAATATCAGGGCGATAATCACGGGGACAGCACGTAACAGGGGGAATGTATATATTTAACACTCGCAGGTCGACGTCGCCTGTCCGGACTGCTATGCCCTGGCATTCAAGGGTAGAGTCCCTGGGGTCAACGTCAGGGGCAAACAGATTATATTGTACAGTATGGTGTGTAATGAATGCGAGGCCGCCCCCATGACCGCTGGGACGGTCTTTCCTATGTACGTTGTACCCATCACGAGTACGTAAGTCCGAGTTAGCATTCAGTTTGGTCTCCTGAATGGCGGCCAGTTTAATGTTGTTCGACTTCATAAAGTCTGTTATCTCCGCGATCTTACCAGCTAACCCGTTGCAGTTCAGCTGTAGGATTTTGAAGTGTGTCGGGAGGGAGGGTGGAGGCATGCTGGGGGTAAGGGACGGATGCGGTTGCCTAGGTGGAGGTGGGCATAGTCCCAAGCTGTGACGCAGTCTAGGGTTCAGCGCGTCTTGGCCGATGTTGTGTGGCGTGGAGGGCGGCTGAGTACTGCAGCAAGGGGCAATAAATGCATCCGTCCAAAGGTTCCTGTTTGCGAGCCCAGAGCACATATGGATGTGGCACAGGCCAAGGCAGTTATTGCACTTAGCCGATGCCGCAGGCGTATATAGTCTTTGCCGACAAACAGTGCACGTGGTGAAAGGTACGAGGAGGTTATGTTCCTGACCCACGTGCATGCTGGAAGTAGGGGGGGACGAGAGTGGGGACTGAGGTGAGGCGGGAGCAGCAAGGCTGCAGGTCGTGAAGACCGGGCCATTGTCGTTTCCATTTGAAGATGGTAGGTGCGGTGTGTGTGCGCCGGAGCGACGAGAACCGCGGGACGCGCGTGTGCGCGAACAACATGGTGCCTCAAAAGTACTGAAAAAAGTACGGGTTCTGGGGATGGCAGGGTTAAGCCCTGAGCATCCAGATCTATGCAACCATCTCTTGCATTTACTGCATTGAACGGAATGTGAACGTTTAACATATATTTTCTTCCAGCAGACGCAGCAGATCCATTCTATCGGTCCGGGGTTGGATTCGATACCAGCCCGTAGCAAGAGACATTGGAGCAACCCTGCTGCAAGGGATTGCTCCGAGGATGACAATTTAGGAGTGGGATTGGACAAATTGGACAGGGTTACACTGAAATAACAGCCCTTGGCCGGGTAAACCCCGGGTCATTCCGGTACGTAGAACCGGCTGTTGTGGGAATGCTTTTGGTATTTTCGACAGCTTTGTTTCGTACGTATCGTTTTTGATCAATCCAAACCTGTTAAGCATTAGCTATGTAAATTATTTCAAATTTCAAAGCCACATTTCATTAATAGTCCCCTTTTATGATTCGGAGATTGATTATGATGGTGGAAGTATGCTATTAGTGTTGATTTCGTTCAAAAAGCCATCACTTTATCTTTTTTTTTTGGAAACCCTTTCCTATTTTAGGATTTTCGGCCATAGTGCCTACCAAGAAAGTCAACTGTGTTTTGTTAATAGACCTGAGGTGATACAAAATAGTTCTTAAACTAAGTTTTATAAGTAACTAGCAGACCTGGCAGACGTTGTCCTGCCAAAAATTAATCTTCCACCATTTTTATCCCCATCCCTCTATCCCTAGACCTATCCTTATCCCTATACCTACAATATCTACATATGAAGGGATTTTATGACTTATTTTATTTATACATATGTATCTTAGCTTATGGCGTAGCACAATTTGCTCGAACTATCGTTCATAAATTTAGTTATTTTAACTTTTGTGAATGTGGTGAATTTCCTTAGAGTTTTGATTTGATCATAATTTTTTTTCCATTTATTAAGATATCATTAATGAATGTTTTCAATTTTCGTCTTTATTGGATGTTCACTAAAGCATTGAACCGGTGACCACGACAGATCTCTTTAAAACGTCGAATAATCTTATTTTTTTACTTCACGACATGCATTAAATTTTTTTAGGACTTGACACCTAAACGAAACAATTACCGTCAGTTAGTATATTCAAACTTACCAAAACTGCGAACTAAATTGAAAAAAGAAAAGCAAATAGACATAACGTAATTAAACTTTTATTATACATGATAGGTTGTCACTAACTATGTACACTAAACAATATATAGTCTATGTATGATGGTAGTAGGTGCGCCACAACTTACAAATACGGTAAACAATCGATGAACGCTGTCAATTTCCTTCGATGGTGGATCTGATCACGATTTATGATGGTAGTAACTAAAGCACAACTTACGAATATGACTAATTATCTTTGTTGGTGGATGTACTGCCAATTGATGAATAGGTGATGCACTATATGAATTTTTGTCGATGGTGAATATGATCACAATTGCTTGACTCAGTAAATAAAACAATATGTTAGACAAGGTCAATGATATTCGTTGATGAGCGTACCTTTTACTGATGAGCGTAACGCAATCGATGAACGCTATGCATTTTAGTTGATGGTGGATGTGGTGAATTATCTTCGTTGGTGGGCGTACTTTCTACTGATGGTTAGGGTGAGGGCAACACAATCTATGAACGCTATGCATTTTCGTCGATGGTGGATGTGGTCAATTAACTACGTTGGTGGACGTAGTTTCAACTGATGGTTACGGTGAGTGCACCACAATCGATAAACGCTATGCGTTTTAGTCGATGGTATGATCAATTAACTACGTTGGTGGACGTTCGTTGATTTTTGGAAGCAGCGAAAGCAACAAAATTGTTGAACGGGGTGAATTTTTTTTATTGGTGGAAGCGATAACAATGTACATATATACATAAGCAGTATGTACAAAACAATCAATTCAGAAACAATGGTTTTATTATTCTAAAGCTTTATGATATACAATATTTTTTGCTTTTTTTTTCCTGGAGCGTAGATATATAAAAAGTTTTGTTGGTGTACCGACACGGGAACAGGCGACATACATATAACTGGGCATGTGAAAAACATGGATTTTCAAGATTAATTCCACAAACACTTAGCGACTGCCCTTGAGATTTATTTATCGTCATGGCAAACGCTAACCAAACTGAAAAGCTGAATGGCGTGTCGTTCGGAATCAAAAGTATCCTGGGAATCAAAACTTCTTCGCCTCTATACTTCCCTTTCAAAATTGTAGCTTCGATGACGTTGTTCATTAATTTCTTGGCCGCAAGTCGTGTGCCATTACGGCGGGGCGGGCTTATATTTCGCAACATAATAACTACCGATCCGATATTTACTTGCAGATTATGAGGTGGTAATCCGGGCAATTCCAACGAATTTAGGAACTCCGCGGGATAGATGACAACATCTTCTTGGTTAGTAACAGAATCAATCGATTTGTATGTCATTATTTCGCCAGCTATTTTATTTTGAATCTGATAACTTATTTCGTTGACATCAAGGTTTTTTGCAGCCGATATAACTCTTTCCCCCAAACATTCATGATTTTTGTAATTTTAAGCAATGTTTGGGAAAAACTTTTACCATTACCGATATCAAGTAATTGTTTACAAAACAATTCTTAACATTGGTCGTTCTGCAATTCGACACGCATTTTTACATTTAACTTGAGCATTTTTATGTCCTTCCATAAAATTTATGATTTTAAGCATGCGTTAAGTTCGTCGGCTGGTGTTGATCGTTTTATTACTGGTAATGTTTGCCGAAATTCGCCTGCTAATAAAATCAATGCACCCCCAAACCTGTTTTGATTGTTTCGGAGATCCTGCAATGTGCTTCCAAAGATTTTTTGTGTGCCATCGTGCACTCATCCCACCCTATTAATTTTCTCTGCTGCAGCACTTTAGTCATCGCCGAATTTCTTGAAATATTGCATGTTGGTGTTTCATTTACTTGCATGTTCAACGACAATTTGAGTGCTGAATGAGCTGTTCTGCCCACTTCCAGCAACGTAGCTGCAATACCTGATGAAGCCAAGGCAAGTGCGATCCCATTGTGCGATCGAGTCGTTGCCAAAATCAATATTACCTAAAAGCCTAGGCTTTTTTTAATCAGGGTGCAAATGTTCATTCAATTATCTTTCGTATTTTAGGAGCTATCAATTTTTAAATAGAGGCATGATTTGATCATGCTCAAAAGTTTAATTATGAATAACTCTAACTAAAATTGACTATTTACTAAAATATTTATATGACAGTTAACAGAGATTTGTCGAAATTTTTTGGGATCACTTCACATAGCTTTACTCTGTTGTCGACCTCTCAACTCGTTCTAAAACATTTCCCGTTGTAAAAAAAGCCCTTTGTCCGTTTTCCAAATGCACGGCCAAGTGAACCACAGTGGGGTATCTTTCATGTAATGGAAATGAACAAAAAAAACGCCACATCGCCTCGCTACTACTGACATAGCGTCCCATTTGAAAATTAGTGATCTCGTCGTTCGAGTTTTCCGTAGAAACTCCGAACACAGCCATGTCACTACCTTTATTAACGTAGTTGCATATATATGTACTTAATCGACTTAACCGGATGGCAAAATTCAACATTTATATGCGCGGACTTCCGACACATGTTGCTGGGAGAATTATTGTCCTACCTACGTTGTGTGCATTGTCGTCAGTGTTGATAGCGTCTCGAAGATGAATATATTCTTTAGAACGCATTTTTGCCTGGTTCAACCTACAATATGTCAATCGCTCAGTTTCAACCTTCACATACATATCTACAACGTATTGGTGGAAGAGGCGCCGACATTTTAAAATGTGATTCTCCTCATTTTGCCTAACCATCAGCCGGTATGCGTAATAGTTAATTGAACTATCTTTTTTACTTGTATCGAATCCTGTCACTGGATTAATCATTTTCATTGAAAAATGATGTCTATCTTATCCTTGCCAAAATAATAGAGGGTATTGTAACGCGTTTCAGATACCCTCTGTAGTTGGTTGCCCCTCCGATGTAGAACTATATCTCTACTTTGTAAGTTTTCACCAACGACGACAATAGCGACTTCATCAATTGTTGGTGCATTGAAGCGTCTCGCGTGTTGTCCTGCAGGCGTCTTATCAGCTTTTCTGATAATTTTGTGATCACCAGAAGGCATGCGCTCCAATGCGGTAGTAAACAATGCAACCAACTCGTTATGTTGATTCAACATTATTTGGAGCTCTTCAAAAATCGATCTTTTCAACGAATTGTCAACGCTGATCAACTTGCATTGCTGAATAGCCCATAAAATAAATTTATAAAAATTTAGAATCACTATCCGATGTTGGTAATAAGGAACCTGCTGAAAGATAAATTTGACCCTGTATTTTAAAAGTGGGAATAAAGTTGTCTTGCACAACTTTCGTGGCACCAAAGGACGTCATTTGAAAGCAATTATTATATTGCTGTACGTTATTCAAAAAATGCTTAGAATCAGGCCTATTTTCGGAAACCAATGGATGTAGTGGCTCCGGTGGGGGTAGTAATGACGGTAATTTGACCTGACTGCTCACGCAACATAATCCACCAGCTTCGTGTTTATATTTTAACGCCCTGCAATATTGACACACAAAGTTCATTGGTCCAATTGTAACTATCTGCGGTATAGGGAAATACTAAATTTGTACTTCGATGGTTCCGATTCCATCGAATCCATTCAACTTCATTCCGCGCTTCGCGCTGTTCGTCAGTTTGACTTTCGCGGCCTAAGTTCGGAAGTCTAATTGGTTGCATTCTTGAAATTTAAACTTCAACTGTGAGCTGAATAAAACTAATTGTTATTATTTTTTAAAACGAAGTATAATACATTAGGTTGTATTGAAAAAAAAAAAAAAAATAAACACAGTGTGTTTCATGAATGTTAAATTTTTTTAGGTATCCGCGAAAAACTGGGTTTTTTGCATAACTTCCTTTTTTCTTTGACCGATTTTTAAGGCCTAAATGTCACCATAGAGGTCTTGCTCGGGCTTATCATTGACTTTTGAAGGATTTTGGCTTAAATTAAATAAGAATTTTATTCCCCACTGAGTGGTTAGTAAGTTAAAACTCTTTTGTTTAGGCAAAAAACCTACGTTTTTGTCAAAATCCTTATTAGTTTTTGAGATCTTTGATTAGTGGTATAAAATCTGTTCGTAGGAGCACATGTTTTTTCTCCAAAATCCCTACAAATGAAGTAAAACCTCTCTAAATTGCCCTACGCGTTAAAAAAAAGTACCTACAGAAAACCCTACATTTTTTCTTGCAGAAATATAGAAAACCGCATAGCTGTATCTATATTGAAATTTTTTAATAAGGCTATGCTTATACATACATATTCAAGAACTGGTATTTTTTTATACACTTTTATTAGTTTTCCAAAACCTAGTTACATATATATATTCCCATTCAATGTCACACAAAAGTATTTTATAAATAGATAAATAAATAGAGGAGCATATGCTCATTTTTAAAAACAAGTTAAAAGTATTTAATGATGGTCATAAACAGCTTTGGCCACCACCTATTTATAAATAGATTCTGGACAGTTAAATGAAACGCAGTCAAGGCACTCGTCTTTTAAATATGAACCTGTAGCGCGATTCACTAACTTTTTTAACCACATTTGCTGACGGTGACTAACTCATCACATAATTTTAATGGCTTTAACTAACTTTTGTCACGTTTTTTATCACGGAATACGATAAAACATAGCTAATCAGCTGTTATTGTTGTCGTCTTGAAAAGTGATAATTTAACGCGGTATCCGTTTGTGTTATTAACATACTATTAACGTTTGTTTACTTTAATATTAAAGAGTTTTACCTCAGAAAGTGGAATTAAGATGGCATTTAAGTTTGTTGCATATAACTTGTCCCAAAATACAGCTGCGCATTGTGTAAAAGTAGATCGGCGTTTGCTCAGGGAAATGGACAATCCCTTTGAGCTTGCGCCATGTGAGTTCCGGAAGCTGTACCGGGTTAGTCCCGAAATAGCTGCAGGCGTTGCCGAACGCATAGATGATTGCATAAGAGGTCAAAGTATTACAGCAATTTCGTCAGAAAAACAGGTAATTGTTTACAGAAGTTTCTTCAACTATTTTTTTCCTTTAAAGGTGCTGTGTACACTCCGGTTCTATGCCACAGGATGGTACCAAAGGCCTGTAGGGGAACAGTGGGGCATATCAATGAGCCAATCCTCTATAAGCCGGTGCATCCATCAAGTTACTGATGCCATAAATAGCAGAATTTTTTTTGAGGAAATTAAATTTCCTATGACTCAGTCGGAACGTCAAGCTGCAAAGGAAGTTTTTTCTTCGGCGCCTGCACCATTTGTGGGGGGCACAATAGGGGCGATTGATTGCACCAACATATCCATTTTGGCTCCGAAAGTGCACGAGGAAGCTTATGTAAATCATCATGGATATCACTCCATAAATCTTCAAATGGTAACTTATCACAAAAAAAGCTAGTGTATTCATATACTATATTATTTGTAAACTTTTTTGCAGATATGTGACCCAAATCTGACAATATTAAATATTAATGCAAAGTTTCCTGTAAAGTGCGGCGAGTCATGCAGAGAGCCCATGCAAATTGATGCAGGAATACATTTCTGATAGGTATTTATTTCGATGTCCAGGCGACAGGGTTTATGTAATTCCCAAAGTTTTTTTTGGTTTATCTAACTTTCGTACTAGTAAAGAGGTAAAAAATAATCCAAAAATATGCATATGCATTTTTTTATTTGCTTCTGTAGTGGTAACATTTATCAAAAAATGTTCATCCACAATTTGTTGCCGAGGTGATTCTCCGTCAAAAGTGTGTTAACAGTTTTTCTTGTACATGCTATAGTATTCAAGCAATAATCACTTTTTCCGAGTGTCCACTAGTAGGAAAGTTAGATAAACCAAAAAAGGCACTTCATTTCCGTATTCAATCCATTCTCTGCCTTCGTCTGAACTATAAAGTTACTTTAAAATGTATTTTATTTTATAAGACAAAACTTCACAGGAGATTCTGGATACCCTTTAGAACCGTGGCTTATGACGCCATTACCGAGTCAACCCGAAGGTTCTCCCAAATTTAAATACAGTGAGGCGTTATGCAAAGCGAGGAATCCTATAGAAAGGTTATTTGGGGTCCTGAAAGGAACTTAGCGCTGTTTGTCACAACAAAGGGTTCTTTTATATGAACCCGGTTTTGCTGGTAAGGTTGTAAACGCGTGTGCTACCTTGCACAATATTCGTTTGGGTGATCAGGCAAACGAGGTCGATAACCTCAGCGTAGTCTTAGACACACAGACAGATGATACCTCTGATAGCTTAAGTTCAGTATCTTCAGCTGGAAAACGTGTCCAAGATAGACTAATAAGCAACTTTTTCTCATAAATATATGTATATGGACAAAGTCATACCAATTAGACTAAGGCTAGAAGATTCAATGGATCGAATAATAAATGAAAACACTACAGAAAATCCATGTTTGTTTTATGTCATTTATTACATACTAAAAAAATCCATTAGTTAAACAAATTAAAAGTAAAATAAAAATTTATTTAGTTAAAACTATAATACATAAACTAAGCAAAAATTAAAATAGTATGATTATGTTTAAGTTTTGCATTGTGCCACAAAAGAATTCGTACGGTAAAAGTTTTTTCCCAAATCATGTATAGAATAAAATAAAATACATACTTGAATAAAATAAAATTATACGTATACAAAAATTATGATTAGTGAAGAAACTTGACGTACGAATGCTTTTGTGGTACAATGCAAAGCTTAAACATAATCATACTATTTTCATTTTTGAAATAATTAATTGCGGATAGCACGGACCAGTTCCTCCAAAATATTGCCCAAGCGCACAATGGCACCTGTCTGCTTGGTTTGGGTGTCGGCTAGGATCCGTTAATAAAAGGGAAAATAATTCTGATGATCTAAAATGATTTCTGCTTGTTTTTCAGCAATGTCCAAAAACCTTTGCCGGTCATCGTCGCAACATCCATTTTCACACCTCCTCTTCGTGCCCCTGCGAGGTGTTGCATTTGCTGCCCTAGATGTAGCTGCTCTGGATGTTGCTGCAGCAGGTGTTGGTGTTGCTGGTGGAGGTGTCAGCGGGATAACAGTAGTCCCGTGGGACTCGGACCAGGGGATTTCATCCTCCTCCTCCACTACCAATTGGAATTCCTAGAATTAGACGTAAACAAAACCATGAGGATGAAATAATGCATATGAGAAATTAACTCCTCTTCCCTTGGGATACTGTCGTCTCAGGTATGTATCTGCACCCTCCACGTATGTATCCCCAATTAAGCCCACTATTCGAAGCTCTAGATCCTATCCCCTGCGGGTTGGGGCTTAGAATATGCCCGCGGTAGGCATACCGGACGTAAGAGGCGACCAATATGCACAAAGGTAATGATGTGCAACTCGATGGTTGATCTACGGATATGATTCCTCCCACCTCTCATTACCCATCTTCTCTTTCCTTTTGAAGGAGGTATGACATGACCTAGAAGGTTGCACTGGTCATACCAAATCGCTCCCACGACAGTCGGGCAGTACCGCAAGGGAGTACCGGAGCGTACCGGATTCATATCCGGCCAAGGACTGTTATTTCGACAACACTCCCCAAAACCTTCGGGGAGTGATTTTGTTGTTAAAACAACAACAACAACAACAAGCTCTAGATCCGTTAAGAGCGGCAAAGATATGGGCCTATTCCCAGTTAATGCCCTCTGGTTGTTCAGGTCCCGAACATGGTTGCTTGTCCGCCGTTTCAAATCGCGCCATACCTAGTCGCGAATTGGTAAAATATAGATATATTTAAATCAAAGGTAATTGTTTCTGCATTTCTTTGTAATTGTTTCCTTTAACACGTAAAAAATATCAACAACTACCAATCGTTATTGGCCTGCATAATTTTTTGGCCAATAACTTTTCACCTAATGATACCTAGGTCAAAACGCGTCTTTTGATACCACCCCGAATATTTTTGGATGTGTTTTGGCAGTTGCTCTTGAACAAGACAATTACCAAATGTAAATACGTTTTTTATTAAATAACTACTTACCGTATTCCATTGCCTCACTGTCTTCGATGCCCCGCCAACTTGGTTGAGCTTCTCAGCCATCTCCCTCCTTTCCATGGAGGCGTTGGAATCTCCCAGAAGCGAATCCCTCCGTTTCGGAAAGGATATCCACCATCACCCTGAGCTGCTCTCGGCTGATGCCCGACTCCTTTTTGTTAATGTTTTTGCTTCAGATTCCATTTATTTTAATAAAAATATTGCAATATCGCACTTCTAATGTAAAACTTTTTGTTTCAATTTGTTTTCGTTCAATTCCTCTTTGTGCTTTTCGCATATTTTGACATTTCAGTACAAGAGATGCCATATTTTCTTACTATGGATAAATACTTAACTACCATGTTTAAAACGAAGTTAGTGAATCGCATATGTGACAAGGCAAACCATTTGCGATAAGGTTAAAATTGTCGTTTGTGGATGAGATAAAAGTTAGTGAATCGCGCTACTGCACTTATTAATAACACCATTGTCATCTAAATTTAACTTTTCGCAGATGAGAGTAAACCTCGGTTCTGCTTTAGACCCGTTTGTTCCAAAAGCAAAATCGGGACGTAGAAATCCCATCTCCGTTATTCTCCAAAGGCAATCTGCGTTGCATCTCTTCCAAAGATACAACGTAAAACTGGATACAGTCTAATCGAATTTTTTCAGCAGTCGATTTTGAAAAGGTTTTAAGAATATTATTGCACTTATTTCCAAAAAAAAACTTCTTCAGTTGGAAGCAATATATTTGGATTACTGACTTTGTAATTCACTTTAAGCTCAGTCTTTTTGATAAAGTTCTGACCCAACTGCATATACAGCTTAACTGATTCGGTGTGCAATATCTGTATAAGCGGCTTTTTGTATTGAAATAATGCATTAAAAGTATTGAAATATCCCAACACATAATTTAAAAAGAAGAGATATGCCTTATTGCCTTCATTTGAAAGTTCAGATAAAATAAGCTCAGCTGATTTGAGCTTTTCTTTCTTAGACGCCAGTGTGGAGAACTCTTTAAGTGCATCCCAATTGTTTAAAATACTTTCTACGGACTTTTGATGCGAAAGCCATCTCGTCGTACAAGTTCCTACAAACTTACGCTTTCCTTCATTAAAAAGTTCCTGAATAACTTCCAATGGTCGACAATTTGTATTGCCACGTGGTGTTCGGCAAAGAACATAGTCAGACGAATTTCAAAATTTGTAACATCTTTTCCGTCGTCTTTTTCATCTTTACTATAAGTGAATCAATTTTGTTCGACTGTGGCACTGCAGCTGTACAAGACTTATGCTTTTGAGTTTGACAATGCCTCAAAAGTTCGGATTTTCCACAATTTAAAATTTGTTCACATGCGTCATTTGTGCAGGGTTTCAGCCACCCTTTAAAATATGTTGTGGGATTTTGCTCCGAAGGTTGCTGGTTCGAATCCCGACCATTTCCTCCTCTTTTTTTTAAATCAATTATCTAAATATTATGTTTTATAATAAATTCTTATTTGGTGCAAGAGGATATAAAATGCCAATTTTTAGTGTGCTGCGTGCCATTTTTTTATGCAGTCTACATCTGTAAGGGAAATATGTGCATTTTTTCTGAGAAGCCTTTCATAACACCCGTTTTAAAAACCTTTTCAAATAATTTTTCATGTTGACTGTAGAGGGGTTCGAACCTAGGTCCTTCTGGTGGGAGGCCAGCTGCACTACCGTCACACCATGATGCCCATATATGTAACAAAATAAATATAAATGAAGCATATAAAATTTCAAACTGAGAAATTTTTCACCTCGCTGAGAGTTCACCTCAAGTTATTTCTCCAAGGCCACCAGCCATTGGAAAAACATATCTAAACGTTTGTGAATTTTTTTGTTACAAACTCGTTTGGAAAACATTTACTTTTTACGCTTGGAAAATATTGTTTAATAAACTAGCTTACTTCTTTGTTTATTGGGTACTTACTTAAATTTACACACAGCTTTTATAAATCGGTTTAATTTGAAAATCAGCTGTCAGCTCAATGTATTTTAGAGATGTACATATGGTGTACAACATTTATCGATATGTAATGCTAGTTTTGTAGAGCTGGAAAAAATTTTGTTGAAGGGAAAATTTTTTTGTTAGTCAACAAACGGCGCATGTTAACACCTTGCATGTTTTCCATGTAAAAAAAACCCTACATTTCGTGAAATATGAAAAATCCGACCTTTTACCCTACGGACACATTTTTTAGCCAAAAAGACCAACAAATAGGGACAAAACCCTACGTGTGGCAACACTGCGTAGGAGTTCCAAAATTAATAATGATCTACATAAGTCCAAACTTCATACAGAAGTCCAAAGGTCAATTATATGCCCGAGCAAGACCTCTACGTTGACATTTTAATTTTAAAAATCAGACAAAGAATAAGGAAGTTATAGCAAAAAACGTGATTTAACGATCTTTTGCTGATGCCTTAAAAATATTTGAACACCAAAAATGTTTTTTGTTCGACATCTTTTTTGCCACATCCCACACAGCATCTGAGTGAATGAATTTTGCAAATATCCCAATTTGAATACATTTTCATTATTTATAGTGACTGAGTACTAACCTACAACAAAATTGACCTAAAGGATTAATCAAATATGCTTCTGTTTCATGATTAAAAGCCAACAATCAAGAGCCGAAAAAAATGTCAGCTGTTTCGGAATGATAATTTTTGATGCATGAAATATGCCTTTAAATTAGTTATGTAAAATATGGTCGTAAAACTATTTCAGTTATGATCCCGTAATGATTTCCAAATTGTTCAATTATTATACCAAATATTATGGAAAAATCAATCCCAACAGTATTTTAAAATATTTTCAAAAACTTATCAAATATAATCAGTTGGCAATTCAAAATTCATAGTAAAATAATAACAAAAATTAATATAATCTGATTAAAAATACGAATCATTAATGAATATTCAAGGATAGTCTTTTTTAATCATGTTGTTCAATAATTTCAAAAAATGCTGGCTGGGATAGAGCGATACGTCTAAGTCTACATAGTTCATGTTTTGTAAACTGCTAAATCACATCCAAAAATTTCGGGAGGGGTATCAAAATACGCGTATTGTTTCCTGGATTTGCAGTAGTGGAGCAGCGGCTGCGAGATTGCAAGTTTTTATGCTCGGAATACATTTTTTGCGTTGTTTTTGCGCCACCCCTAATGTGACAACAGCAGTCTACATGCCATTACCTCGCAAACTAATAAAAATATTCTGCGGACTGTGAGCAAGGCTGTACACCAAAATAAACAAAATTTTTTTTAAATCAACAATATCAAAAAAAATTATTTCATAAAATGGGAAATAAAAAAATATTACGAAATCTCATTTTGTTTTGATATTTCCAAGTTTGAGAATTTTTTGAGCACATTTTATATGGAAAAAATAATCAAACTGAAAAAATTAAAATAAACAGAATTTAAATTATTTTTTATTCATATCAAGGCGAATTCATTGTAAAGATGGTTTCGAGCGAATTCAGTTCTACACGCACGCACACACTCCTTGTATTTTGTTTTCCTTTTCTTGCCCTGGGAATGTCAGACAGAGCAACAACATAAGCAATTTGGCAGCTCAAGAGCAGATAGTCAAGGAAGAAGAAGGACCATATGGTGGGACAAACGCACTTTTACGATTAATTCACCTTGGTTCAAATGAAAATATTTGCATTTTTTTTGATAAAAATTACATTGTGATGCAGCACTTCTTCTAAAACCTTCCTCCGACATTTATATAAGTGTTTTAAAAGTTGACAACTAAATTCATAAGATATTCAACCTTACCAAAACTGCAAACAAAATTGAACGTTTCATATGACTCGTGATATAAATATGTGCACTAAATTAAATATTTTTAACTTCACAATATTTTTCGCATACTAAAATAAATATTTTTCACATTCACTTTCTAATTAATTTAATTATTTTACATGTCACTTTGACAATGTTTTCAGCACACTCTCTATCAATGTTATATCTACAGTGCGAATTCTGTCAATGTCAAGTCAAACGCTTAATAAGATTCCCCGATAAATATTAAATGCAGGTTAGTCAGCTATCAATGTTATATCTGCAGTGCGAATTCTGTCAATGTCAAGTCAAACGCTTAATAAGATTCCCCGATAAATATTATAATGCAGGTTAGTCAGCTAATTCAAAGGATGTTTACTGAAGATGGAAAATAACTGTAAATTTACAAAAATTATTGCAAAAAATTCCAAAAATTATTACGAAAATAAGTTTAGCACTTTATTATACTAAAATTAAACGGGCTACAAGACTGCATACTCGAAAAATTTTTAAATCTTATTTTATCCGAGCAATCAACGTTCGAAATTTCATTGCAATAATTGTTGGAGCCAAAAGGGTCTAAGTGCGCTTGGCTCCAGTAAAAAAATTGCCAAAAATTGCCAAAAATCAGCGAGACTTCCTACGAACTTAAGTTTAGCACTTTATTATACTAAAATTAAACGGGCTACAAGGCTGCAATTGTATTGTATTGCTTTGAGGAGCGTACTTAGATCCTTTCATCATCAACGCAATAGAATTTAGTACGTTTTTGGTCTGGCAAATATATGTCACTAAAATGTCCGAAATGACTCGGATCTCTTTTCCAACAAATAAACCATATTTCACTATACAAATATGGGTATAACTTAATTTCAAAAAAAATGTCACTTAGATCCTTTTGGTTCTGAGCCCTTCATATATGAACATATTCTTGGGTCGGCCTTGGTCCACCTAATGGTCAATAACTTGGAACCGGGTTCCCAGATGAAACTTAAAACTGCTCCTTGTGAAAACTTTTATCAACGCCTTTTATTTGATACGCATATCGAAAAAAACACATTCGAGGTCACCCCTGGTCCACATTTTGGTCAATATCTCAGGATTTCAGAATTTTTTTTAACTTTTTCTTTCTTACAAACCTTACAAATACAATAAAAAAATTAGTGAAAATCGGTCTATTAAGGGCAGTGAAATAAAGCCCTAGGAAATAACACCCATGGGCTTTAAAAGAGAAAAAATGCACATGGGCTTTATTTCCTTTTTAAAAAGTGTTATCACCTTTTGCTGATGGGTGTTATTTCCCTTTTCTGAGAAATAAATCCCACGGACGTTAAAAACTAACTAAAACAACCTGACTCAAGAATGAGGTGTGGGTACCGTGGCACGTTACCACGGTTCAGGCAACCACCCGGAGTTGGCATGGCATAGCCCAGGGTTTTTTTTAAGCGCGGCTGAAGGCCGTCAATGCGGAAAGGTGTTCTGCACATAAATACCATGGATCAAGCCCCTAATTGGTGATCTGACCTGGGTCAATTTTCGGTTTTTCACTTATAATTTTTTCCTAATCAACAGTTCGTGTTGCTCGGGTAAAATCCTATGGGCGTTATTGCTCTTTTAAAAAGGAAAGAAGAGCCGATATGGCTTATAATATTATTATTTTTTTTTTTTTGCAAATATGGCAAACCATATTAGGTGGGAACACCATTTTTTCGTTTTTCATTTGAAATTATTTCAAAAACTTTATGTATAATTCCAATGTTGCGGTTTATATAGAAAAAAAATGATGTTATTGTGGACATCAGGTAACCCTAAAAAAAATTATTTTATTTTTCTAAACCGAGCTTGAGAAGAAGGTATCAAAATAGAAGTTAAACGAAGTTTTTGGGTAGTCGTTTGGGAGGAGTTCGCTTACGGACACTTTTTTGGATTCATTTTTATGTATAAGATATGCAAAAGTACTTGAATGTATGTAGCTATCAATACGATATTCGAAATTTTTGTAGCGGCACTTAGGAAATGCTTACTTTCATGAATGGGGCCCGATATGGCGAATATTATTTTCTTTTTTTTTTGCAAATATGGCACACCATTTTTTCTTTTTTCATTTGAAATTATTTTATAAACTTTATGTAAAATTGCAATGTTGCGGTTTATAAAGAAAAAAAAAAAGGATGTTATTGTGGACATCTGGTAACCCTAAAAAATATTTTTTTTTCTAAACCGAGCTTGAAAAAAAGGTAACAAAATAGAAGTTCAACGAAGTTTGTGGGTAGAGTCGTTTTGGAGGTGTTCGCTTACGGACACTTTTTTGGATTCATTTTCACAATTAAGATATGCAAAAGTACTTGTATGTAGCTATCAATACAACGTTCGAAATTTTTGTAGCGGCACTCTTAGGAAATGCGTACTTTCATGAATGAGAGCCGATATGGTGAATAATATTATTTTCTTCTTTTTTTTGCAAATATGGCAACACCATTTTTTTCGCTTTCCATTTGAAATTATTTCATGACCTTTATGTGTAATTCCAATGTTGCGGTTTATAAAGATAAGAAAAAAGATGTTATTGTGGTCATCTGGTAACAATAAAAAATATTTTTTTTTCTAAACCGAGCTTAAGAAGAAGGTAACAAAATAGTTGCTAAACGAAGTTTGTGGGTAGAGTCGTTTGGGAGGAGTTCGCTAACGGACACTTTTTTGGATTCATTTTTACATATAAGATAAACAATTCTTACATTTTATCGAGTGTTGTTCACATTTTTCCGTTTTGCGAACGGATTTTATACATTCACGTAGATAAAAATTTGTTAACAGGGTAATTTTTTGAAACTGGGAAATTTTTCACAGGTAAAGTTCACTATGAGAAAAGCACAAATGTGGGATGACATTCACGAGAAGTTTACAATAAAGCTGAATTTAAACAACACACTTAAGTAATCTCAGATTTAAGTACGTTCCTTTGATACAAATATAAAATAAACAAGTAAGGAAAGGGCTGTCTTCGGCTGTGCCGAAGGCTTTATACCTTTCATGAATACGCATAATATTTTTAAGTGTTTGATCCTTATTTACAATTGGTACAAACTCTTCAGAACTCTTAATTTAAAGCCCAAACCAAATTTATCGGAACAATCGATTATATGGGAGCTATATGTTATGTTGGTCCGATCTGGTTGATTTCCACTGTATACGCTGAATATATAATTCGTACCAAACCTGCATAATTTTACGTTCCTAGCTTTTTAATTATAAGACTTATAGGCCAAACCCGTTTATCGGAACAATCGATTGTATGGGAGCTATATGTTATGTTGGTCCGATCTGGTTGATTTCCACTGTATTAGTTGCATATATAATTCGTACCAAACCTGCATAATTTTACGTTAATAGCTTTTTAATTATAAGACTTATATGCCAAAACCCGTTTATCGGAACAATCGATTGTATGGGAGCTATGCATTGTTTCTTTCTGGCTCCGACAAATGATTAATCCTATGCAAAATGACGCCTGCCTGCAAAATTTCCTCGAGATATCTCTAAAAATGAGGGACTAGTTTGCGTTCAAACAGACGGACGAACAGACGGACATGGCTAAATCAACTCAGCTCGTCGCCCTGATCATTTCGGTATACTTAATGGTGGGTCTATCTCTTCTTCTTCTCATACTTACAAACATCGGACCAAAGTTATAATACCATTTCATGTTCATGAAAGGTATAAAAACAAACAAACGATGTCATAGAGAAACTAAAATACGGTAAGAATAGGTAAGAATAAATAAACAAATAAACTAAAAATCTGAAAGAAATAAATTATTATATTGTCCACTAGAAAATTAAATAAACAAAACCAAAACTGTGTAACAAAAGAAATTACAAAATACATAAGGACAAAACGAAAAAGTCATATCAGTCCAACACGCCAAAGCTATTAGCCACAAAAATAAAAGCTATTAAATGAAATAAAATCGTTCATATAAATATGTATATAATCGATACTTTTAAGGAGAGGAGGTGTAGTGTATCCAAATGAATACAAATCTACAAATTACGCAGCACGAGCGCCGTCTAAGTTACTTGGTCAGTAAAGTAAACAAAACGCGACCAAGTAATTGCTGACGCTATGTATTTCTCGGCTGCGACACTTTCCCACGACCAAAGCATTGAAGTAGCTATACACATATGTGTGAGCCTGTGTTGGGCTGCATGCCTTATGTTAGAGTTAGCTAAGTAAGAATTATAGTAAATATGTATGTATAAGCAAATGTTTAGATTAATTTACTATAAATAAGCTGAAATTTCTTAATAAACATTACATTATGAACTTGGCACCAAAGCGTGCCGGACCAAGATTTGTTTCATTTATTACATCGCAGATTAGCGTTCTTATCTAATTGGATTCTCGCTGCTCAAAAGGCAAAAATACCTCTTCTTCCTTCTTCTACTCATATTATTTTACTCTCTTCAGGCAATGTTCGGAAGGCAATTTCTTAATACCTATGGCACAGGGTGGCTCTTTCCAAAAGCTGTGTTTATTATTACTGCCTGTTCAGGTCTTGAACTCATTGCCATACTCTTGCCAGGCCGATAATACGTAAATGCCTTGTCTACCTCGATCGTAACAACTTCCCAAATGATTCCCATATGGCTGATTCCTTGGAAACTGATATATGGGCAAATCCTGCGTTACGAACGCCACATTCGTACGCGTTTTTGGGTTATATATATATAACAATTTTTTGGTCTTTCAAAAGACATACCTTCAAGTGATACACAGTGTTTAGTGGGATTTGAGTGTACTTTCGAATGTCATCAAAATATTTTTTGTAACAGGTTTAAGCTGCGAAAAATTTGATCTCAAAGTATTGTTACGCACGCTACAAAAAATGGAAGTAGCTTTGAAGGTTGAGGTATATTTTCTTAATTTTTAGCAAATTTTGTATAATAAAGCACACCAAATGAAATGCCTTAAAGAAAGATGATGATAAGAGAATTCTAAAATAACTTACTTGCAGCCAAAAAATGGTGTAGTTTTTTAACGATGGCCGTGAACCCAACGTTACGCACGCTAAATTTTTTCCAGTAGTATATAAATAAAACCAATTGTATTCATTTTAACAAAACAATTTATACTCTTTTTTAATAAGATTATTTAATTCATAATTTATGTTTATAAATTAATTTATTGATGTATATATGTTTATAAATTAGTTTTATGTTTTGTTGAATCTGCAGTTAGTGCTATTTCGAGCTCATTTTCATTAAGTACGGAAAAATAATGGTTGCTTTTTATTCCCGGAATGCTCTTAACGTTAGCCCATCTCTCCGAAAGAAATGCAGTTGTATTTTTTATATATGTACTGCTTACATATAAAATAGAAATACCATTTATATTAATTTTTGCCAATTCAAAAAAATAATCGCCAATCGGTACGATTATAGAGGCTAAGAATAGTAGGCGAAGAACAGATTTAAGCGAAGTGATAAGAAAACAGAATAAAAATTGCAAAGGTTTCTATTGTAATTTTTGTGAGAACTCAAATCGTTACGCACGCCACAGAAATGAATATGCTGTAATTTTTTGGTTTTTAATTGTAGAATGAAAATTGTTTTTTTTTTCTTAAAAGCAGGATATTTATTTAAATTAAAATTATAGATGATTTGTTAAAAAAAAAGTTTTTCTACTCACAATATAAAAAAAAACCGATTTTCCGTTACGTACGCTACAACGCTTTTACCTGGCATTTCATACCAAATTTTAATGTTTCCAGAAAAGTAAACGAAATTTTTTTTACAAATTTTAAAGAGAATGGAGTGAATAACAATATAGCTTTCGATTGGACCATCTATGTTAATACTAAAGCAATGATATGAACAAGTAAAAAAGTATTGTTTTATAAATTTATAAAATTAGATATCTATTCTAATGCTCCATTAAAAAAAAAATTATGTTGGATTAAGTTCAAATATTTTTGGTTGGTAGACAGTTTCTGGGATATGCCCATATTTCACATCGACTTTTTGTGAAATGTCAATGTTACGATAAATGACTTTTGAAAGTGTATACAGTGTAAATGGGGTATAAGAAATAGCCCCTGTTTCGCATTGCGCTACAACTTAACCCATTAACGCCCACTGTACCCATACTTATTCAAATATCGAAAAAATGCATTCTAAATATCTAAAATATATAGTTTTGCTACAACCATTTCATAAACTGCTTTAAACGCAAGTGAATTATTCAGTTTCATATTTAAACTATTAACCCCTTATGAGAACACATATATATGTGGTGGAAATTGAACCAAGAATTATTGTATTTTTTTATCGGTGGGCTGTATATATATGTGAACAATATGCTCCAAAATCAGTTTATTCATGTATTAACACTAAATAATAGTTATTCCTGTATCAAAACCAGTAGAAAAAAAGTTGTGACATTTTAGGGTTGTGACATTTCATGTTTAATCTATTCTCATTTTAATATGGCTTAATATTTTTGGACTTCCGTTAGAAATTAGATGTATGCCACCAAGGTCTATATGTGTTCTAATTTTCAAGGAAAAATTACACCTAGTTTAGAAGAAAAGCTGTGGTAAAGTTGTGACATGAGAAAGTGTGACACATATAATAAACGCAAAATCTTCCCAACCCGTCTTCAAAATGGGAGCTGCTCTAGCACAGGTAAATGTTGACATTAGACTGAACATGTGTCAAAAAAAAATTAATATTATATGTTAATTAATATTCGCACACGCCGACTGTGACCACCATTTTTTGATTTTTTACAAAACTGGAGAACAAAGTTTAGTCCTCTATAGGACCCTAGTCAAGCACATTATTTTTAAAACAATTGCGGCATATTGTTACGCTCTTTATCCTCTTTTGAAGCTTATTCATGCAAATTTTGTTTTGATCACAATTTATAGTATATAATGCCAATAAAAGTACATGACCTCAGCAAAGGGACACGATAAATTGCTACACTGAAAAAAAAATCTACAGTAAACGGCCGTCAAATTGATAGTAAACCCTGTCATTTTTCGTCCAACAGTGGGTAATATAAATTTTGAAAGTGAGCCCCTATCATTCTTCGAATATATGTACTATCATATTGACATGAATTACTGTAAATTTTAAAGTGGACTCATATCATTATGCAAAAATCACATGTTTTTACTGCCAATTTTACAGTAAATACTGTAATATTTACAGTATTACCATCAATCGCTTGAAAGTGGTTTTGATATGTTACTTTCAATGTGCACTTTCAACTTTTTTATTTCAGTGTACTTTTTTTTTCTTTTTTGTGTGTTTTAAAGTAGTCCCTGGTATTAAGAAATTAAATTTTGCACTTGATTTATATTACTCGATGAGATTAATAAGACTGCATATCAGTTTATTTAGAAAAATTTCGGTTTGTTATAAATTTTTGACATTAAAGTCGGTGAACACAAATATATCAGTTTCCAAGGAATCAGTAAAGTAGCGATGCGTAGTAATTTTTTTCCCCCGAATGGAAACACGGTATAGGCTAATATTTTCATCTGCTCGACCGACGCTCTTCATGAAGCGATTGTACTCATGGATAAGACGTGGCTGCTGAACATTTAGATGCTTCTTACCTTTTTGGGACCAACGAGTAACTTCTTTGGAGGGTTGAACAGGATGAATATTTGAGGCTACGTAAATGGAGTTGCTATCTTAGCGGCAACTCACTATTTGATTGTAGCCGAACCATCCCCCCTCTGTTTTATGCAGATCAGCATTCTTTGCTAGAGGGCAGTTTGTTAATCGATTATGACGAATACTAATCAGCAAATTGAGGTGAACAAATTGTCAAAGTACAACCGGTGAATAATATCGGGTTGCTTTCGAGTTAAGAATGCACAGTACGATAAAACTACACTGGCACCAAGTCCCATATCTTTGTATGCTTTGCTGGGAAAAGTTCCTTAGACTTGGTATGCTTCAAATCAAATAATGTAACCTTTTTACGTCGCCCCAACCCAAAACTTATATCCATAACTTATGGGCTTACCCTGTATATTAGGCTGGGTTGATTTGTATGGACGCAAGTTAACCGATATCGCGCCATCGATTTTTCGATAGGTTTTGGGCTTAGGAAAAAAAAGTTCCACTACGCATACCCCAAAAAATTATTTTCGAGCCTGCGAAATTTCATTTTTTTGAATTTTCTGCGACTTTGATATTTAAGGTTTTCTTCATGACCTACTAAACAAACTTTCATTTGGTTTGCAAATTTCCATGTAAGCCCTTTCCGACCCAAAAAAAGTCCGCTAAAAACGTTGGCGATAACAGTTTTTTGAAAAAAAGCAATATTTTTTGGGTTTTGGGGAGTGTTTTGGTCAAAAAATCTACCCTTTCGCTTTTTTTTTTTAAGGGTTTTTTTCAGCATACATGCAAACACTTTTTCGATGAAAACTAATTTGTCTCACATATCCTGTCCCACTCAAAATTATGCGCTGAAAACGTTGGTGATAACAGTTTTTTGAAAAAAAAATTGTTTTTAGGGTTTTGAACATATTTTGGTTGAAACATCTACTTTTTAAATTTTTTTCATTTTCAAGCTTCAAATCATTTTTTATGTATTTTTTTCGGTGTCAATTAGCGTAGTCCCATGTGAATTCATGCGCTAAAGACGATGGTAAATTCAGTTAAAAAAAAAATTATTTAATGGAGTTTTAGATAAATTTTGGTCGAAATACCAATTTTTTAGATTTTTCATTGACAAAGCTGTATTTTAGTATGCATATGGCGATATAATGAAAAAATCACTGAAATTTCTTTGTTTTCTCTTCCTGGTGCGATTTCATATGTATTAGTGATCGATATTAGTGACCGATATTCAGACATCAATGTCGATCGTTGACAAATGTAAAACCAAGTAAGAAATTGGGAAAATAACTGAGACTAGGTTTTGCATTTATCACGAGAGACGCCTTACTTGGTTTTATGGGGTCACGGGAGATTTAACAAACTTACGTATATAGTTATGTATTAATACTAGTGCTGTGCGATTAATTGATTAATCAACATTTTGAGTAATCATAATTTCGATTACTCAATTAATCGATTAATTATGATTTTCGTTTAATCAAAAAGGGTCTTTACTTGATTAATCAAGATTTTGATTAATTAAAAAGAAAATTAATTGAATTATCGCCTTTTTGATTAATCGTTTTTTGAATAAAATGATTAATCATATATTAAAACGGAAGTTCCTTGATACTTCAACCATTTATTGCATCTTAGACATTTTGCCCATTCACTATCCGCAAATACCTCAAAATTTTCTTAAATTTCTTTTATTTTAAATAATTTGAAGCATATTTGGTTTTTATTTTTTTTTTTTTAACTATTTCATGGCAAACTTTTAAAGGAAATGAGTAAATTGATCAGTTTTTGATTAACCATTTTTAAAAATACTCGAGTAAAGCTTGTTTTGATTACTCATAATTTTGATTAATCAAGTAATCGATTAACTGAAAATTTGATTAATTACTCGATTAATCGAATAAAAGCACAGCCCTAATTAATACCATCCTCTTCCACCAAGTTTTCTTATTAATTCTCTCTCTTACTTTATTCTCTTTATGAGTAATCTACCATCAATAATCTCCTATTTTTCTCTTTCTCATTAATACTTTAATTAATGCAAACTTAAAAACATACCTATTGAAGAAGACGAACTTCTTATATCTTTCGATGTTGTATCTTTATTTACAAACATTCCGACTCACTTAGCTATACGAACCATAATGCAAAAATGGAATGATTTAAAAAAACACACACACATTGACAAAAAACAGTTCCAAAACATACTAGAGTTTTGTTTGTGTGAAAATAAATACTTCACTCACAACGACATCCTTTACCAACAAATTTATGGAATGCCAATGGGCAAATCACAGTCCCCAACGATAGCAGATATCGTACTGGGCAAAATTTTAGACGACAGCTTAGCTGAATTGAAAAATAAGGACAAAAATGTTAAATACATAACTAAATATGTAGATGACATATTTGCAATAGTTAAAACTAAGGACGTGGAAGACATTTTGACAATATTAAACGCACAACACATGAAAACTAAGTTTACTAAAGAAGAAGAAGAAAACCACAAAATAGCCTTCCTAGATGTTGAAGTGCACCGAAGAAACAATATGATGATTTTAAACTGGTATGCCAAGAGTATAGCTGCAGGTAGAATTATTAACTACCATTCCAATCACCCATGGAAGCAAAAGATAAACACTGCATCTAGTTTTATAAGAAAAGTACATCTCCTTAGCGATCCAGAATTCTTAGCAGAAAACACGAGGAAAATTAAAAATATATTATTTAAAAATAGTTACCCCGAAAAGTTAATAGAAAACTTTACAGAAACAACACTAAATAAAATGAAAAATCAAACTCAAAATAATAAATCATACACAGAGAATATAAACAAACAATACATTGGAATATCATACATACCAGGGCTAACAAACAATCGCAAGCTACGTAAAATAATAAAAAATGATAGCATAACATACGCCCATAAACCACATAATACTCTAAATCAAATATTCACAAAAACCAAAGACAAAATACCGAAAGAACAACAGCACAGTGTTGTTTATGAAATAAAATGCATGGGCAAGGAAAACGAACGCTGTACAAAATGTTATGTGGGTACAACAAAAAGAGCACTAGCTACAAGAATGCATGAGCATAAAATGGATGCAAGAAATAAAAAGACAACAACAGCACTAGCACAACACTTGACAGCCACCTCACATACCGCGGATTTTACAAATGTACAAATACTAGACATTGAAAGAAAAGAGAGAAGAAGATTGACTTTGGAAAGTCTCCGCATTCAACAATAGCTAAGCAATGCCATGAACTTTAAGGAAGATGTAAACGGCATAAACAGCGCTTACACAGCAACTATCAAAGATGCCAAATAGCAATATTTTTGTGATATTTTTAAATAAAATAAGTGTTTTGTGTTTTCATCATTATTTTTTAATGTGAAATAATACATATTACATGTAAGTTAATTGTTAGTAATGTTATTCAATGTATAAAATAACATTGTCACTCATGTTTATTGTTTTAAAATAAAAATACAGATTCCCTTGAAGAAGGCGCGGAAGAACTCGAAACGCGTAGGAAGAAAAATGTAACAAAAATTGTTGTTATCATTTAAATTGAACGGCCGAAGTAGCTCAACCCAGCAAACGATAATAATTCTTATTTTGCACATTGTGAAAATGTTTTACTCGGCATGCTCTTCGACGAACGAAAACATATCCGAAAGTATGCACTGGAAAAAATTTTATATATCCGTGATAATTTATTTGATCCATCTCTCCGTGCCTACGTAAAACCAAAAATTAATTTTGATTGCACTGATTACGTTCATATGATTCATTTGAAGGACGATAAAGAGCTGTCAGAACCGCCATTCACAAGAGGCATACCGTATGAACATTTGAAAGCCTATTTTGAAGACGAAGACAATCAAGATCCGCCGCTTCCGGATCCGAATATTCCATGCCATATTCAAGGCACCGAGCGGTACGTTCAACTAGTATCCAACGTATCCAAACGTGCAATTATAAAAATCGCGAAGGGATCATGGCGACTACAGTAGAAAGCCGAAGTAAAGTGAGCCCAATGGAATCCAAGCAGGATTTGCAAGGAAATCTTTGAACCTTAAAATGAATTCCCACATTTTTCACACTTTTTGTATTAAAAAATATTAGTTATCACGTAAAATTTACTCATACAATTGTCAAATGCGGGAAAATTTTTGAACTGACGCTTATCATAGTGATGACTCCGGTAAGGAAAATGTTAAAAATGCTTTTTATTTGTCAAACGAATGCTTAATAGAGTTTCGTCAATGAAAAATCTAAAAAATTGGTTTTTTCGACCAGAATTCATCTAAAACTCCATTAAATATATATATATTTTTTTAACTGAATTTACCATCGTCTTTAGCGCATGAATTCACATGGGACTACGCTAATTGTCACCGAAAAAAATACATAAAAAATGATTTGGAGCCTTGAAAATGAAAAAAATTTAAAAAGTAGATGTTTCCACCAAAATATGTTCCAAAACCCGAAAACAAATTTTTTTTTTTTTTTTCAAAAAACTGTTATCACCAACGTTTTTAGCGCATCATTTTGAGTGGGACAGGATATGTGAGACAAATTAGTTTTCATCGAAAAAGTGTTTGCATGTATGCTGAAAAAACCCGAAAGGGTAGATTTTTTGACCAAAACACTCCCCAAAACCCAAAAAATATTGCTTTTTTCAACGGACATTTTTGGGTCGGAAAGGGCTTACATGGAAGTTTGCAAACCGAATGAAAGTTTGTTTAGTAGGTCATGAAGAAAACCTTAAAAATCAAAGTCGAAGAAAATACAAAAAAATGAAATTTTGCAGGCTCAAAAATTATTTTTTGGGGTATGCGTAGTGGAACTTTTTTTTCCTGAGCCCAAAACCTATCGAAAAATCGATGGCGCGACGTCGGTTAATGAATCGACCCGCCCTACTGTATATACTGCTTTCTGTATATACTGGTTACTTCCGAAATATGGGACCATCTGTTCGTCAACGCAATGCTGAACTGTTTTAGGGGCATTTGATTGGAAATTTTCGTTAAGCATTTGAACGAGGGGTTTGACTTTTGTAAACCTATAGTTATTTTCCAGATTATTATTATCTATGAATTTGATACAAAATGATGATGATTGTCTCTGTCATTTTGCCAATACTTACATCCAACGCGGTCTACAGTGTTGTGGCCACTCTGAAGTAAAATTCCAATAAAGCATTTGATTTCATTAGCTCCCCTAAGCTAGCCCAACCTTTATAGCCCAATCAAAAACGGAAATCGTTCTAAATTGCCCAATATTTATTGCTAATTTAGTACGCCTTGATTTTTAATAAATTTTTTTCCGAACTAAGTTATGTATTTTACCCATATAAAAAAGAATGTTGTGATTTCGTTGTATGGAGAAAAAATACACATAAAAAATTATTAAAAATCAAGGCGCTTTCGGAGCTACTTAATACTTGCACTTTATTAGAGTCAAATTGAATGGGCTACAAAACTGCGTACACAGAATTTTTCTAAAGTGCCGAGGAAAAAAGTTGAAAAACTAGGTCAAAATTTGCAGTTATTCTGAATTTTGTACAAAATATTCAAGAATAAGTTTAAAGGTATTCATTACAACGTGAACAATATTTGTAAATAAAATAAATGAAAATCGCATATGAAAGACGTTGTTGTTATAGCTCGATGTTATATAGGGGGTGCTTTAGTATCGTCCGACACTGTATATTGCTAATTTAGTACGCATTCATTTAATTTATTACATTTATTATTATTTCGTGGTTGGGCTACCTTGAATATAAGGTTGGGCTGGTTGGGCTGACCAAGGGGGCTCGATATTTTTTAAAAGACAAGTGTAATAAATTAAAGGAATGCGTACTAAATTAGCAATAAATATATTGATATTTAGTACGTTTTCATTTTTTGATTATTGTAAAATTTTTTTCGTGGTTGGGCTAGCTTGAATATAAGGTTGGGCTGGTTGGGCTGACTAAGGGGGCCCAATATTTTTTAAAAGACAAGTGTAATAAATTAAATGAATGCGTACTAAATTAGCAATAAATATAGGGATATTTAGTACGTTTTCATTTTTTGATTATTGTAAATTTTTTTTGGTGGTTGGGCTAGCTTGAATATAAGGTTGGGCTGGTTGGGCTGACTAAGGGGGCCCGATATTTTCTAAAAGACTTGTGTAATAAATTAAATCAATGCGTACTAAATTAGCAATAAATATAGGGATATTTAGTACGTTTTCATTTTTTGATTATTGTAAAATTGTTTTCGTGGTTGGGCTAGCTTAAACTTAAGGTAGCCTAACCCTCGATATTTTTTAAAGACAAGTGCAATAAATTAAATGAAAGCGTACTAAATTAGCAAAAAATATTGGGCAATTTAGTACGATTTCCGTTTTTGATTGGGCTATAAAGGTTGGGCTCACTTAAGGGAGCTGATTTCATTTGCCGTTTGCTGTTGTTTTTGTTGTTGTGCTATAAGTTAGTTATTTGAACTCATTACGATAAGTTGCAGTAAGTCATCTGTGAGTACCATATCTTGGTATTGCAGCCTCCAATTCTCCTATGTCTTGTTTTACCCAATTAAGGGACGGAGAATTCAATTTACGTTTTTTGCAGGTATCAGAGAATCAAGGGGAGCATCATCTTCATTGTCAGAATCGGAGGATTACGCATTGCCAACGTTTACCAACGAAATATGTCTTCGTTTAAAAAAGATTTTAACTTCTCAAAAGCCAACTACAAGAAATTAAATAGAGAACTGTCTAAATTAACTCGGCCTGAGCTTTGTGGCGATATCGATTTAAACGTTTTACATTTTAATCCAACTATTTACTACCAATTTGAGATTTTGTTCCTAAACGTAAATTAACCTATGATCATCCAACGCAAGCTTGGTTTACTTAAGAGCTTATAATGTTGAAAAATAGAAAAACGCGTTCTTTCAAATTATTTAAGAAATCCGGGTTAAACAAACATTCCTACGACAGAAGTACATCGACTTAAATAAAAAGTGCTATAAAGCCTATACATCTAAAACACATTATTCGCAATCCGAAGTCATTTTATGATTTTGTAAATTCTAAACGAAAAGTAGTGGGATTTCCCTCAGCCATGAAAAATAAATACATTTTATTGAGATTTTACACAAACAACAAGCTTGTGTTTCCGGTCTTTATATTTGAAGTATGGCGGTTGTCTCTAAATTTTTCCTGTTCAATTCAACAAAAACTTTTAATAATTAATAAAAATTATTAAGAAACCCAAAAACAACAATAATTTTTCATGCAGAAAAAATTATTAATAGGTCTATAGCTCGTACCGAACCAGGATACTTAAAATATATTTTATCTAGCGATAATCAAGATATCGCAAATTTTTTTGCCCAATTTTTCACTTCTAACTATTCTGCCGTCACCAATTCTGGATTTCAAAATTATCCTTATGAGCAACATGGGAACTATTTAATTAATTGCCCAACTATATGCGCCAAAGATGTTCTTATTTATCCGAAATCCTTGGAATAATCTTTTAAATACGGTCCTGATAGGATTCCTACATGTTTCCTGAAGCGAGCTAACAATATTTACAAACCCCCTTACCAATTTGTTCAATCTATCACTAAAGTGTGGTGTTTTCCAACAGCATGGAAAGAGTCGTTTCTTCTACCGTTTCATAAATGTGAAAGCAACGCTTCTATGTATACAGAACTATCGTGGCATAGGCTTTCTGCTTTCCCAAAAGTGTTTGAAGCTATTGTTAGCAATCAGCTTAAGAATCTCATCTGTAAGGGTTCTGTGTAAGGGAAAGTCCACCGTTACGAATTTTCTAGAGTTTACAAATCAAATGGCTTTAAAAAAATCGGCACACCGGCGTTATTTATACTAATTTCAACAAAGCTTTCGACAAAGTGTGTCACTCTTTACTTACCCATAAACTGGATAAGTTGGGTTTCCAGCCGGGTCTCAATCGCTGGATCTCTTCTTAACTTAGTGGCAGAACACAAAAAGTAGTGTTTAAAATTATGAATCTGATGTTATTTATGTCTCCTCAGGAGTTCCTCAAGGAAGCCACTTGAGTCCGACTCTGTCATTAGCCAGACCGATACTTGAATACGTGGATCGCTCTTAGATTCAGTTTAAAAACAATTTTTACTATTTGCCTTAAAAGACCTTCATCGGGATCCATTGTATAACTTGCCATCGTATACGAGTCGCTTAAAACTAATTAATCTTCACAGCCTTTCTAGTCGGAGGGAAATGCTTGGAATTGTTTTCATAATTATATTACTAAACGGTTCAATTACAAGCCCGTTTCTCTTGAGCGAAGTGAAGTTCAATGTATATTCTCGTCAATCAAGGCATTTTAAACCACTTATCTTCAAACAGTACCGAACCAATTTTGAATTAAATGAGCCTCCGTTGGTTGTGTCAAGATTATAAATCTCATTCTAGTACGATTGATATTTCAGACTCACTCCGCAGCATAAAAAAGTCATTTCTTTCTATCCTAAATACATAGCAAACAAATTGCTTTCATATCCTTTGATTCTTATCTTTATTTTTATTTGTGTAATCTATCTTATGTCTAACTTACTTAGCTGATGAGGTTTTCTCTGTAGCTGAGCAGTTTTAGATATCGACGATTAACAAACCAAAGCCTTTCAACGACTCGGCACGAAAGAACAATCCGCGCGTCATGCTATGCGCCCCTCGCGCCGGTCGGGCGGGTTATGGTGTGTAATCCGATGGGAATTATTATTATAACAAACATTTCGAAAACCAACAAACATCTATCAACTATTTCTCAAACCATTGAAAAACTGTATAGTTCTCAAGTCATTCTCAAGTATTTGTAATCCCATTTCCAATATCATTCTCAAGTATTTGTAATCCCATTTGAGTACAAGTTGAGAACTAACCTTTTCTCATCACATTGCCGACTGTCCCTTACCCTAACGTTTTAGGGGATACACTTGATAACATGGCGCTTTTGTTCGCTACAAAAGTCTGGCTGACAGTACTTCGGAAAACGATTAAGAGACATTTTTTGTATATGACGCAATATTTTCTGCATGCAGGAGTATATCAGAAACATGATGCGTAAAAAAGAAAACACATGGTGTTTCTATATAAGAACTCTTCAAAGAAGTATTTGTAAAAGTGGGATTTTTTTTATTAGAATCGAAGTTATGAATTATAGGAACTAAAAATGTTTCAACATTTTATAATATAGCGCCTATATGTAGCTTGCGAGGGTTGAGCTGAAACGCTAAGGTGAAACCCCGACACTTAGGTCACCAATGGGCCTGTTGTCAAAACTTTACTTCACGGCATCATTTACACCGCAGCAACAAAATTATGCTTCCAAATTGGTTTGACCAAAAAAAAAAAAAAACATTTTGGGCCATTTTCACCATCTCCAGTTGGCGCTTTATCTGACAGATTGCCCCAATTTAACTGCCAGGCAGCCTTCGCTGTGGATGGTGAAAGCGAGCATTAGCAATTTCAATATTTTATTTTTTGAGCACGTACCTTTTGGGATATTTGATAAAGGTGGTAGTAGACAAAAAGTGTGGTAACTGTCATCACAACCGTCACATAACAGCATGGATTCTTCTACATCGCCCCGATTACATATATGACAAATATATTTCATCAAAGGGTCTACTAGTTGGTGAGCTGGCATTTTCTTTTGATTATTTAAACTCGATGCAATCGTGGCATAACCTTGGCCGCGTACGCCCGTAATGGATGTTGAAGCTCCGGCAGCATTAAAGCAATTTAAAAGGTCGCGTTTGAAGTCTTCCCTGGATTCGGTTTTTATAGTGTTACGCCGAGCACTGCCTAATCCGCAGTTTGCACTTGAATTGGCAAAACGCTTAGAACGTCGAGCATTTTCGCTTGGTGGGGCTATTTGTTGGCGTGTTGGTATTTCATGGGCCTTGTAATCTGTCCCATCCTCAATTTTTGCATTTTCCACTGAAGTGCCTGTCAAAGAACCACCTAGAACTTTTCCGGACGTATAAACCTCAAACGGATGAAGTATCCGTTCGTAATGTGCTTTCAACGTCGCACCAACACTTTTGCTTGATGGATACGACATCCGATTAGCCACTTTTGCCCATTTTCGTTCCTTTGTTGTTTGTTCCATACCTCCTTCTTCTTGGACAAAACGATGAAGAGTGTACAAATCTAAAGCTTTACGTTCTACCATTGGAATTTTTAATGATGAGCCTTGAAGTTCCCAAAACTTGGCGATTTGATCTAAAAAATTTAGCTTTACTCTAGTCTTTGCTTCTAATTCATTTAGACGTTGAACCCGTGGAGTAAACTTTAGTTTGTCAACATCTACAGCAAATGGTGGACACCAAGATTCCGGCGGTAAAATTTTTGCAATACCACATTTTTCCGCAATAGGTCGTATCTTACTTATATAAGCTAAAGGGTTCTTGAACTCATCTTGGGTGGGACGAAAAACAGGGCACTCGACTGGCGTATCGAAATGGAATTCTTCTGTCTTATTTAAGTTAAATGTACTAGAGCTATGGGGCTGCAAATGTGCCATTGCTTTATCCCGCCCGCGATCATTCGTCGGATACGGGCAACCGCTGTGGTACTTTTTACCTGATTCGTTTTCCATATATGAAACATTGCTGCGGGTTGTGTTTTCATCACTTTGTATAGTGTGTATAGATGCAGTTGCAGTACTATTACCTGCGCTTAAACTATTTTTACTTGATTCTGAGGAATAAATAATACGATCAGCTCCATTGGAATAATTGTTGCTCTTTTTCCCCGATTCAGAGCCGCTTACATTTCCTCCCGTGGATGTTCGATTACGCAGCCGTCTAGCTGGTGTTGTGTTGCCAATACTAGATGCTGCTGCTATTGAAACGCATGATGAATCTGCTGCAGACATTTTGCTCGTAATGTTTTTAAATGATCTAGAGTGAAATAAAAACGTAAATTTTATTTAGTCAATTTAAAATACAAGCTTTTGCAATGATATACTGTACACTGGTCGACAAATTAGAACTTTATTCTCGACCAGAGACGCGAATATAAAATTCATATAGAAAATTATGAATTATTTTTCATTCTATAGTACCGCTTTTGAGATATTTACGATTTACCGTTATTTCAAAAACAAAAAAGATGGCTCCACTTAATTATATATATCTCAAAAACAAATTGACCAATTCCATGTTTAAAAGCTAATACAAGTTGCTATACACAATGGATACAAAACTTTTCCCTAGGCCCTGTCGTTTTGAAGATAACGAACAATCAACACTGATTGTTACCTTTTTTTTTATAAAAATTAAAAAAAAAAATGTGTATTTTGTGAGGAAGGATATCGAAAACTTTATATTTTTCCCCTGTAAGCTCTGTTTTATTACAAAGAAAAAAGCTATCATCCAATAAAATCGATGGCCTAATACAAAAGTTTTAAGCATTTAAATAAATATTGCAATATAACGCTGGAGTACCCACGTGCACGTACATACTCGTATGAATTAGTATTAATATATTAGTTAGTACGCAGGTAGATTTTCGAAGGGTTATTAGATACAAAAAACTATTAGTTCCGTTTTCTCAAGTAGGTAACCTTAAAATTTCAAACCCAAGTACATTTGAAGCAAGAGCAATTTTTTTAAAGCAGGTAGTATTTTCTTTTTATAGCTAAGGAACCTTTTTGTCTAGGTAGGCTTCGATTTTTCCCTAAAAAAATTAATATGAAGAAGGGGGCCTGACAGTTTGAGTGTAAAAATTATCCAAATGTGTCCTGTTTCATCTGCGGTCAATATATTGTTAAAAGGATGCGACGTTTTTTTCAAATCCGTACATACTATAAGTATTTTCGCGAATCGAATGGATTCATTTGGAATACGGAACAAAAATGAGCATGATTGGAAAATATGTGCCGATTCTTAAAGCCGTTGGAATGCTATGCGGTCTATAAAGGGAGTACACAAAATACTGTTGTTTTTTCTGCAAATAGGATATCCGAGCTCGTGAAGACCACTACATCATAAAGGATTGGCCAGACCGACCCAATTTAAAGTCGGTGTGGATAACATAAATTACTCCCCTCTTACAAAGAAGGAAAAAAATATTTTACCCCCACTCCACATCAAGCTCCGGCTTATCAAAAATTTTTAAAAGGCTTTGGACAAAGAAGGTCAAGCCTTCCGTAATTTAAAAAGCATATTTCCAGAGATTTCAGAAGCCAAGATAGAAGAAGTCATTTTTTTGGGCCGCAAATAAGGAAGATGCTTAACAATAACCAATTCAAAGAACTATTGTCACCAGTGGAGGCAGCATCGTGGGATTTTTTTTGAAAAGGTTGGCGAAGCTTTGTAGAGTGCGAGTAGTTTTTTTGTATTTTTAGCGAGATTTGTATTTTTTATTTCTTTTATAGAGTAGGTCGGGGATGTGCGGACCAAGGGTTAATAGAGACGACCTTTAGTAAATTATTATAAACTTATTTCTATTATTGAAATTATATGTTCTTATAGAATGGGGGATGCCGGGCACCTGTTACACCTTATATGTATTCATTGAACAACTCAAATGTAAAAGCATTCACTTTGTGATATCCAAGGATGCCTTTTAATTTATTATATTGCACATCTGACAATCTTATAACTACGAAATACTTTTGATCTGTGCCACTAACTTAATTTTCAATAGAAGAAACCATTTTATAAAATATATATTATTATTTATTAAGCTAATTTTACAATTTTAAAATTTTTAACACACTGAAAAAAAAATCTACAGTAAACGGCCGTCAAATTGATAGTAAACCCTGTCATTTTTCGTCCAACAGTGGGTAATATAAATTTTGAAAGTTAGCCCCTATCATTCTTCGAATATACTATAATATTGACATGAATTACTGTAAATTTTAAAGTGGACTCATATCATTATGCAAAAATCACATGTTTTTACTGCCAATTTTACAGTAAATACTGTAATATTTACAGTATTACCACCAATCGCTTGAAAGTGGTTTTGATATGTTACTTTCAATGTGCACTTTCAACTTTTTTATTTCAGTGCAGACACTATAATATTATAAGTGAACCCACGAAGCTTCGACGCTTTTCTGTAGGTAAATGCTTAAATACTTAACATGTCTTGATGACTGCTATCTTTCTGTTACATTATCTTCTTATTATAGTTTATACATTATCTTACTACATTGCATAATATATTTTTTATATCACGCTTTCTGTGTATTTTTTTAATAACATTTTTCTGCTTTGTGCTTTTGGCAAGTTGGTGAGATTCTTGGGCAATTCGTTTAGAAATGTCGGCATTAAGACGGGTAACGTACTTTTCGAGTAGTGGTTATGGAACTTTGGTACTCTCAGTCTGTTTTCAACATTTCTGCGGGTACCGTGGGAGTGCTCAATTGGAATCCTAAATAGTTTTTCATCGTAAAATTCATTTAAGATAGTGAGCTTGAAAATGGATTTAACGTTAAGTATTTTTAGCTCTTTGTTTAGCGAGATGTTCCTGGAATAGACGTTTTTCTTCTTTGCTAGAGATTTTAGTATATTATATTGACTCTGTTGTATTGTACTGCAGCTTTTTGACGTTCCCCATGCTGTGATGCCATGTCTGATGTATGATTCAGCTGAAGCCATATACGCTTGTTTCAGAACCGCATAATTACTACAGTAACTTAAGTGTTTTATAAAGTATGAGGACTTTCGCAGTTTTTTGCGGAGTTGAGTAATATGAATATTAATAATTTAAATATTTAAAATTGCTATCGACTACAATGCCTAGATATTTGTAAGAGTTCACTGTTTCAAGTATGGTCTTACAGTTACATTAATGTTAATTCAAACGTTTTGCATTTTAATCAAACTATTTACAACTTATTTGAGAAGATTGTTCCTAAACGTAAAATAACATATGATCATCCAACGCAATCTTGGTTTACTAAAGAGCTTATGATGCTGAAAAATAGAAAAACGCGTTCTTTCAAATTATTTAAGAAATCGGGGTTAAACAAACACTACTTGTTGTATTCTGGTCTACGTAAGAGGTACATCGACTTAAATAAAAAGTGCTATAAAGCCTATATCTCTAAAACAAAGAGAGACATTATTCGCAATCCGAAGTCATTTTATGATTTCGTAAATTCTAAACGGAAAGTAGTGGGATTTCCCTCAGCCATGAAATATAAAGACATTTTATCTAGCGATAATCAAGATATTGCAAATTTCTTTGCGCAATTTTTCACTTCTAACTATTCTGCCGTCACCAATTCTGACTTTCTAAATTATCCCTATGAGCTACATGGGAACAATTTAATTAATTGTTCAATCTGTCACTAAAGTGTGGTGTTTTTCCAACAGCATGGAAAGAGTCGTTTCTTCTACCGCTTCACAAAAGCGGAAGCAAGGCTTCTATTGAGAACTATCGTGGCATAGCAAAGCTGTCTGCCATCTCAAAAGTGTTTGAAGCTATTGTTACCAATCAGCTTACGAATCCTATCTCTGCCTTGATTTCTGACTGTCAACACGGGTTCTGTAAGGGAAAGTCCACCGTTACAAACTTACTTGAATTTACAAATCATGTCTCAAATGGCTTTAGAAAAAATCTGCACACCGACGTTATTTATACTGATTTCAGCAAAGCTTTCGATAAAGTGTGTCACTCGTTACTTATTCATAAACTAGATCAGCTGGGTTTCCAGCCGGGTCTCAATCGCTGGATCTCTTCTTACCTTAGTGACAGAACACAAAAAGTAGTGTTTAAAAACTGTGAATCCGATGTTATTAGTGTCTCCTCTGGAGTTCCTCAAGGAAGCCATCTGGGCCCGATTCTGTTCTTGTTGTTTATAAATGACATTTCTACAGTAATAGAATTTTCGAAAATGTTAATGTATGCCGACGATGTAAAGCTTTTCATGTCATTCGCATCACCCGAAGATAGCAATAAGCTTCAATCAGACCTAAATACACTAGTTACTTGGTGCGATTTAAATTATATGCCGCTTAATCTAAAGAAATGTAAATACATGCGTTTTTCGAGAGGAATTTCACAGCCAGCTTCCTATACAATTAACAATTATAGTCTTGAGCAAATGTATGATTTTGTTGACCTTGGGGTTACTATGGATTACAAACTCAATTTCAACTGCCACATTAACGTAACAGTCAATAAAGCTAGAGGCGTTCTAGCATTTGTTAAACGATGGTCTAAAGAATTTAGCGACCCTTATGTAACTAAAACTCTCTTTACTACATTAGTCAGACCGATACTTGAATACGGTTCTATTATTTGGAACCCGCGTTACCAGGTCCACGTGGATCGCTTAGAATCAGTTCAAAAACAATTTTTACTATTTGCCTTAAGAGATCTTCACTGGGATCCCTTGTATAATTTGCCATCTTATACGAGTCGCTTAAAACTAATTAATCTCCACAGCCTTTCTGGTCGGAGGGAAATGCTTGGAATTGTCTTCATGATTAAATTACTAAATGGTTCAATCGTAAGCCCGTTTCTTTTGAGCGAAGTGAACTTCAATGTACCTTCTCGTCCATCAAGACATTTTAAACCACTTATCTTGAAACAGTGCCGAACTAATTTTGAATTAAATGAGCCTTTTCGTTGTTTGTGTCAAGATTATAATTCTCATTCTGGTACGTTTGATATCTCAGACTCACTATACAGCATAAAAAAGTCAATTCTTTCTATCCTGAATACATAGCAACAACTTTTTTTTTCATATCCTTTGATTCTTATCTTTATTCTTAACAATAACTTTTCGCTGTCAACTAATTATTTATTAATTGTGGAATCTTTTGTACTTAGCTGATGAGGTTTTCTCTGTAGCTGAGCAGTTTTAGATCTCGACGATTAACAAACCAAAGCCTTTCAAAGACTCGGCACGAAAGAACAATCCGCGCGTCATGCGGATGCGCCCCTCGCGCCGGTCGGGCGGGATATGGTGGGTAATAATCCGTTGGGCAAAAAAAAAAAAAAAAAAAAAAAAAAAAAAAAAAATATTTTTCCCTTTTTGAAACCCCCACTGGTTATGTGCAATTACTTTGTATTTCTCAATAAAATCTGTTAATCTTCTAACAACTTCTTCCATTATTTTCTCTATCACAGGTAGTATTGATATTGGTCGATAGTTCCTAGGATCAGATTTTGCTCCTGCTTTATAGATGGGTCTTATAATAGATATTTCAAGAGTTTTTGGTACAGTGCTTCTCATTAAGCTAAGATTAATCAGATTGGTTATCACAGGGCATATCACAGATGCGTTGGCTTTAATGTCTTTGGACCTTATTCCGTCAATTCCAGGGCTTTTTCTATCATCTAAAGATTTTATAATGGACATTATCTCTTCCTCACTGGTTTCCGATAAGTAAATTGAATTCGGTATGTTATAACTAATCGTATTTAGAGTTCTAATATCGCATTCATGTTTAGCATTCTGGACACTTTTTTCAAATTCCTGCGAAAAGATATCACAGACTTCGCTAACATCATTTTTGAAGTTATTCTCAATGGATTTTTCTACGTTATTTCTCTTTTTACCAATAATTTCATTTATTATTTGCCAGGTTTTTCCTATATCGTTTTTATTATCTCTGAATTTAATTTCGAAATATTCATTCTTGGTAATTTGTATTTCCTTGTTAACGAAGTTTCTAAACTTTTTATAGATAGTTTCTCTCTGCACGTCTTCGGGTTTAGCTTTCCATTTACGGTATAGGGTATCTCTATTCTTGCAAAGTGAAACTAACTCTGTTGTCATCCATTCATTGGAGGCGAGCACCGTTGGTTCTGAGGCATTGCACGGGATTGGCTTCCTTAATTTCGTTGTGAAAACCCCTGATTTGGGATATGCAGACATAAACTATATCTTAAGAATATTTCATAAGCTAGTTGCGAATTAAGAGGGTGCGCAAATGAAATAAACGCAAGAAATGGCTTATGTCGCTTTACCGAAGGTCGTTGGTTTTTTTTAGGCA
>OX608080.1:49814193-49840101 GCA_951509765.1 Sphenella marginata | reverse complement strand
GAACAAAAACATTTTTTTTTGATTATTGAAGGTGACCATTTTTCACGTTATTAGACATATTTTTCAATTTTTTTGAGCGTGCAGAATGTAAAAAAAAAATTTTATTATTTAAAAAAAGAATTGTTTAAATATCATTTATTAAACAATTAGATCGCATAAAATTACTTATAACAAAGTAAAAACAGTTATCTGTAAGTGAAAAAAAAAATCATGGATTTATCGGTGCAGTGAAATAACGCCCAAGGAAATAACGCCCATGGACGATATATCCCATTCAAAAAGGAAATAACGCCCATGGGGCTTATTTCCTTTTTAAATGGAAATATCGCCCATCTGCAAAAAGAAATAAAGCCCATGGCTCTTATTTCCTTTTTAAAAGAGAAATAACGCCCATAGGATTTTACACGAGCGACACGAACTTTTGATTAGCATTTTTTTCACAAATTACCCTGTGAGAAAAGAGTGTTAAACGTGGCACGCGGAAGGACATCACCGTGGCGGTAGCCACGGCTATGGCACACACCCGGAGTTGGTATGGCGTAGCCCAGGGTTATTTTTGAAAGCGCGGCCGAAGGCCGCCTACGCGGAAAGGTGTCCTGCACATAAAAAACGTGGATGGGGCCCCGAATTGGGGATCTGACCCGGGTCAATTTTCGGGTTTTCACTCATAACTTTTCACAGAAACAAAATATTGCTTTTCCCCCTTCGGATTATAGTTACGGAGGCCCGATCCACGATTTTTAAGTGCAGAACACCTCTCCGCATAGGCGGCCTTCGGCCGCGCTTCAAAAAATAACCCTGGGCTACGCCATTCCAACTCCGGGTGTGTGCCATAGCCGTGGCTACCGCCACGGTGATGTCCTTCCGCGTGCCACGTTTCCCACTTTGATTAACGTGAAATTTTTGTGTAACTATTCAATAAAATACAAAAAGAATTAGAATATTATTGTTTCATTAAAAAAAATGAAAGAGCAATAAGGCCTTTAAGACTTTATTTCTCTTTCGAAGTGTAATAAAGCCTTTTTTGAAAAAAAAGGCCTTATTTCACTTTCAATAGTGTAATAAGGCCTTAAAGGGCTTATTTCACAAGGCGCTATTGCACCCCGCCTTATAAAAACATAACAAATATGTTAAAATTTATTGAAATAAAAAAAACCATATACTTGATTCTTGAATCAGCTGGTTTTAATTCGTTTTTAACGTCCGTGGGCTTTATTTCTCTTCGAAAAAGGAAATAACACCCATCAGTAAAAGGTGATAACACCCATGGGCTTTATTTCCTTTTTAAAAAGGAAATAAGGCCCATGGGCGTAATTTCCTTTTTGAGTGGGCGTTATTTCCTTGGGCGTTATTTCACTGCACCGGATTTATCTGCAGTAGTTCATGAGAAAATAATTTTTCAATATTATCATATTAAAAAATTATCAAAAATTCAACACTCAATAACTTTAACAAATAAATGAATTTGGACGAAATATTTATAACACGGGGGTTGGGTCTAGCCCACTATCTAATGGAATAAAAAAATTCAAAATCGGTGAGGTTTCGAAAAAAAACCAAAATTCCGTACACACTTCACATGGCTTTACTCAGAGGTAATGTAAAAATGAGATTACAAGTGTACCTATTAAGCTGTTCGTTATTTAAATTTTTTTTGCAAATTGTTAGTTCGCCGGGCGGAATATGATGCGTTATGCTGTAAAAATAAGCTGTGCAAAATTTCACTCGAATTGGATAACTCTTAGAACTGGCACGTTGCATTTGAAAATTTTAAAAACCATATGCACTCAGGTTGCAGCAGATCATATAAAAAACTTGATAGCCGTAAACTTGGTTCACATTTATTACGTGAAAAAACTTGCAGATTACGATTCTAAAGACAAAAATTTAAAAAAAAGCCATAGGTTTTGAGATTTTGCGAAGTTATCGTTTCTTACAAAGTGGGAAAACGGCATTTTCGTATTGTTCAAAAAATCTGCAGTTCTACATATCCGATGAAAAAACTTTTTTCATCTTATTTAAGATCTTTCATTGCCGTAACAACCTACCATATAAATCTTTCCAATTAGATTATGAGTTTAAGAGTTATTTGCAAATGCATTTCAGAAATCAGACACATTTTTCATCAGCTTCGTCATTAACATTAAATAACACTTAGGCCCGGTTTTTCAGTCATTGGTGGTTAAGCTCAGTTTAAACTAAGTTTGCCTAATCTCGGCATAAATTTAAACTCCAGCTAAACTGCAAAGCGGTTTTTCAGTGAGAGTATAGGGCCGCTTTTTTGATCTGCTTTTTATACGGCAACATTGGTTTTTTTTTATCTAGAGCGGCAACAGATAACATTCGTTTACATATTTAACGCAATTGCTAAATGAAAAATCGGTGCGAACAAAGATAAAGATACGCCGTGTACAAGTTAAATAAAATATATAAATATAAATAAATTTCAAATGTCCAGAAGCAAGAATTTCTCACCAAATACTTCACAATTAAAACAATCAACTATGCAAACAGCTGACAGGTTAACTAGAGTTTAACCCTGGCAGATTGGCCGCTTAAACTCCGTTTAAACTTCGTTCAAAGTTGACTGAAAAACTGCATAACAAGTTTAAGCTTAGTTTAACTGACAAATTGAGTTAAACTTGCACTGAAAAACCGGGCCTTAGAAGCACTAACCTTTTTGCATTTATTTTGATGTAGTATTGGAGATGGATCTATTGCAAATTATATATGTTCAAACCATTTCCAAACCGATTAACAAATATAAAAGTTATAGCAAGTTTATCAAGTGTTATTTTTTCATTCGGTATATCGATACTGTATTTTCAAAAATAATCGAAAAACTTGTTTGAATTCTTCAACAGAATTTTAACAAAACTTTCAAATAAATTTCCCGATTGGATCTGAAAATACAGTATCGATATACCGAATGAAAAAATAAGACTTGATAAACTTGCTATAACTTTTATATTTGTTAACTGATTTGGAAATGGTTTGAACATATATTATTTGCAATAGATCCATCACCAATACTACATCAAAATAAATGCAATAAGGTTATTACTTCTAAGTGTTATTTAATGTTAATGACGAAGCTGATGGAAAATGTGTCTGATTTCTGAAATGCATTTGCAAATAACTCTTAAACTCATAATCTAGTTGGAAAGATTTATATGGTAGGTTGTTAGGGCAATGAAAGATCTTTAATAAGATGAAAAAAGTTTTTTCATCGGATATGTAGAACAGGAGATTTTTTGAACAATACGAAAATGGCGTTTTCTCACTTTGTAAGAAACGATAACTTCGCGAAATCTCAAAACCTATGACTTTTTTTAAATTTGTGTCTTTAGAATCGTAATCTGCAAGTTTTTTCACGTAATAAATGTGAACCAAGTTTACGGCTATCAAGTTTTTTATATGAACTGCTGCAACCTGAGTACATATGGTTTTTAAAAATTTCAGATGCAACGCGCCAGTTCTAAGAGTTATCCAATTCGAGTGAAATTTTGCACAGCTTATTTTTACAGCATAACGCATCATATTCCGCCTGGCGAAAAAAAAATTTTTCTTAACGAACAGCTTAGTACCTATGTATATTGCAGTGCGTAAATCCCCTGAAGCAATAGTCTACCAAAAATATTTAATTTCGAAAAAGTGCGAAAATTGCGTTCCCATTAAAAGGCTTAAATAGTTAAATTTACATACCCTATATCCAACTATAAAAAAATATAGTTATATAGTACCTCTCGTAAAAGTATTCAAATAGTTAAATTGCCCTAGGCAAATCGTTAGTGCCCAATTCAGCTGTACAACGTAATGCCGGTAGTTGTTGTTTTTTCTTCATAAAGAAAATACATAGGCGAAGTGCTAGCAGCTAATTTCTTCATTTGGTTACCCATCAAATTGTATTGGTCTAAAACCGACTTTGACCCACCGGAAAATTTACTTTTTACGGGGCACACCTTAAGTTGTAGGTTTAGTCAAGCATACAAAAACCGCTTATCCAGATTTTCAAATACACCGTTAAAACCTAGAATCAGGGGGCTAAAGCCCCTTTTTTACAGGCTGAACCATAATTTCCTCTTAAACTGATTTTTTCTTATCCTATGAAGAAAATTTTAATACTATAGCAAAGATAACGTTATTCTGTGTTTAGCAGTGCAATTCTGGTAGAAAAAAGATTGACGACACCGGACTGAATACACCAAGTGCTTACATCCGTTTTTCGTTCACTACAAAGCTGTAGATCATAAAGAAAAATGATTCAGGCAGGAGAATTTTATGATCTACAACTTTGTAGTGCACGAAAAATGATGTAAGCCAAAGGAAGCAAAATATTTGCAAAAAAGCAACTTTCGAAACTTTTAAGGACAATTATAGAATTACCAGATTTAGCTATAAACGAGTTTTCAGCTTGCTATCTAGAATTCCGAGGTTTAACCTTTTTTTTACCAAATTTTAGTGGACCATTTACATATGTAGCTTTATATTTTCTTTCCACATCAGTTCATTTTATTTTTATGAAAATACATAAATAACTAAGTTTTTAAGTACTGCTTGCTTTCCATGCGTGGTATTTTCTTTCGACTAACATCAGTCACAGCCATGACACTTATACGATTTTTTTCCGTTACACGCCGAGAAACACAGGATAACAATTGAACATATCATTCAGTTCCTTGTATGTGGCATGGGACTTGTGGGTCAGGAAGTGGTGGGTCTTCATCGGCGGTTCTGTTAGAATGTTGTCATCATCCAAATCTATCATATTAAAAAAACTGCAGCAGTCAAAATTTATTTTATATTTCTTGTACTCTCGAATGTTTGCTGTATCGCAAAGGCTGTCACGGTAGTACAAAATTTTTTGTATTGCCCCATCGCGTACTGTTTTACGATCATCGTAAAGCATTGATGGTATAACATTTTCAGGATGAGCGAAATATGAGTTATTCTGAACCACTGCGTTGATAACTTGATGGTGAGCTTGCTGCAACGTACAACCTTAAAATACGGCTTGCCTTAGTTAACCAACGGGAGTGCGCTACAGGTCCAGGTTTAATGTTCGATAAGTCAACTGAAACAAAGCCATTCGATATTGCTGAAGCCATTTGAAGCAAATACTTAACGTCAGTAGATAAATCCCGCTTCCAATCATCTGACGAAGAAGGTGGCATGTTCTGCAGCGGAATAGTTTTAAAATCAATTACACTCTAAAAAATTTTAAAATATTGTTCAATAAAATATTTCTCGATGTGCTTGAACCAAGTCTTAATTTAAGGATCTGTTACCCCGGATTTTCTTTTTGGGTATTATCAGGATAATTTATCCCTTTTCGCAAAAATTGAAATGAAATTGAATGAAGCAAGGTAATTTTTCCAAAGAAACACGTCTTTTGGTTTGGTTGGAATATACTCTTTCAATTACTTATATTATATTATATATGTATTTGAAAATCTGGATAAGCGGTTTTTGTATGCTTGACTAAACCTACAACTTAAGGTACATATGTCCCATAAAAAGTAAATTTTCACTGTCACACAGCTCATATAAAATTTTTCCTTACTTGATTATGAAACTTCAACGTAATTTCCGGTGGGTCAAAGTGTCAATAAATAAGAATTACCTGTAAATATACACATATATATTTATATTTTTACATATTACATATTTATACTTTTATATATTTGAAATTTTCCTCTTTCTACACGGCTAAAAACTTGAGCAAAATTTTAAACCATTGGTTTACACAATTTTTAAAACTTTTTGGTAGTAAATTCCAAACCTTTCAATTACCGACACAAATTCTAAATTTTTTGCAGTTTTAATTTAAAACTTAACTGGGGTAAACAAAAATACAACAAAAGTCGTATACACAGCGAATATGTGTACTTTTCGCAAAAAATTCATGAGTGCGCCGTAGCTTAGTAGGTAGAGCATTGCGCACTGATTTGGTTCACGTCGGTTCGAGTCCTAACATTTAAAAAAAATAGTTTTTATTAGACGCATTTCTATGAAAAACCGGCGTAAATTTAATTATAAACCAAATTTGGTTTGGTCATACACCTAGACCAGTATGTCTGCGTTCAAAGGGTTTTTTTTTTGAATGTCCAGTAAGATTAACTTCTTTAGACTAATTTAATTATTTTCGTATGAAAGAATGTGTAAAAACACAATAAAAATACTACAACTCAAAGTTAAGAACTTTGTGGAAAATTCATAAAAATTGAAGAAAACTCGAAAAATTTTCATCAAAATTTCTAACTTTTTGGTAAAATTTTTTCGAGTATGCAGTTTTGCTGCTCGTTCAATTGTCAAAAGCCGACCAAGAGCATTTTCTTCAATATAAAAATATTACGCTTATAAATTTGTATGGAAGATAATGCACTTGGCTAGAAAAAAAATTGCCAAAAATCGAGTAATTCTTCTAGCGGCTCAAGATTGCTATCTTTGTTCATTTTAATTTAACGGGCCACAAAACTGCATACTCGAAAAAAATCTAAAATTTCTTCAGGAGTTACTTCGAAAGTAGAGTGGATATTGAGTAGAGCCGAAACGCTTAAGAAAAATTTCTTGTGTCAGAATCTCTTCTACTTTTCTACTGCTAATTTCTAGAAAATGTTTACAAAAAAGCGACCTGAACAACTCTGGCTTTGGCAAGAAATAAATAGTTGTCGCTTTATTTCTTGAAGAAAAACTGAAGTTTCGGAAAAACAAAAAAAATGTAGTAAAATAACATTGAAATTCATATAAAAAGCGGCAAATTGGATTTATTCAACATGCAGAACGGAACGTCAAAATTTCTTGGCTATTCATGACAATTCCATGGTCAAGAAATAATTGAAAATATTTCTTAAGCATTTTCTTTTCAACAGTATACCTACCGGGTTTTTACTTTTAAACTTTTATCCCCTGACAAGTATAAGTACAATTTAATTGTTACTTTCTCTGATAATTCAATACGACTGCGTTGTGTACTGCTTAGTAATTTTTGGTAATTTTTTTTTTAACTTCTTGGCAACCGTGACTACAATAACGAGAGACACTCATTTTTACGATTTTTGCCCGCTGTATTCATACCTCGAAAAGCAGTTAATTTGAATTTCAACAGACTTGAGTTCGAATGACTCTTGCTGTTGTTAACATGCTATGTAGATTAGATGCTAAGTTGACCTTATGCAGAGCAAGTCTGATAATTTTGCGCGAGTTTCTTAAAGCGCCAAATGAGTGAACCGTTGCAGGAATTTAGGTGTGACCTCTCAGACTTGCTCTGATAATTGATTAGCGACTACCAATAACTTCTCTCAGTGTAAAATATTATTTCATTTTATTCTTTCGTGTTTTCATTTTGCTATTAATGCTAATTTCATAACAGGGGTTTTATTTATTTATTTATTTAACACCGTCTATGAAAACAAAATTTCTTACAGACTAATAACAATGTGCATAGACATTAGTATATGGAGTAATAAGATATACATTATAAAAGGACATACTTGAATTCGAGATTTGTACTAGATACTTTACATATCTATAAAGCGTAAAAGATTCAAAAAAGCTTGCTGAAAAATCAATCGCAACACTTTGTGATAAAATGTTAAAATCTCGCATAGCTCTAGCAAGAGGAGCATTGCTGGCGAATTTAGTTTTGACCTTTTTCCAATAAAAAGGGTACATGACGCGGAGGTTCCGACTAGGAACATTAAAAGTAATCCTATTTAAAAGATAGGGGCAATCTATGGCACCTTGAATAATGTTAAACACAAAAGTCAAAGACAGAATTGACCTACGAGTATCCAAAGATTGTAAGTCAATTAGCATAAGACGGGATGCATACGATGGGATGGGAGTATCAAATTTTAGGGTCCGCAAAGCGAATTTCAAGAACACCTTCTGAATACGTTCAATTCTATTCACTGCCAGCTGGTTGTATGGCCTCCAGATAAAAACCGCGTATTCAAGGTGCGAACGAACAAATGCTATATATAAAGTTTTTAAAGTATAGGGGTCTGAAAACATATTACAGTTCCGACGAACAAAGCCCAGGACCGCAGTTGGGCCAGCATCACTCTAGTCTCCCTAGGCAGCCCGCGCTCCTCTTCGGCAAAGGGTGGAGTTGTTGCCTGAAGAACGGCGTTCGCTGGGATATAGCTGACATAGGAATTTACCGAATCGGTGTGGATAAGGGTGAGGGCCTGCCGGTGCACCTTAGGATCAAACGGCGTGGAAATCAGGTGCCGGATCTCATCGAAGTGTTTGCGTAGGTGGCTTCTTATTCTCCTGGGGGGCGGATTTTCGTTGACCAGGCGTCCGTTCTGGTGCTGCGGTTTGCAACAGTTGAACAGGAATTGCCTGGTCAGCATCTCGTCATGCTCTTTAACGGCGAGCATTTTCGCTTCATGGTGAAGGTGGTGCTCAGGAGACATAAGAAGACACCCAGTGGCGGTTCGAAGGGCGGTATTCTGGCAGACCTGAAGCCTCGTCCAGTGTGTGTCAGCTAGCCCCGACGACCATATAGGCGTCGCGTAGCTCAGTACCGGCTGACCAATTGCTTTGTATGTAGCTAGTAACGTTTCTTTGTCTTTGCCCCAAGTAGTGGTAACCAGAATGAAAACGGCAAACGACAAGCGGCATCTGTCAAATTATTTTTACACGTGTTCTTATGGGGAGGAATTTTTTGAACACGACGCGACAAAGCGGCAATCAATCACAGATGCCGCTGTCGCCAGATTAAATCTAATTCTATTTTGACAAGCGGCAGATGGTGGCGTTTGGTTTTTTTGACAGTAAAAACGAAAGGAAGAGTAAATAACTTGTAAAATAAGTTCCAATTATTACAGAATATGTCTTTTTCACACTTTTTACAACATTTTTTGCTACTTTTCAAGATGATTCGCCCCTGCTCTCATTATAATCATGTCGCCAATGCTTGACGGCAAATATCGTCAAGCTTCAGTTTTTCGTCGTTGTCGTTCGCCGCCGTCGTGTTCATTGTGGACGGGCCTAGTGCTGCCAGCTAGCGACTTGAGGATTTTGTTACGGCTTTGGACTTTATTGACAATTGCGGTAACATGAGCGCCGTATTTGAACATGTTATCAAACGTCACCCCTAAGATTTTGGGGTGTGAGACAGTTGGTAGCTTGACACTATCAACGTAGACGTCTAATTCCATGTTCACTTGCGTTGCCCACGTCGTAAATAAGGCAGCCGAGGACTTATTCGGTGACAATGCCAGGTTTCTACCAGCGAAAAATTCCGACACGGCTGGGAGGTAAGAGTTTATGCGAGAGCATAGTTCTTCAACGGAGGGGCCTGTTGCCAGTATCGTACAATCATCGGCGTATGAGACGATCGAGACACCCTCTGGTGGGGGAGGGGGGGGGCGGAGTTTCGATACATAATAGTTAAACAGAAACGGGGATAGGACACCACCCTGTGGCACCCCTTGTTTAACTATTCTGGGATTTGATCGGGCGCCTCTGAATTCAACCGACGATTGACGGCCACTCAGATAGTTGGCAGTCCAACGTTTAAGACAGGGGGGAAGGGTCGAGTCTTCCAGGTCTTTCAATAGTCGCGCATGGTTGACCGTGTCAAAAGCTTTGGCTAAATCAAGCGCAACTAGCACTGTCCTGTGGTTTGGACGCTTTTGGTTTAGTCCGTCCCCTATCTGAGTGGTAATGGCGTTCAGCGCGGTGGTGGTGCTGTGGTTTTTGCGGAAACCATGCTGTTGTTTGTATCGATCAATCAAAATAGATCGAAAAAGCTGAAAAATAAACAATAATGAATTTGATTCTTTTTTTTTAAATATAAAATGTGAGTCCTGGGGACTCAGGGTAGTGGCTTACGTAATTTTTCCGTGGGGGTGCGATTGAGGGTTAAACATACCTTGCCCGTTTGCACCAATATGGAAATTGTATAAAGGCGTTTCTTTCGCACAAAATACATTAAAAAAATACAAGAAAATTACGTAGTGTCATACGGGCATAAGAAATTAGACCAGTTGAAATTTTTGCTGGAGATTTTGAATATCATATATATATTTTGAAACAACGAGGTCCCACTACTAAAGCCTGGCAAGCCAGCTATCGTAGGGGAGTAATATCGCCCGATATCTCTCCTCTCGCCAGTAGTGAAAGTGTTGGAATCCATCTTGTTGCCGTACTTCACCGCAAACCTGCGGCTCGCCGACACGATCAACCATGCGCAACTAATGAAAGACCTTGAAGATTCGTCCCTTCCTCCCTGTCTTAAACGTTGGACTGCCAACTATTTGAGTGGTTGTTGTTGTGAGCAGTGCTTCGCCCTGCCCAAAGGGCCAGAACACTCCTAGTTGTCATCGGGCTCTTCTAACGGAAGTCCAAGGAAACGCGCTGTTTCAACAGGGTTGGACCAAAGTGATAAGGGAGTTAGAAGAGTATGTTCCGAAGAACAAGAAAAGAGATGTTGCGTGTCATGGGGGGCCATACCGCATGCAGGGCATGTGTTTGGTATGGTAGGGTTCAGTCTGGACAAATAGGAGTTCAGCCTATTGCAATATCCAGACCGAAGTTGAGCCAGCATGACTCTAGTCTCCCTCGGAAGGACACGTTCTTCCTCAGCAAGAACGGGTGGTTGGGCACCAATAACGGGGTTCACAGGCCGGGATCTGAGGGATCTGTCCACCGACTCAGTGTGGAGGTCCTTTAGGGCCCGCCTATGGTCCCGCAGATCAAACGGCAACGAGATGTGATGCCGGATCTCATCATAATGCTTCCGGAGATGCTTCCTTATGTCTCTAGGGGGCGGAGTTTCATCCAATAGCTGTCGATTTGGATGACTGGGACGGTGGCAGTTCAGAAGGAACTGCCTACTTAAAAGTTCCGCATGCTCGCGAACGTTGAGCATTTGAGCCTCCTGGTGGAGATGAGACTCAGGAGACATAAGCAAACAACCCGTTGCAGTTCTGATGACGTTGGCAGACCTGCAATTTCCTCCAGTTGGTGTCGTGAAGGTTAGGCGACCATATGGGCGCAGCATAATCAATAACCGGTCGGCCAATAGCCTTATAGGTGACCAGCAACGTTTCTTTGTCTTTGCCCCAAGTACTGCCGGCGAGTGACTTGAGGATCTTGTTGCGGCTTTGTATCTTTGAAGCTATTGCGGTGGCATGATTAGCGAAGGTGAGGCTATTGTCGAATGTAACCCCTAGAATTTTGGGGTGGTTGACAGTAGGTAGTGGAACACCATCTACGTGGACATTCAACTCCTGCCCCATCTGCGCAGTCCACGTGGTGAACAACGTCGCCGTAGATTTAGTCGGGGAAAGAGTCAGGTTCCGCTCTGTGAAGAAGCAGGAAAGGTCGCGCAGGTAGTCATTCAGTCTCGTACAAAGTTCGTCTGTCGAAGGTCCTTTGCCCGTGGCCATCACAGTGCAGTCGTCAGCGTACGAAACGATGGAGACCCCCTCTGGTGGGGGAGGGAGGCTCGAGATGTAGAAGTTAAACAGAAGGGGTGAAAGAACACCACCCTGCGGAACCCCTTGTCTAATTCTTCTAGGTCTACATCTCTCGTTTCGAAACTGCACTGACGCCAGCCGACCGTTCAAGTAGTTAGCGGTCCACCTTTTTAGGCCGGCAGGAAGCGGTGTCTCCTCCAGGTCTTCAAGGAGTGTGGCGTGGTTGACCGTGTCGAAGGCTTTCGACAGGTCAAGAGCCACGAGAACCGTCCTGTGGTTTGGTTGGTGTTGGTTCAAACCGAAGTTAATCTGCGTCGTGATGGCGTTCAAAGCTGATGTTGTGCTATGGTTTTTACGGAAGTGTAGTGAAACTGCACGCACCCTACGTGCGTATGAAACACACCCCATGCTTGTGCGCAGTCTGGCAGCGCATTCAAGCATTTAACTACGCTGTCAGCTGCACACAGCGCATGCGCTAAAATGGCAACGCAATGGCTGATGAAGCTAAAGAAACCGTTTTGAGTTTCAGTTAGTTTTCATCAGTCATCGCGTTGCCTCCACTCGTGTAAAATAAAATAAATTAAAAAAGAAGTTTATAGTTAGTTTAGTAAAAACCAAGTGAGACAAAACAAAGAAGTGAAACAATAAACTATATAAATTATAAACACTAAAAAACTTAAATAAACTGTCAAAAACTTATTTGTTTCCAAACTAAAGTGGTGAATTAGCGGGTGCACCCAGCGTGCACGTATATACCGCGGCGTAAGTATGTACGCTTTATATGGCGACCGTGGGCCAGCCTGCAATGGCCACGATGACGGGCTGGAGCCCTATATGACTAAGTTGCATTTTATGCAAAAAAAAAATTGATGCACTAAAAGTGCGGTGAACAAAAAAATATATAAAATGTAAAACAAAAAAAATATAAAAATCTTCAAAAATACAAAAAAAAATATAAAAATCTTCAAAAAATACAAAAAAAATTATAAAAATCTTCAAAAAATACAAAAAAAATTATAAAAACCTTCAAAAATACAAAAAAATATAAAAACTATAAAAATATCTACAAAAAAAATTTTTTTTTTATTTATTTATTTATTTTATTTATTTGTTTATTTGTATGCTTATAATTCAGTACAAAGATTTAATCTTATATAACAGCACTGAATAGTATTATAGTCATATTAAAAATAAAAAATATTATGCCAAAAAAATAAATATAATAATAAAATAAAACTAAGACAACAACTTAGATTTAATTTACAATATAAAATATTAAAAAACAGATAACAAAAAGTCAAGAGTTTAAGTTTTAAAGTTAAAAATATAACAGTGATGTTTAACAGTGTTATTTAAAATGTTCATATATTAACTTTTTAAATTGCATTGCGTTGCTGACTAATTGCAAGTAAGGGGGTAATCGATTCCAAATTCGTATAGCGTTTATATAGAAATGTTGATCTGAAAAAGCAGTGTTATGTTCTATTTGAATAATACGGTTTCCTCTTTCTGACCTGAAGAAGTTTAATTTTTGATAAAGATAATGCGGCTGTTGTGTGTATATTATTCTATGAAGGTAAATTACAGTTTTACAATTCAAAAGATTCTCGAAGGTAACACCAAAAATAAGTTTGGAGTAATGAGATATTCGGTCAAATCGACGTATGCCAAATATATATCTTGCAATACCATTAAAAGCCACATTTAATTTGCGCCTACTGGTTACGTCACAGCTAGAAAACAATTCACAACCATATAGTAACGTCGGTATTAGGTATGATTTAGCCAGAAGCATTCTGACTTCAAGTGGTATGAACCATTGGCTACACCATAAACTTCTTAACATCCCGTATACTTTGCCGGTTGTGATGATAACGTGATCATTCCAGTGAAGGTGTTTATTATATGTGATACCAAGATTTTTTACTTTATCCACGTATTCAATTTTAGACTCACCCAGAACTAAATCGGGAAAAGATGTTACAATTTGTGTTTTTTTGGTTACCAACATATATTTGGATTTGCTTGGATTGAGACATAAGCCGTTAGTTGCAGCCCAAGTTCTTACATTATCCAAGTCAACATTAATTTTACGTACGCAGTCATCGAACTCTGATGCTTTGCAGCTTATATAGAGTTGTACATCATCAGCATACATTTGAACATTACAGTATTGTAACTGACCCGGAAGATCATTTGCATAAGCCGAATAGAGTAATGGGCCTAAAATAGATCCTTGAGGGACACCTCTTGTAAGGTCGACACTACTGGACTTTTTACTCCCATGAAAAACTGATTGTGATCTGCCTGTTAAATAAGAAGTCATCAGTTTCGCAGCTGTAGACGAAAAATTAAGTAACCTGGTCAGTTTTAATACTAGAATTTCGCTATTAACGGTATCAAAAGCCTTTGAGTGGTCCAAGAGAATAAGAAAAGATATTTTATCATTATCAATTTGTGATCTTAAATATTCCGTAACATCAATCAGAGCGGTTACACAACTATGTTGTGGTCGAAAGCCAGATTGTCTAGGAGTAAGCAAATTGTTGTCCTGAAAATATTTGCTGATTTGCTTATGCATTAAGCGTTCAAGTATCTTAGACAGAAAGGGAAGTATAGCAATTGGCCGAAACTCAGTGTCTGTTTTGGGTATAGGTATGATTTTAGCATGCTTCCATAGAGTAGGATAATCTGATTTGGTTATTATAGAATTAAACAGGTGAGTGATATATGGTAAAATTGCAGGAAATAAAATTTTTGTAAATTTTGGATGGACTCCATCAGAGCCAATAGCATTGGACTTAATGCTTAAAAAACTTTGAAATATTTCAACTTCAGTAAAACATCTAAAATAAAATGAATTTTGGTCATTTAGAGTGGCATGGTTCTTGTAATAAGTAACATCAGCCGTAGACGATGGTAGGTTCGTAAATTTGCAGTTTAAATCATTAACATCTAAATCCTCTGAACTGTCTACTGCTTTTCCAATGATTCCAACCTTACGTATTTCATTCCATCTTGCCTTACTATCTAGACAGTTTTCAAATTGTGTTTTATAGTATAATCTTTTGGCAGTTTTAATACTTGTGTTAACTTTATTTCGCATAGTGCGAAAAGCACAAAGTAGTTCAGAGGTTTTAAACCTCTTCCATCTTGCATAAGCTATATTACGTTGTTCAAGTAAACATTTAATTTCAGACGTAAACCAAGGATTGTAATTTGTTGTTTTCCTTTTTGTTTTCATTGGAACAAATTCTTCGAAAAGTTGTTCAATATTTTCTTGGATAAACTGAAGTTGATCATCTACGGACGGCATATAGTATGTGCAACCCCAATCAACATTTGAAATTTTATCGTATAAAGCAGACAGATCTATATTCTTAAAATCCCGATATCTGTAGTTTTCATTAACCTTTTTTAATTTAAAATCGTAGGTTAGAAATAGGAGATCATGTTTAGAAAACACGGGGGCAGATATTTGCTCAAACAATAGAATTTTTGACAATGTATTGGTAAAAAATATATCGAGAAGCGAATTTGAGTTAGAGGTGTAGTGTGTAGGTAAGATTTTATTAACAACATCTAGGCCAATATATTTCATTTCATCTGAGAATGAAGAATCTACGAGAATGTTGCTATTAAAATCACCTGATATTATAATATTATTATATCCCACTGTGATGTTGGACAGCTCCGAGAAAAATACCTCTGAATTAATATTTTTGTTTGGCCTATATACATTGCCAATCAGTAATTTTTCGTTTCCATTATATAATTCCAAGAAAATGAATTCAATTTGGTCACCTTCTTTTGATTTTGCTTTGAGTTTGCATTTAATATTATTTTTAACATAGATGGCAACACCGCCAGCTTTTTTGTCCTTTTTACCATTTTTTTGCTTTCTATCAGCCCTGAAGAGTTTGTATCCCTGCAATTTATAGCATACATCATCGACTTTGTCATTAAACCATGTTTCAGAGACACACACTATCTCCACATTGGAGCACTCGAAAATATGACGAAACTCATCTATTTTAATTTTTAAACTTTGAGCATTAATATGAACAACGCTTAAGCCAATTTTAAGTTTATTAAAAACGCGAACCATGCTATATATATTGAATTTGGAATATACCCTCGTATTATTTAAATTGCTCAACATGAGATAAAGAACGGATTGCGACGCAAGCAAATGTGTTTTGTACATTAAATTTGGTTTCATGTTTAGTATTACGACAATTGGTTGTATTACAAATAAATTTTAATAGAAATATTAGATGTGACAAAATTAGTTTTGATGGTAATTTTAGATATGGAGGTCGAGTGGCCAAATACAAGTATAAGGGGGAAAAAAATAATAGAATATTGAAACTGTAAAACAGAAGTAACTTAATATACAGCCTAAATATTACCATCTTGCGGACGAAATAAGTTATAAACATCACCGATCGTGTTAAGACGGTAAGGCTCATCGGACTGGTTGAATTTGGCATACACAACACCACGTGTTGTGAAAACTGAGGCCAGCTTTCTTTCCTTCCAGAGCTTGACAGCTTCAATATAAATTCCAAAATTCCGAGGTGTTAAGTTCTCCTTTACTCTAAAAGGGATATCCGATGCAATTCCGATGTCATTCAAGCGTAACGGACCTTTGCGTGATCGAGTTAGTCTTGAAATTGATTTTAACAAGCCGTTTCTTTCAAATGGGGTTCCGAGTCTAACGATTATTGCAGGATCAGTATTATTCATGCCAGATTTATTTTTCTTAAGCCGAAATATTGACTTTACTACTGGACGTTTAAAATTAATTGTTTCACAAAGGTTGTTAAAAATTTGATTTACATCGTCATTTTCATGTACAGGTACACCATATAGTCGTATATCACAGGCAACTGCAGCATTTTCTTGCTTGTCGAATACATTCTTTAGATCAATTAGTTCTTTCTGAATATATGAGACATTTGCTGCGACTGACTCCAATTGAAGGACTCTTTCTTTAACATCGTTTAGCTCATTCTTATAGCCTTCAAGCTTTTGTTCAACCGCACTGAGTGCCACGCTTATTCTTTGCTCAAGTCTATCTTCATGTTCCCGAAACATACGTTGAATGAGCGTTTGCAAATTTTCTGTTAGATCTGCGCTCAGCTTATCAAAACGTTTATCCATTGTTGTTATTATTTTTAATGGAGATTCAACGTTAGTTAAACGAGGTGATTTTGCTATACTTTCACTTATGGAATTATGCAATACGTCTCTTACTCGTTTGTTTGTAAGATTATTAGCATTATTATCGTTATTTACTGTGGTACCGTTGTCTATTTTTGATGTAACATTGACCATTGCTGAAGCATCCACTTGCTGATTTTTTGTTGCGGCTTTTCTATTGTTTCTCATGGTTTGGTATTTATCCAATGAGGTGGCAGCACAATATGTAAGTCTCCGGCAGGTATATCCAGGACACAAACCAAGATCAGATGTTAACTGACAAACAGATGGCGCAGGACACCAGAACACCGATATCAGATTCTCGTAGTTGTTGTTGCTACGTCGAGACAGCTGATGTGCCAACACAAGAAAAAAAAAGCAGGAGCACTGTTGAAAACACTTCTTTTTATATAAATACGTCCGCCGGAGCAAATTTTTGATGCTGAGGGTAATTTAATGCACTTTAATTTTGTGAAATTAGCTTTATTTTGTCTAATTGGCTTTTAAGTAAGCTGAGAAAGCAAAAAAACTCAATATAATAACAAGAGCACCACAAAAAACGTCTTACTCAACCAGAGTTGCCAGGTTATTTTAAATTATAAAATTTTGTGGAAATAAAAATTTTTCGCATCAGTGCTGTTAAGCACATTTATTTGAAAAAAAAGTTTAAAATGAACTGAGAAAAAATTTTTGATTTTCCATGTGCTAACAAGCACATTTCGTTGAAAAAAGTTTAAAATGAACTAAGAAAAAAAATTTTTTGATTTTCCATGTGCTAATAAGCACATTTTTGTGAAAAAAAACTGTACCACTTGAACAGTTTCTGAAACATCAAAAATAACATTACAATACTTGTGTGCGAACAAGTAAGTTTAAAACGGCACTTCGGTGTACCAAAAAAAAGCAGTGCCAAAGTTGAACAGTTATAAATTTTCAAAAACAACAAAAATAATGTTGCAGTACTTGAGTGCGAACAAGTAAAACGGCACTTTGGTAGTACAGTTCAAGCCTGCTATAGACACTTTGTGCAGTGTTCGACATTGGTACATACATACATATAAATGTACACCTTACACATATAAATTCGCCTAGCTACAACACAGCAAATGTGCTTAGCTACAAAAAGCTAACGGCCAGTAGTTGACTCGGCAACAGGTGCTCGGCACCGAGCCACAGTTACATATAATTTTTGTCACGCGAAGCCAGCGGCAGCGCATTGGATTCAGTCACGTCAAGCCGACGGCAGCGCTTTGGAACAACAGCAGCAGAGAAAATCAACACAGCAGCAGAGAACAACGGCGAGTAGCAGCAACAGCTTGGTAATGGCGGTAGCAGTAAATTAGGTATGGCGCACAGTGTGCAAAATAGTAGATAGACAGTCAAATTTGTAATCAATTTGCTCATCATTTAAAAATTTTTTTGCTCTAACATTTATATTTCAAACTGTAAACTTGTTCGCATACGACTATTATAATATAAAAAAAAAAAAAAAAAAAAAAAATTAAAAATTATAAAAATTAAATTTTTTTCTAAAACTGGAAAAAAAAAACAAAAGGATTTGAAGCAGATAAGTCGGGGGTGGGCAAAGATTGTTTTTATTTACTTTCAATAATAAATTTTCATAAAATTTTTTTTAATGTCTTAAAAACTTTCTTTTATATTTTATTTTTGCCCTACTCTGCCCTACTTCTTATCCAATATGGACATGATTTTTTTTTATTAAAAACGGTGCGTCCGTAAAAACAATTATATACAATTTTCATTAAAGCGGTGCGTCCGTGAATACCCCCCATAAATATGCAATTTTGAATAAAGCGGTGCGTCCGTGATTACCCCCACAAACATACATTTTTGATCAAAGCGGTGCGTCCGTGAATAGCTATAAGATAATACAATTTTCATTAAAGCGGTGCGTCCGTGATTACTTAAACCCAAATTTTACATTTTTCTACACATTTCCTTAAAACTCCAAATTCATTTAAAATGCTCAGTACAGTAAACTCTCGATAACATAAATTTCCTAGATCATAAAATTTTTGCTCAGTACATAATTTCAAATCTTTTTAAACTGCAAATTTCAAGATTATTCTTTTAAAATTTTCACATTCAAACTAAATTTCAAACATTTTGCCTAAAATAAATATTTTCCATTTTTGAATTTCTATGTCCGATTCTGAAAAATCTGATAATTCTTCCACAAGTACAGTAAAAAGCAGTACTAATAGACTATCCTTGCTTGAAGATTTCTTAGGATTCGAAGAACACCCTAGTGAAGGACAAATTACTAATCTGTTAACTCAAGATCTAACTAGCCAAACTATAGATTTAACCGATAATAGTATAATTACAGATTTATCCGATAAAGATCTTGGTACCGAAAAACAAATTAGTAATTTCTCCATTCAAAACCCTAATCCTAGCGTTGAAATCATGGCTTCAGCAGAACAGAAAAAATCGTTTATTGGTACTTGCGCATCGATAATGCGAGAAAACTACAGTGGAGACCCGTTATCCCTTGCTTCGTTTTTAGACAAAATAGACTTAATAGAAGAATTATCAGATAATACTTTAACTCCTACATTCATTGCATTTCTAAAATCAAAACTCGAAGGAAAAGCTCGCGAAACTTTACCAACTGAAATAACTTCAATAAGTCAAATCAAAGATGCCTTGCGTAGTAAAATAAAACCAGAAAACTCGAAAGTTGTCGCGGGTAAAATCGCATCCTTGAGAGTAAGTAACAACAATTTTGCAGAATTTTCGAAACAGGTAGAAGAGCTGTCAGATTCGTTAGAACGTTCTTTGGTTATCGAGGGTATGACGCAGTCAAAGGCTCATGAAATGGCGGTAGAGCAGACTATAAGCGTGTGCAGGCTCAATAGCCGTTCGGATATGGTAAAATCCATACTAGCGTCAACCACATTTAAAGATTCAAAGGACGTTGTAGCGAAGATGATAATAGAACGCGAACACGAGGTTAAGGAGAGGCAAGTTTTATTGTTTCGATCACGCCCAATAAGATCAAATAATAATTTTCGAGGGAATTTCAGAAATAACAATAATTTCAGATTTAATAACGGATATAATAATGGCAATTTTAGTTTCAACAACAATTCGAATAGATATAACGGAAATTCAAATTTTCGAAGTAATAATAACAATAGAGGCAATAATCGGTCTAGTAATTACAATAATAGTAATAATAATCGGTCTGGAAATAGAAGAAATACCAATAATCAAAGATCAAATAATAGAAATACTGCCAGTGTTCGGTCTTTAAACGGCGAAGCCCCTCAGGAGCGAACCTTGAGGGAGTCGGAGCTAAACAACTAAGTAACTTTCAATCAATATATTGCTTAAACTTAAATTACTCAGATTTTATCGAAGTAAACATTACCGATTCAGACAAAAATTGTACATTTCTCGTAGATTCACAAGCAGACATTTCTCTTATTAAAATTTCCAGTTTGGCAATAAATTCAGTAATAAACAACAGTAACATTATTAATATTACAGGCGTAACTTCGGAAACAATTTCCACATTAGGTACAATAGACACAAACATATTAGTAACACACATTTTAATTCCGCATACTCTTCATGTTGTTGATGACAGTTTTAACATTCCTTCGGATGGCATACTCGGGAAAGACTTTCTTAAAACAAATAAATGCATTATTAATTACGCAAATGACTCAATATAAATTTTTCACAGTGCAGAAAGGGTTAAAGTTTCAATTTTACATAGTACTTCAAACAATAGTTTAGCGATTCCACCAAGGTGTGAAGTTTTCCGTATTTTCGATTTGGGTAATTCTAAAAATCCGGTTTTTGTTGATTCTCATGAAATTTCTGAGGGCGTTTTCACAGCCAAATGCATAGTAGACACGAAAAATCCGATTTTGAAAATAATTAATACTACAGATGAAGTAAAGTACATTAAAGATTTAAATATTAAAACAGAAGATATTAGTAATTTTAACGTATACAAAATTAATCAAGCTTTAGATAATCCGGAACGTTCAAATGAACTTAAGTCAATTTTAATGAAACAGATGCCCAATCATGCAAAAGACGAACTTCTGGAGTTATGCTTAAAATATCCCGATGTATTTGCACTTAAGACGGATTTAATGACTTTAAATAATTTTTATGAACAAACACTTAGATTGACAGATAAGACACCGGTTTATATTAAAAATTACAGATTGCCATATTCACAACGTACTGAAATAAATAAACAAGTCGATAATTTGCTTAAAAATAATTTAATTGAAGAAAGTTATTCAAACTACAATAGTCCATTGATTTTGGTGCCAAAAAAAGACCCTTCTGGTCAAAAGGCTTATCGCATGTGCGTCGACTTTAGAGCGGTTAATAAGAAATTAATAGCCGATAAATTTCCGTTAGCACGGGTCGACGACATTTTAGATAACCTCGGTAGAGCAAAATACTTTTCCACTTTGGATTTATATTCAGGATTCCATCAAATACCTTTACATAAGGATTCTAGAGACATCACTTCCTTCAGTACCGATCGTGGTGCTTTTCGTTGGAAAGTTTTACCGTTCGGTTTAAACGTTGCTCCAAATTCATTTTCCAGAATGATGTCTATCGCTTTTTCCGGCATTTCTCCTAATCAAGCATTTTTATACGTTGACGACGTAATAGTTATTGGTTGTAGCGAGGCTCACCACCTCAAAAACTTAGAGAGAGTTTTTCAAACATGCAAAAAGTTTAATTTACGCTTAAATCCCGCAAAATGCAATTTTATGCGTTCAGAAGTTACTTTCCTCGGCCATAAGTGGTCGTCCAAAGGTCTGCTGCCTGATGACTCGAAGATAGTTGCAATTAAAAAATATCCTAAACCTTGCGACAAAGATGCAGTACGCAGGTTTGTAGCATTTGCCAACTACTATCGACGTTTTATACCAGATTTTGCATCAATAGCAGCACCTTTGAACAAACTTAGCAGGAAGAAAGTAGAATTTAACTGGGACAATTCTTGCGAAATTGCGTTTGAAAAACTTAGAAAATCTCTAATGTCTCCTAAAATTCTTCAATATCCAGATTTCACAAAAGAGTTTATAATTACTGTAGATGCTTCAAAAATTGGTTGCGGTGCAATTTTGAGGCAAAACCACAATGGTAATGATTTACCTATTTGCTTTGCGTCAAAAGCTTTCAATAATGCAGAACAAAAAAAGGCGATAATTGAACTAGAGCTCCTAGCTATTTATTTTGCTATCAAACAGTTTCGACCATATGTCTATGGCACTCACTTTACCGTAAAATCTGACCATCGTCCATTAGTTTTTTTGTTTAACATGAAAGACCCCTCTTCAAAACTTTCACGTATAAGACTTGAACTGTCAGAATACAATTTTACTATCGAATATATAAAAGGAAAGTCTAATGTCGGTGCAGATGCACTATCGCGAATTACAATTCAAGAACTTAAAAATTCAAACAATACAGTTCTGGCAATACAAACAAGATCAATGACAAAACGTAACGAACAAAAGCAACAACAATATAAAGATGTAAAAGTCGAGAAAAATACTGAAATACAAGTTTACGACAAATTTTCATATAATTTTTCAAAGAAAATCCCGCGAATAAAAAGCCATATTAGTCATGACAAAAATAATAATAAAATTCAATTAAATATATATGCGCATTTAAAACACAAAAAACTCGAGTTAATTAATATTGCGTATACTAACAAAATAATTCATTTAGATGAATTACTTTTGAAGCTAGAAAAAGAAGCTGGTAAACGTAATATTAAACAAGTAGAATGGCAAAAAGATGATAATTTTTTCGAATATTTTCCAATTTCAAATTTAAAAATTTCCGAAATATGCGAAATTACGCACTAAATATTACTGGAAAAACATGACTCGCGACATTGCCAAATTTGTGAAAAATTGCGAAAAATGTACATTAAATAAAGTAAAACCAAAAACCAAAGAAAAGCTTGTTCTAACTCCAACCCCCTGTAAACCGTTCGAAATACTAGTTATCGACACTATAGGGCCACTACCTGAATCCGCACTCGGTAACAAGTTCGCAGTTACCATGATCTGCGATATGACTAAATACCTGGTAACAGTAGCTGTACCAGACAAGTCAGCAAAAACGGTAGCTTCAGCAATCTTTGAGAGTTTTATTTTAACGTATGGTGCAATGAATGCCATAAAATCAGACCTAGGAACCGAATTCAAAAATGAATTATTCAATGAATTAACCAAACTTTTAAAAATTCAACATGATTTCTCTACCGCATATCACCACAAAACGGTTGGTACAATTGAGAGGAATCATAGAGTTTTTAACGAGTACTTACGAGCATATTTAAATGAAACATACTCAGATTGGGATGTTTACCTTAAATATTTTACATTTTTGCATAATACTTCAAGTAATACAGTTTTTGATAACCAATTTACTCCATTTGAGTTAATATTTGGAAAAAAGGCACTTTTGCCAAATGAATTAACTAAAGAAGAAATTGATCCAATCTATAACATTGAAAATTATGCAAAAGAAGTAAAATATAGGATGCAAAAAACTCATAAATTAGCAACAAATCTTATAAACAAACATAAAAGTAAAAATAAGCAAATTTACGATAAAACGGCTAAACCGTTAGATATTAACATAAATGATAAAGTCTTGGTACAGAAAGAACCAAGAAATAAACATGAAAGTATATACCAAGGCCCATATATTGTAATTAAAAGCGATGAAGCAAATGTCACGGTACTTGATGAAAAAACAACAAAACAAAGAACTGTTCACAAAAATAGAATACATAAGGTATGAATTTTCTTGTATATTTAAACTAACCTGTAGTTAACTATCAATAAATTATAAAAATGTAAATTTTGAACTATGAAATTTTAAATCCAAAATATAAAATTTTTACATTTATTTTTTTCTAACTAATATACTTTACTATAATATTATAAATACTCTATAGTTAGATGTAAATTAGTAATAAATTATGTAGATAGTATTTTCAAATTGTACTTGGGTGAACGAATGGGAAAAAAAGGGAAGGTACACCCTAATAGTCATTCGTTCAGTCAAAAGAATTCACGGGCAAGAAGAATCCGGCAAAGGTCATGAGTTTGCCATATTCTTCTTTTCCCGTGGAAGGGTGGTGTAGTGAAACTGCACGCACCCTACGTGCGTATGAAACACACCCCATGCTTGTGCGCAGTCTGGCAGCGCATTCAAGCATTTAACTACGCTGTCAGCTGCACACAGCGCATGCGCTAAAATGGCAACGCAATGGCTGATGAAGCTAAAGAAACCGTTTTGAGTTTCAGTTAGTTTTCATCAGTCATCGCGTTGCCTCCACTCGTGTAAAATAAAATAAATTAACAAAGAAGTTTATAGTTACTTTAGTAAAAACTAAGTGAGACAAAACAAAGAAGTGAAACAATAAACTATATAAATTATAAACACTAAAAAACTTAAATAAACTGTCAAAAACTTATTTGTTTCCAAACTAAAGTGGTGAATTAGCGGGTGCACCCAGCGTGCACGTATATACCGCGGCGTAAGTATGTACGCTTTATAGAAGCCATGTTGATGATTGGCCAGCTGCAGGTTTGCAGTATAATATGGGAGCAGAATAGCCTCTAACAACTTCACTACCGGCGAAAGGAGAGATATCGGACGATAAGAGTCTCCTTGATTTGCCGGCTTCCCAGGTTTTAGGAGGGGGACCACAGTCGCATGTTTCCAGATATCTGGTATAACGAAGGTGGACAGTGAGAGGTTGAATAGAGCCGCCAAGTACTTGTGCACCTCGTGGCCTAGGTGTTTCAGCATCTTCATGGCAATTCCGTCGGGTCCGAGTGATCTTGAAGGTTTGGCCTTCTTTATAGCTTCCTTGACCTCTGCAGCGGAGACGACAATGGGCGCGGCTGTGTGTTTGTGTTTGTGCGCGCGTCGGATGGCTTTTCTCTTAGCCCTATCCGCAGGAGAATGCAGTATAAATTGCCGGCAGAATGCGCTCGCGCATTTCCTGGGGTCCGACTTGACGTTATCGCCGAAAGCAATGGCGACCTTGTCATTGTATTTGGTCGGGTTGGATAGGGCCTTGACTGTCGACCATAATTTGCCGACCCCCCCGGAGAGGTTGCATGACTCTAGGTGTTCTTTCCACTTCTTCAATTTATGATCATTGACAGTCCGACGGATTTCTGCGTTGAGATCCTTTATTCTTGGATCTGCGGGGTTCAAGAGTCTCACTTGGTCACGTTCTCTTGCCATTGCCGCTGCTTCCGCAGGGAAATTCGGCCGAATTTCCGGGATTCTGCCAGCAGGGATGAAGCGGCCAGAGGCTGAATCGATGACTTTGCGAAACTCTTTCTCACCTTTGCATACGTCCGTCGGTGTGGGTAGGTCAGCGAAGGAGTGCTCTGTAAAGTCCGTGAAGCGGTCCCAGTCCGCTTTACTAAAGTTAATGTACGTTCGTTTTTCTGTCGTTATGAAGTCGGACGGTCGTTCGATGTCTAGTAGGATGGGTAGGTGGTCAGATGCCAGTGTAAGCATAGGTTGCCAGTTAACGTGGTTGATAAGGCCCGCACTTGAAATGGAGATGTCTGGCGAACTGTGGCAGTTACCTGCCACCCTAGTGGGGGCATCTCCATTCAATGTACAGAATGCCGAATTATCTATTTGCTCTGCGAGTGCGTGCCCTCTGCTATCTGCTGGCAAGTTGGAGTGCCAGAGATCGTGATGTACGTTGAAATCACCTAAGATGAGGCAGTTATCGCCCCTTAGCAACGCACTAATATCAGGGCGATAATCACGGGGACAGCACGTAACAGGGGGAATGTATATATTTAACACTCGCAGGTCGACGTCGCCTGTCCGGACTGCTATGCCCTGGCATTCAAGGGTAGAGTCCCTGGGGCCAACGTCAGGGGCAAACAGATTATATTGTACAGTATGGTGTGTAATGAATGCGGGGCCGCCCCCATGACCGCTGGGACGGTCTTTCCTATGTACGTTGTACCCATCACGAGTACGTAAGTCCGAGTTAGCATTCAGTTTGGTCTCCTGAATGGCGGCCAGTTTAATGTTGTTCGACTTCATAAAGTCTGTTATCTCCGCGATCTTACCAGCTAACCCGTTGCAGTTCAGCTGTAGGATTTTGAGGTGTGTCGGGAGGGAGCGTGGAGGCATGCTGGGGGTAAGGGACGGATGCGGTTGCCCAGGTGGAGGTGGGCATAGTCCCAAGCTGTGA
>OX608080.1:48310364-48545605 GCA_951509765.1 Sphenella marginata | reverse complement strand
CGGGATTATTTCGAAACTATTTCGGGATTATTTCGGGCCTATTTCGGGACTGTTTCGGGATTATTTCGGGACTATTTTCGGGACTTTTTCGGGACTTTTTCGGGACTATTTCTTGATCATTTCGGGACTATTTTCGTGACTATTTCAGGACTTTTTCGGGATCATTTCGGGACTATTTTTCTGACTGTTTCGGGATTATTTCGAAACTATTTCGGGATTATTTCGGAACTATTTTCGGGACTATTTCGGGATCATTTCGGGACTATTTTTGGGACGTTTCGGGATTATTTCGGGACTATTTCGGGACTATTTTCGGGATTATTTCGGTACTATTTTTGGGGACTGTCTCGGGTCTTTTTCGGGACTTTTTCCGGATCATTTCGGGACTGTTTCGGGATTATTTCGGGACTATTTCTGGATTATTTCGGGACTATTTTCGGGACTGTTTCGGGACTTTATCGGGATCATTTCGGGACTATTTTCGGGATTGTTTCGGGTCTTTTTCGGGACTTTTTCCGGATCATTTCGGGAATATTTCGTGACCATTTTACGGGACTGTATCGGGACTATTTCGGGACTTTTTCGGGTTCATTTCGGGATTGTTTCGGGATCATTTCGGGACTATTTTCGTGACTATTTCGGGATCATTTCGGGACTATTTTTGGGACTGTTTCGGGACTATTTTCGGGACTATTTCGGGACTGTTTCGGGATTATTTCGGGACTATTTTCGGGACTTTTTCGGGACTGTTTCGGGACTATTTCTTGATCATTTCGGGACTATTTTCGGGACTTTTTCGGGATTATTTCGGGACTATTTTCGGGACTTTTTCGGGACTGTTTCGGGATCATTTCGGGACTATTTTCGTGACTATTTCGGGATCATTTCGGGACTATTTTTGGGACTGTTTCGGGACTATTTTCGGGACTATTTCGGGACTGTTTCGGGATTATTTCGGATTATTTCGGGGACTATTTTCGGGACTGTTTCGGGACTTTTTCGGGATCATTTCGGGACTATTTTCGGGACTTTTTCGGGATCATTTCGGGACTATTTTTCTGACTGTTTCGGGATTATTTCGAAACTATTTCGGGATTATTTCGGGACTATTTTCGGGACTGTTTCGGGACTTTTTCGGGATTATTTCGGGACTATTTTCGGGACTTTTTCGGGATCATTTCGGGACTATTTTCGGGACTGTTTGGGGACTTTTTCGGGATCGTTTCGGGACTATTTTCGGGACTGTTTCGGGACGTTTTCGGGATCATTTCGGGCCTGTTTCGGGATCATTTTGAAACCATTTGTGGATATTTTTGGGGCTGGTGTGGTTCTATTTTGGGATCATTTTCTCACCATTTTGGTACCGTTTCGGTTGGGGTTTTACATATTTTTCTATATGTCTGTTACCATATTAGGAAAATATACACATTTAGTTACAGATAACTGAATAAATAGGAATGATTAGTAGCATTTAAAATTTTATGTCGTTTTCCTCTTTTGGCTGGAGTGTCCCATATCGAGTTCTATAACAATGTATAGCACCCGACTGGGTATTGCACCAAACCAATTTTGGAGGCTAACTTCAAAAAACGGGTATACACATTTTTTATTTACAGTATTGTGCAAAACAAAAGCAACAAATTCCTTAAATAAGTTTAATTTTTAATTACAAATAGAGCACGAATCAAATATTTTCTTCACACAAGTGTACGTAGTAGTTTTGGTTGATAAACTATTTTTGGGACTGTTTCGGGATTATTTCGAAACTATTTCGGGATCATTTCGGGACTGTTTCGGGATTATTTGGGGACTATTTTCGGGATTGTTTCGGGTCTATTTCGGGATGATTTCGGCACTATTTTCGGCACTATTTCGGGATCATTTCGGGACTATTTTCGGGACTGTTTCGGACTATTTTCGGGATTGTTTCGGGTCTATTTCGGGATAATTTCGGGACTATTTCGGGATTATTTCGAAACTATTTCGGGATCATTCCGGGACTCTTTCGGGATTATTTCGGGACTGTTTCGGGACTATTTCGTGAGTTTTTCGGGATCATTTTGCGACTATTTTTGTGACTGTTTCGGGATTATTTCGAAACTATTTCGGGATCATTTCGGGACTGTTACGGGACTATTTCGGGACGTTTTCCGGATTATTTCGGGATTATTTCGGGACTATTTCGGGACGTTTTCCGGATTATTTCGGGATTATTTCGGGACTATTTCGGGATCATTTCGGGACTGTTTCGCGACTTTTTCGGGATCATTTCGAAACTATTTCGGGATCATTTCGGGTCTGTTTCGGGATTATTTCGGGACTATTTTCGGGATTGTTTCGGGACTATTTCGGGACTATTTTGGGATCATTTCGGGACTTTTTCGGGATTATTTCGGGACTATTTTCGGGACTTTTTCGGGATCATTTCGGGACTATTTTCGGGACTGTTTGGGGACTGTTTCGGGACGTTTTCGGGATCATTTCGGGCCTGTTTCGGGATCATTTTGAAACCATTTGTGGATATTTTTGGGGCTGGTTTGGTTCTATTTTGGGATCATTTTCTCACCATTTTGGTACCGCTTCCTGGATTATTTCTGAAATGTTTTGGAATAGTTTCCGGCTCACATTTTGGAATACTTTCTTAAGTGTTTTCTCTGCTTTACTTGAATGGCTAGCAAATTTTTTTCTATAAATGAAAATATAGCTAATGCAGCAATGCAAACAAGACCAAACTTTTTCCGCAAAATAGTAAGATGTAAAGTCAAAGTCATAAGGACAAAAATTTTGGGTTTTTACATTATTTTCTATATTACTGTTACCATATTAGGAAAACATACACATTTAGTTACAGATAACTGAATAAATAGGAATGATTAGTAGCATTTAAAATTTTATGTCGTTTTCCTCTTTTTGCACCCGACTGGGTATTGGACCAAACCAATTTTGGAGGATAACTTCGAAAAACGGGTATACACATTTTTTATTTACGTCTTCATCTATTCATTGTGTATTGTGATATAGTAAATATTGCCGGACCTGACTCCCAGGACAACTTAAAAATTCTGGAAGATGCATGTGCTTCCACAGCATATTTGGATGGCAAATTTTTTTTGCCTAATTTCTTTGGAGGTACTAGTGGCAGTGGGTCAATATCTGCCAAATTCAGTTATGCTCGCATTGCATATATGTACATGTTGTTGTTGTTAGTTTTGAAGAAAATTTGCACATATTAGGTTAAGTAGCACAAAATATTACTATAACTAAAAAAAGCTTTCTTTTAATTGCAATTGTTGAAAAGTTATAAAGCATACCCTGTTTATACATACCTATTATTTTATTCATGAGTGTAGGTATGCACGAAAGCAAATGTTGTCAATGAATTGCCTGCTACCTCAACTCACATATGTACATATACAGCTAAGGCCAGAGAATTAGCGCACGTTCATATAGAGAAGTCGGCTCCGGTTGACGACGGATCAAGCCTTTAGCTATTTAGCAAAGACTAAAAAAATGACTATTCTACGACGCAATCATCTGACAAGAAGTTATACATAAAAATTTCCAAACCCTTTAAAATAAATATTTAATAATCCTTACAAATAGTTATTTGTCCAATCCGTATTTTGACCCTACGAATATAACCGCACAACATTGTTTTTTAAATTATGAGAATCCATGAAATATATGGTATTTTAGTTTGTAATGAAGTATTAAATAAGCTTTCATATAATATACTTCACTGAATTTATTGAAATTTTGCTGACCTTTTTCACTATGGGGAAGTGCGCTAAAGCTCTGACCATAGCTGTATACACAATTATTTCTCTCGTTTTGTACGAGTCTCATTTCATGCATTTTTGCACTTGTAATCTCGAGCAGCTAGGTAAAAAGGTTTTTTGTTTACTTGGATTTAATAATAGCAATAATTCTGCGCTCAATACCTCCACGATGATTAACATATTTGCTTCTACTTTGTCAATACTAGTGCACGAAGTTTACCACTATTGGTAGATCTACAGCCTTTAAAATATGACTTATACCAAAATGGAATTATAAAAATTTACTTACATTGTAAATAAAAAATAAAAACTGACCTAAGCCAAGTATGAAAATTAATAATTGAATTGAATGATAAATAAACATCGAATATTACTCCTTAAGCCAAAATAAGTCAGCTAAATTTATTTACAATTTTTTGAATTTTATCGTAAAAGTTAACATTTGATTTTACTTAAAAATTAACTTAAGTCAAAAATAGAAATTAAAAATCAAAAATGAAGCGTTGAGAATATTACCAAAAAAATATTAATTTAACTTTTATTTGACTTTTATAGCAATTTATTAAATTAAAAGTTTGCCTTAAATCAAAGTAGAAATAAACATTTTTTTTTTAAATCAAAAACTAAGCTTAATCAAAAAAGAGAAGTAAAATATTTACATACTTACATTTTAAATGAAAGTTTAAAATAACATACATGAGTAAAAAATTAAAATTAATAATTGAAGAAAATAACTATTCAAGATCACTCAGTTTAAACTTGATTACGATTTTTGAATTTAAACGTAAAACTTAAAAATTGCCTTTAATTAAAAATTAAAAATATTAAATGAATTGAATTAAAGGGAAAAAAATAATAGTCGGCTATTATTCTTTAAGTCAATTAATTAATATAATAAATAATTTTTTTTTTTAATTTTTTGATAAAAAGTCACTTAAATTTTAATAATAAAAACTAACAGACGCATATTATTTTTTAACTCAAAATCAGTCAGTCAAAACAAGTATACCCCTTTTTGAAACTAAAAATGGATTTACTTTTAAATAAAAGCGAATAAGTAAAAAAATAAGAGATAATAATTAAATAAAATTTGACTTAAGTCAGAAAAAATATTTAACTACATAAATCAGAAGTAATAGCTAAACTTTGATTTTGACTTCTTAAGTGAAAAATAAGATGGGGAAGTCCCCAGGTTTCATTTGAATTTCTATTTATCTCGATAAATTTATCGATGACCGAGTTATTAGTCAAAACGTGTTCGTCCAAAAACTTTAAAAGTATCCTACAATATTGGTATAAAACGAAAGGGTTCATTCAGACATCGAAATATTTTGATAAATTTATCGATAAATGTGTTATCGAAAAGGGGGAAGTCCCCAGGTTTCATTTGAATTTCTATTTCAATAAATTTAGCGATAACTGTGTTATAGGCCAAAATGTACCAAACGAAAAGGGTTTCGTTTGGATTTCTCTATAATTCGATACGTTTATCAATGTACCAAACGAAAAGGAGAAGTACCCAGGTATGATTTAAACTTCGATATATTTTGATACCAGGGATGGGCAATATTAGAAAATTTGAGTGACGAGTGACGAAAAAATTATTCAAAAAAATTTGAGTGATGAGCGACTGGTTATTTCTTATTCAAAAAAATCAAAGTTATAAAAAACATATTATTTTTATTCAAGAAGTGCTTGAATAAATATAATATGTTATTTGTCACTCAAGAAATCCTGAAATATTCGGGATTATTTCGGGACTATTTTCGGGACCATTTTCGGGACTATTTCGGGACTACTTCGGGACTATTTCGGGATTGTTTCGGGATCATTTCGGGATTGTTTCGGGACTGTTTCGAGATTATTTCGGGACTATTTTTGGGACTGTTTCGGGATTATCTCGAAACTATTTCGGGATCATTTCGGGACTGTTTCGGGATTATTTGGGGACTATTTTCGGGATTGTTTCGGGTCTATTTCGGGACTATTTTCGGGACCTTTTCGGGATTGTTTCGGGACTATTTCGGGACTATTTTGGGATCATTTCGGGACTGTTTCGGGATTATTTCGGGACTATTTTCGGGACTGTTTCGGGACTATTTTCGGGATTGTTTCGGGTCTATTTCGGGATAATTTCGGGACTGTTTCGGGATTATTTCGAAACTATTTCGGGATCATTTCGGGACTGTTTCGGGATTATTTGGGGACTATTTTCGGGATTGTTTCGGGTCTATTTCGGGACTATTTTCGGGACCTTTTCGGGATTGTTTCGGGACTATTTCGGGACTATTTTGGGATCATTTCGGGACTGTTTCGGGATTATTTCGGGACTATTGTCGGGACTGTTTCGGGACTATTTTCGGGACGTTTTCCGGATCATTTCGGGATTATTTCGGGACTATTTCGGGACTGTTTCGGGACTTTTTCGGGATCATTTCGAAACTATTTCGGGATCATTTCGGGACTGTTTCGGGATTATTTCGGGACTATTTTCGGGATTGTTTCGGGACTATTTCGGGATCATTTCGGGACTATTTTCGGGACTTTTTCGGGATTATTTGGAAACTATTTCGGTACTATTTTCGGGACTGTTTCGGGTCTTTTTCGGGCCTTTTTCCGGATCATTTCGGGATTATTTCGGGACTATTTCGGGATTATTTCGGGACTATTTTCGGGACTTTTTCGGGACTGTTTCGGGACTATTTCGGGACTTTATCGGGATCATTTCGGGACTATTTTCGGGATTGTTTCGGAACGTTTTCGGTATCATTTCGGGACGTTTTCGGGATTGTTTCGGGTCTTTTTCGGGTCTTTTTCGGGACTTTTTCGGGACTTTTTCGGGACTTTTTCCGGATAATTTCGTGACCATTTTACGGGACTGTTTCGGGACTATTTCGGGACTTTTTCGGGTTCATTTCGGAACTATTTTCGGGATTGTTTCGGGACGTTTTCGGGATTATTTCGGGACTATTTCGGGATTATTTCGGGACCATTTTCGGGACTTTTTCCGGATCATTTCGGGACTATTTCGGGACTGTTTCGGGATCATTTCGGGACTATTTTCGGGACTATTTCGGGACTGTTTCGGGACTTTTTCGGGACTATTTTTGGGACTTTTTCGGGATTATTTCGAAACTATTTCGGGATTATTTCGGGCCTATTTCGGGACTGTTTCGGGATTATTTCGGGACTATTTCGGGATCATTTCGGGACTATTTTCGGGATTATTTCGGTACTATTTTCGGGACTATCTCGGGTCTTTTTCGGGACTTTTTCCGGATCATTTCGGGACTGTTTCGGGATTATTTCGGGACTATTTCTGGATTATTTCGGGACTATTTTTCGGGACTATTTCTTGATCATTTCGGGACTATTTTCGTGACTATTTCAGGACTTTTTCGGGATCATTTCGGGACTATTTTTCTGACTGTTTCGGGATTATTTCGAAACTATTTCGGGATCATTTCGGGACTATTTTTGGGACTGTTTCGGGATTATTTCGGGACTATTTCGGGATCATTTCGGGACTATTTTCGGGATTATTTCGGTACTATTTTCGGGACTGTCTCGGGTCTTTTTCGGGACTTTTTCCGGATCATTTCGGGACTGTTTCGGGATTATTTCGGGACTATTTCTGGATTATTTCGGGACTATTTTCGGGACTGTTTCGGGACTTTATCGGGATCATTTCGGGACTATTTTCGGGATTGTTTCGGGTCTTTTTCGGGACTTTTTCCGGATCATTTCGGGAATATTTCGTGACCATTTTACGGGACTGTATCGGGACTATTTCGGGACTTTTTCGGGTTCATTTCGGGATTGTTTCGGGATCATTTCGGGACTATTTTCGTGACTATTTCGGGATCATTTCGGGACTATTTTTGGGACTGTTTCGGGACTATTTTCGGGACTATTTCGGGACTGTTTCGGGATTATTTCGGGACTATTTTCGGGACTTTTTCGGGACTGTTTCGGAATCATTTCGGGACTATTTTCGTGACTATTTCGGGACTGTTTCGGGATCATTTCGGGACTATTTTCGTGACTATTTCGGGATCATTTCGGGACTATTTTTGGAACTGTTTCGGGACTATTTTCGGGACTATTTCGGGACTGTTTCGGGATTATTTCGGGATTATTTCGGGACTATTTTCGGGACTGTTTCGGGACTTTTTCGGGATCATTTCGGGACTATTTTCGGGACTTTTTCGGGATCATTTCGGGACTATTTTTCTGACTGTTTCGGGATTATTTCGAAACTATTTCGGGATTATTTCGGGACTATTTTCGGGACTGTTTCGGGACTTTTTCGGGATTATTTCGGGACTATTTTCGGGACTTTTTCGGGATCATTTCGGGACTATTTTCGGGACTGTTTGGGGACTTTTTCGGGATCGTTTCGGGACTATTTTCGGGACTGTTTCGGGACGTTTTCGGGATCATTTCGGGCCTGTTTCGGGATCATTTTGAAACCATTTGTGGATATTTTTGGGGCTGGTGTGGTTCTATTTTGGGATCATTTTCTCACCATTTTGGTACCGTTTCGGTTGGGGTTTTACATATTTTTCTATATGTCTGTTACCATATTAGGAAAATATACACATTTAGTTACAGATAACTGAATAAATAGGAATGATTAGTAGCATTTAAAATTTTATGTCGTTTTCCTCTTTTGGCTGGAGTGTCCCATATCGAGTTCTATAACAATGTATAGCACCCGACTGGGTATTGCACCAAACCAATTTTGGAGGCTAACTTCAAAAAACGGGTATACACATTTTTTATTTACAGTATTGTGCAAAACAAAAGCAACAAATTCCTTAAATAAGTTTAATTTTTAATTACAAATAGAGCACGAATCAAATATTTTCTTCACACAAGTGTACGTAGTAGTTTTGGTTGATAAACTATTTTTGGGACTGTTTCGGGATTATTTCGAAACTATTTCGGGATCATTTCGGGACTGTTTCGGGATTATTTGTGGACTATTTTCGGGATTGTTTCGGGTCTATTTCGGGATGATTTCGGCACTATTTTCGGGACTATTTCGGGATCATTTCGGGACTATTTTCGGGACTGTTTCGGGACTATTTTCGGGATTGTTTCGGGTCTATTTCGGGATAATTTCGGGACTATTTCGGGATTATTTCGAAACTATTTCGGGATCATTCCGGGACTCTTTCGGGATTATTTCGGGACTGTTTCGGGACAATTTCGTGAGTTTTTCGGGATCATTTCGCGACTATTTTTGTGACTGTTTCGGGATTATTTCGAAACTATTTCGGGATCATTTCGGGACTGTTACGGGACTATTTCGGGACTTTTTCGGGACGTTTTCCGGATTATTTCGGGATTATTTCGGGACTATTTCGGGACGTTTTCCGGATTATTTCGGGACTATTTCGGGATCATTTCGGGACTGTTTCGCGACTTTTTCGGGATCATTTCGAAATTATTTCGGGATCATTTCGGGTCTGTTTCGGGATTATTTCGGGACTATTTTCGGGATTGTTTCGGGACTATTTCGGGATCATTTCGGGACTGTTTTCGGGATTATTTGGAAACTATTTCGGGATTATTTCGGTACTATTTTCGGGACTGTTTCGGGTCTTTTTCGGGACTTTTTCGGGACTGTTTCGGGATTATTTTCGGGACTGTTTCGGGACTATTTCGGGACTTTTTCGGGATCATTTTGGGACTATTTTTGGGACTGTTTCGGGATTATTTCGAAACTCTTTCGGAATTATTTCCTGACTACTTCGGGACTGTTTCGGGTCTTTTTCGGGACTTTTTCGGGACTGTTTCGGGATTATTTTCGGGATCATTTTGGGACTATTTTTATGACTGTTTCGGGATTATTTCGAAACTCTTTCGGAATTATTTCCTGACTACTTCGGGACTGTTTCGGGTCTTTTTCGGGACTTTTTCGGGACTGTTTCGGGATTATTTTCGGGACTGTTTCGGGACTATTTCGGGACTGTTTCGGGATTATTTCGAAACTCTTTCGGAATTATTTCCTGACTACTTCGGGACTGTTTCGGGTCTTTTTCGGGACTTTTTCGGGACTGTTTCGGGATTATTTTCGGGATCATTTTGGGACTATTTTTGGGACTGTTTCGGGATTATTTCGAAACTCTTTCGGAATTATTTCCTGACTACTTCGGGACTGTTTCGGGTCTTTTTCGGGACTGTTTCGGGATTATTTTCGGGACTGTTTCGGGACTATTTCGGGACTTTTTCGGGATCATTTTGGGACTATTTTTGGGACTGTTTCGGGATTATTTGGAAACTATTTCGGGATTATTTCGGTACTATTTTCGGGATTGTTTCGGGTCCTTTTCGGGACTTTTTCGGGACTTTTTCCGGATCATTTCGGGACTGTTTCGGGATTATTTTCGGGACTGTTTCGGGACTATTTCGGGACTTTTTCGGGATCATTTCGGGACTATTTCAGGATCATTTCGGGTCTGTTTCGGGACTATTTTCGGGACTGTTTCGGGACTATTTCGGGACTTTTTCGGGATCATTTCGGGACTATTTTTGGGACTGTTTCGGGATTATTTCGAAACTCTTTCGGAACTATTTCCTGACTACTTCGGGACTGTTTCGGGATTATTTCGGGACTGTTTCGGGACTATTTCGGGATTTTATCGGGATCATTTCGGGACTATTTTCGGGATTGTTTCGGGACTATTTCGGGACTTTTTCGGGATTATTTCGGTACTATTTTCGGGATTGTTTCGGGTCCTTTTCGGGACTTTTTCGGGACTTTTTCCGGATCATTTCGGGACTGTTTCGGGATTATTTTCGGGACTGTTTCGGGACTATTTCGGGACTTTTTCGGGATCATTTCGGGACTATTTCAGGATCATTTCGGGTCTGTTTCGGGACTATTTTCGGGACTGTTTCGGGACTATTTCGGGACTTTTTCGGGATCATTTCGGGACTATTTTTGGGACTGTTTCGGGATTATTTCGAAACTCTTTCGGAACTATTTCCTGACTACTTCGGGACTGTTTCGGGACTTTTTCGGGACTGTTTCGGGACTATTTCGGGATTTTATCGGGATCATTTCGGGACTATTTTCGGGATTGTTTCGGGACTATTTCGGGACTTTTTCGGGATCATTTCGGGACTATTTTTGGGACTGTTTCGGGATTATTTCGAAACTCTTTCGGAACTATTTCCTGACTACTTCGGGACTGTTTCGGGATTATTTCGGGACTATTTTCGAGACTTTTTCGGGACTGTTTCGGGACTATTTCGGGATTTTATCGGGATCATTTCGGGACTATTTTCGGGATTGTTTCGGGACTTTTTCGGGACTTTTTCCGGATCATTTCGGGACTATTTCGGGATCATTTCGGGTCTGTTTCGGGACTATTTCGGGATCATTTCGGGACTATTTTTTTGACTGTTTCGGGATTATTTCGAAACTCTTTCGGAATTATTTCCTGACTACTTCGGGACTGTTTCGGGATTATTTCGGGACTTTTTCGGGATCATTTCGGGACTATTTTTGGGACTGTTTCGGGATTATTTCGAAACGCTTTCGGAATTATTTCCTGACTACTTCGGGACTGTTTCGGGATTATTTCGGGACTATTTTCGGGACTTTTTCGGGACTGTTTTGGGACTATTTCGGGATTTTATCGGGATCATTTCGGGACTATTTTCGGGATTGTTTCGGGACGTTTTCGGCATCATTTCGGGACGTTTTCGGGATTGTTTCGGGTCTTTTTCGGGACTTTTTCGGTACTTTTTCCGGATCATTTCGGGAATATTTCGGGACCATTTTACGGGACTGTTTCGGGACTATTTCGGGACTTTTTCGGGTTCATTTCGGGACTATTTTCGGGATTGTTTCGGGACGTTTTCGGCATCATTTTGGGACGTTTTCGGGATTGTTTCGGGTCTTTTTCGGGACTATTTCCGTGACTGTTTCCGGATTATTTCGGGACTATTTCGGGACTGTTTCGGGATCATTTCGGGACTATTTTTGGGACTGCTTCGGGATTATTTCGAAACTATTTCGGGATTATTTCGGGACTATTTCGGGACTGTTTCGGGATTATTTCGGGACTATTTTCAGGACTTTTTCGGCACTGTTTCGGGACTATTTCTTGATCATTTCGGGACTATTTTCGTACATACATGTGGGACCTTTTATATGTTTCACTATTAAACACGATTTATTTATGAAATAGTTTTACAAATAAAAGAAATTTAGTATTAAATGTTTTAAATTCAAGTTTAAGAAATTATATAAATGATATTAATATGGAATCGTCTTTATAAATGGAATTCGTCTTCAAACGTTTATACGGCTGCGCGTCTATCTCAATAGATACTTCTAGACTAATTTCCGCATTATTGTGTTCGAGTTGTAGTTCTCATCTTTGCCTTCGTTGTAGTTGTCGCTTTGGGTTTGTTGCTTTACATTAGGGTTATCGCCTACTTCTGGGATTCCCCAATCCCACAATTCGGCCATCCTGCTGCGCATTTGCCCTAAAATGTGTCGTCGCCTTCGGAGAAGCTTACCCATGGCTTCATATATTCTGCGCAAGTTGTCGTTTGTTTTGGACCTTCACCTTGGCCAGCTTTTACAACATCGTACGTATCTTTCAGCTTCACCTTCACCACACGATAGGAACCCAAATATTTTGGTTTCAATTTGAGTCCAACACCAAACTGTGTACGTTTTATTGCCACCAAATCGTCAATTGCATATTTTTTAGCCTCTTTGCGTCGAAGGTTGTAGGTTCTTTTGTTTTCGTTTTGCATATTCAAAATTTGTTTTTTGGCTTGTTTCCTGATGTCATCTCTAATTTCTACAAATTGTTGTCGAATCTCTTCTTCTATCAAGCTTTTGATGTTAAAGTCGTCAGTTGTGCGCATTTTAACCCCTGTCAGCAGCTCGAATGGTGTCATGTCGATGCTTCGATTATACGTGGAGTTAACAACTTGCTGTACTTTGTCGACATACTTGTACCATTTAGTTGGATCTTCTTTACTTAATTTTGATAAAACGCTTGATATAACTCCATTTAATCTTTCCACTTGACCGTTAGCACGCGGAAGGCCAGTGGTTATTGTGAAATGTTGAATGTTTTGTTCCTCGCAGTAGCGTCGAAAATCGTCAGATGTAAACGCAAATCCACGGTCAGAGATAATCTGAACGGGATTACCAAACGTAATACTTTGTAATTTTAAACGGCCTATTGTCTCTTGCGCTGACGTGGACTTTGTTGGATACAACCACGAACATTTTGTAAACGAATCGATAACGGCGAAAATGTGTTTATATGACTTCCTTGTAGACTCCAAAGGACCAAGAAAATCTACGTGGTACGTATGAAGTGGCATTTCACCCTTGTTTAACGGATGCAACTTTCCCTCTTGCTTACCCAACTTACGATTAGCAACAATACATGCAACGCAGTTGGCAATATGCATTTGTATTTTATCATCTAGCTTTGGAATAAAAAATTCGCGACTAATAAGCTCCTTGGTTTTTCGCACGGCAAAATGGCCCTTTTCATGTGCACGTCTAATCACATCTCGCTGCATGCACTTCGGTACTACCACCAACTCAATATCGTCGACTAATTTGTGAAGAATACCGCCCTTTTCTAAATAATCTTTATACGTCTTTTTCTCGTGTAAAACTTCAGTAATAGCTCTTATCTCTTCATCTTGCTGTTGTGCGCGTCGTAAAGAAGTCAAAAAATCTTCATCGTTTATCACCATGATCGGATAGCGACTTAAGGCATATACATGTCTCATTAATTGACCATGGCGATGTTCCACCTTATAATCATATTCTTGAAGGAATAGAATCCAACGGGCTACTCTGGTGCATAAATCTTTTTTCTCTAAAGTTTTCGTAAAAGCGTTACAATCAGTAACCAGTTTAAAATGTAAACCCAGCAAGTACACCCGAAACTTTTTCAAGGCTTCTATTACGGCTAATATTTCCAGCTCATAGCTTGTGTATTTGCGTTCTGCGTCCGATGTTTTCTTACTCATGTAATATATTGGATGTAATTGCTTATCGTCAGGAAATTTTTGAAGCAGTACAGCACCATAGCCGTCAATGGATGCGTCGGTGTGAACTTCAGTTTCATACGCCTGATTAAATATACCTAAAACAGGGTTTTCGCTTAAAACTTTCTTTAATATGTTAATCGTTGAAACTTGTTTCTCGCCTATTTCGAATTTATTGCCTTGCTTGGTAATATCTGTCAGCGGTTTAGCGATGGTAGAAAAACCAGGGACAAACTTTCTAAAATATCCCGCCAAACCCAAGAAACTTTGTAACTGCTTGATATTTTTCGGGACAGGAAACTTAAGCAAAGCATCAACCTTACACGGAGACGGCGAAATTTTTTGGCACTCGATTACATGGCCAAGAAACTCTACACGTTTTTTCAAAAAATGACACTTTTTAAAATTAATTACAAGTCCATAGTCTCTACACTGATTAAATACCTCTTCTAAATTACACAAGGCCTCATTTTCACTTTGAGCGGGAATAATAATATCGTCTATGTATGGGAGCGCAATTCCCCGCCTAGTCAAATCACGAAATATTGCATTGACGTGCCTTTGGAAAACACACCTTACAAAATTTATACTATCCTTTATTCGTAACAAACGCTGTATATTTACGACTAGATTCAGAAACCGACACATGAAAAAAACCGTTTTTTAAATCGATAGTACTAAAAATTATAGCATTTTGGAGCTGATCAAGTTGATCTTCGATTAACGGCAATGGAAAACGGTCTTTTATTATTAATTTATTTATCTGTCGTCTATAATCTACGCACAATCGATGACTACCGTCGCGTTTTTTAACCAACACTACTGGACTACTGAACTCTGATTCGGAGGTCTCGATTACCCCCTCTTGTGACCACTGTTCAATTTGCTCATCAACTTTGAACCGTTCTGTAAAGTGGTAGTCTACGTGGTCGACTAGCTATGGCAGTTTCTTCTTGCAACACAATTTTCATTTCGACATTCGTTGTTTTGCATTTGCTTGGTTTATAATTACTTACCAAACGTTTAACCTTTTCTTTCGCACTTACACTAGCAGTTTCGTCAATGTCCACTTCCTTTTCATTAAGCTCTACATTCATCATTGGAAACACTTCTTCGTTGGCCACATCATGCTTTTTAATTAAAAGTCCATCACGATTTATATGAATGTCAGCTTGTAAACAAAATTCTTCTCCTAACACAACATCAATGTCCATACATTTTGCAGATACCACCAAAAAATTTACTTTAAATATATTATCGTCAATATTTATTTCAGTATTGAATTTTCCAATTGGTTTAATGTTATTTTGTGCATTTCGCTCACCAAAACCCACCAAAGATACGTTTGTTTGTTGCAACAATGGTTTATTTATCGATTGATACACATTATCTGTTATTATATTAAATTTGCTGCCTGTATCAAACAAAGCCATATATTTTATATTTTTAATAACAACGCACTTGTTCATCAAATTATTCTTTGGGTAAAGGCATCGGGAATTACTTTTTTCGGTTTTATTTTCATTTTTCGGGCAATTTTTCGATATGTGACCGAATTGTTTACACTGAAAACATTTCGTTCCCTTGCTTTTGTCTTTACAATCTACACTTTTATGCCCCTTCATACCGCAGTTGTAGCAAGTAAGTTTATCTTTTTCTGTTTTAACCCCCACTTTCTCTTCCGATTTAACTTCACTGCTCTTCTTAACACTTTTCCGCATCGTCTCATAAATTTTAATTTTTTCTTTAAACTGTTTTAAATTATGTGCACCATACAACACTGTCTTGTTTACATTTAAGTCATTAATACCCTCAATCACATATTGCATCAAAGCATTTTCTTCAATATTACCCCTCATTGCCAGTTCCTTCATAGACAAAAAATATTCCTGTACACTATCTTCCGCTTTCATTTTCTTAGCACAGAGCTGCTTGTGAATTTTTGCACTATTTACAACAGTTTTAAATTCTTCTGCCAATGCATCTTTCAATTTTTGCCAAGAGGTGATCCCCCTTTCACTTTGTATAAATAATTTCGCTAAGCCTCTTAAGGATTTTTTAGCAAATATGAATTTTTGTAATTCATCCCAACCCATCATAATCGCTGTTTCTTCGAATTCGCTTAGCCATACTTCGACAGAAACATTTTCGCTACCATCATACTGTCGAACAGAATCTTCGACGTCCCGAAAGTTAATAGAGAATCGTGATAACTGCGCTGCTCCTGTAAACATTTGCGTTGTTGCAACACCTCTGTTACTTGCCTCGCCGTTTTCGTTGCAAGCACGACCATTGCCGAAACTTCGATTACTTGCTCGCTGTGGAAACTCAAAATTTACATTATTCGTAGCAGAATCGTCAAAGCTAAGCATAACATCATCATCGTCGTCTCTTTCGTCAACACCACACTCGCTTTGATCGTCGTCGTTTTCGTTTGCCTCAGCCGCTGCACACAACAACGTTTCGCTTTGCAGATTTCGAAAAATGTGTAGTGCAACATTTTCTACTCTGCAACTCAGACCCAACACGTTGCAAATAGATAGCAGGTCAGAAGTTGTGATATTTTCACCAACATATTTCAACTTCTGCTTGCAACGTTCGTCATGTTCATCATAATCAAACCCTGTAAACTCTCGCAACCTTTTCCTTTCAGACCTATCCCCTTCGCTGTCGAACACAAATTTGTGCAGAGCCACAATACTTTGTTTGCAACTTGTTCTTAACTTTTCACGTACGAACTCGAACTTTTGCAGGCACGACATTTCTAGAAATTTCTAATTCTTTTTCCCAAATCACTTTTCTTTTACAGAATTTAAATGGTCCTTCCTTTCACTGCTTCTCGATTTTTATTAATTTGCTTATAACAAATATTTATGCAAAATATTATCAGCACAGATTGTTGCACTCGTACTGAAAAAAAATGTTACTTCGGTTGAGCCCCCAAATATGTGGGACCTTTTATATGTTTCACTATTAAACACGATTTATTTATGAAATAGTTTTACAAATAAAAGAAATTTAGTATTAAATGTTTTAAATTCAAGTTTAAGAAATTATATAAATGATATTAATATGGAATCGTCTTTATAAATGGAATTCGTCTTCAAACGTTTATACGGCTGCGCGTCTATCTCAATAGATACTTCTAGACTAACTTATTGTGTTCGAGTTGTAGTTCTCATCTTTGCCTTCGTTGTAGTTGTCGCTTTGGGTTTGTTGCTTTACACTAGGGTTATCGCCTACTTCTGGGATTCCCCAATCCCACATACATACATATGTATTTATGTACTACTGTTAGAGAAATATGTATATTTAGTACAGTGAAAAGTCTCATAACACACAAAAATACCGGCACAGTTTGTATTGTGATATAGTATGTATGTATCTATGTACCTTGAGCTTTTCGTCAAAATATTTTCTGGGCGGAATGTGATGCATTTTGGTCTAAAAATAAACTGCAAAGTTTCGCTCGATTTGGATAAAATGGAAATTCAAAAAAGTATGATAGGTTTTGAGATTTCGCGAAGTATTTTCACATTATTCAAAAATCTCTCGTTCTACATATCCGACTGCAAAACGAAAAAAGATCTTCTATAACCCTAAAAATTTGTCATGTAACATTTTTCAATCCCATGATCGGTTTAAGAGCTATTATGTATATGCATGTATAGATGCAAATTTGCACTAACAGATCCACACGATATTCGTTAAAAAGACTGTCCGCAATGAGGAAGTTCACTGCATTGCTATTACTACTGTTAGTCCGAATAAAATAATAATTTTCTCTGTAGCCAGCCCAGAGTAATTAAGTTAAGCTTCCTTCATTTTGAAGTGAACCGTTTTTAGTGCAACAATTATATTTACATAACTGCAAGAAAATAATTAGTAATAAATAATGTCCACCCCAATTAGCCCTTAGCTATTTAGCAAAGACTACAAAAAATGACTATCAGCTCTGATCATAGCTGTAGGCACAATTATTTCTCTCGTTTTGTACGAGTATCATTTCATGCGTTTTTGCCCTTGTAATCTCGAGCAGCTAGGTAAAAAGGTTTTTTGTTTACTTGGATTCAATAATAACAATAATTCTGCGCTCAATACCTCCACGATGATTAACATATTTGCGCCTACTTTGTCAATACCAGTGCACGAAGTTTACCACTATTGGTAGATCTATAGCCTTTTCAGCTAAATTTCATTTTCTATCACGGTACAAAAATATGACTTATACCAAAATGGAATTATAAAAATTTACTTACATTGTAAATAAAAAATAAAAATTGACCTAAGCCAAGTATTAAAATTAACTAGTATATCCCGTGGTCGAAATGCGACCACCTTAAATTAGTTTAACTTATTAAATCCTCTGTTCGCATTTTTCTCCAGTACCTAATGCCTAGAGACATAAATATTGGAGACATTTTTATTGCTAAAAATAATTATTTATAGTTGAGTTATTGAGAGTCGCTTTCATAAAAGCTGGTTTACTCTAAGGACGGGTAATTTGACAACTAACCAAAAAAAATCCGTTCATTAAAGACCAGTAATCATTAATAGGAGATGGCAAAAACGGTACTTAGTAATGTTTGAAAGTCCACCATCAGACCCACCACTCCTTTGATATTCCGTCAATATTTCAATAAACAAAATTAAATTTCATTGACATATACCAACAACATAGTTAGACTTATAATATATATAATGGTCACATAGAATGATGCCATATCGAACAAAATTGGCCATATGGATTGAAACGAATGAAAGTTCATATTGAGATTCCGTTAATTCTTGTTTTTTTTTTTTGGTGTTACAGACTGTTTTCTCAATTTTTCCTTTAGTTGTGGATTTTTTGAAGTTCGTTTAGCGGGAGAATATTACAATTTACACATATGATGGTTTTCTGGTTTCTTTCGTCAAATTCAACTCTTAAATATGTAAGGATTCCGGTTATATGTCGACTCTTTTACAAATTAAAATTTTTAGGAAGAAAATAGTTGATGTATTTAGGAAAATTAACGCGATTTCAAACTATTACATGAATATAAAATTGAAGAAGCTACAAACTGTGTTTTTACTTTTTGTATATTAAATATGATATATTTCTTAAAAAATATATATTGATAAATTGAAATAAGTTTTTAGCTTTTTTTTTTTAAAAAATTTGGTTTTTTCACTCCTAAATAGATGTCATAAACAGAAAAATATTGAAATATTGGGTTATATGTCGACTTTTTTGTAAATAAAAATTTTTAGGAACAAAATAGTTGATGTCCTTAGGAAAATTAACGCGATTTCTAATTATTTCGTAAGTATAAAATTGAAGAAGCTACAAACTGTGTTTTTACTTTTTGTATATTAAATATGATATATTTCTTAAAAAATATATATTGATAAATTGAAATAAGTTTTTAGCTTTTTAAAAAAAATTTGGTTTTTTCACTCGAAAATAGATGTCATAAACAGAAACATATTGAAATATTGGGTTATATGTCGACTCTTTTACAAATAAAAATTTTTAGGAAGAAAATAGTTGATGTCTTTAGGAAAATTAACGCGATTTCTAATTATTTCGTAAATATAAAATTGAAGAAGCTACAAACTGTGTTTTTACTTTTTGTATATTAAATATGATACATTTCTTAAAAAATATACTTATATTGATAAATTGAAATAATTGTTTAGCTTTTTTTTTTTAAAAATTGGTTTTTTCACTCGAAGATAGATGTCATAAACAGATAAATATTGAAATATTGGGTTATATGTCGACTCTTTTACAAATAAACATTTTTAGGAAGAAAATATTTGATGTATTTAAGAAAATTAACGCGATTTCTAATTATTTCGTAAATATAAAATTGAAGAAGCTACAAACTGTGTTTTTACTTTTTCCATATTAAATATGATATGAAGGGCTCAGAACCAAAAGGATCTAAGTGACATTTTTTTTGAAATTGAGTTATAACCATATTTGTATAGTGAAATATGGTGTTTATTTGTTGGCAAAGAGATCCGAGTCATTTCGGACATTGTAGTGCCATCTATTTCCCATACAATAAATGCCCTACAGAGATTTTACATAGGATTTTCAGAAGGCAGTAAACTTTAAACTTGAATATTTCAAATAAATTTCGGAGTCACTTAGATCCATTTGGTTCTAAACCCTTCATATATTTCTTAAAAAATATAAATTGATAAGTTGGAATAATTTTTTATATTTTTTCAAAAAATTTGGGTTTTTCACTCCAAGATAGATGTCATAAACATAATAAAAAGAAAAATATTGGATTACAAATATAATAAATTTAAAAAAAAAATATAAAAAGTTTTCGTATATTTTAAGGCAAATTCAATTTAGTAAAAAAAAAACAAAAACTTAACCTGCCCTGAACACGTCATTGAACCTACGAACGCACGCATCATAGCCGGCACGCTCACCACCTGCGCCACTGCTGTATGTACAACAAAACAGTCAGATACTGTACTTAACAACTTTGGGTTTTGGTGAAAACTTTGATGAATTATTACAAATTAATGAAGCATTTTTTGTTAAATATAATATGTCTATGCAAAGCTCCTGTCCCATGAAAACATATCAAAATATATAAAAATTGAAATTATCCATTTTTTTATGAGATACACTCTGGCAATTGATTGTATGGAAAAAATGTTAGCCTATAAATATATAGATAATTGAATTGAATGATAAATAAACATCGAATATTACTCCTTAAGCCAAAATCAGTCAGCTAAATTTATTTAAAATTTTTTGAATTTTATCGTAAAAGTTAAAATTTGATTTTACTTAAAAATTAACTTAAGTCAAAAATATAAATTAAAAATCAAAAATGTAGCGTTGAGAATATTACCAAAAAAATATTAATTTAACTTTTATTTGACATTTATAGCAATTTATTAAACTTAAAGTTTGCCTTAAATCAAAGTAGAAATAAAATTTTTTTTTTCAAATCAAAAACTAAGCTTAATCAAAAAAGAGAAGTAAAATATTTACATACTTACATTTTAAATGAAAGTTTAAAATTACATACATGAGTAAAAAATTAAAATTAATAATTGAAGAAAATAAAAAATAAAGATTGAATAGTCAAGATCACTCAGTTTAAACTTGAAACGTAAAACTTAAAAATTGCCTATAATTAAAAATTAAAAATAATAAATGAATTGAATTAAAGAGAAATAAATAATAGTCGGCTATTATTCTTTAAGTCAATTAATTACTATAATTAATAATTTTTTTTTAAATTTTTTTGATAAAAAGTCAATTAGGTAAGAAATTGAAGTTAATGTTTGACTTAAATTTTAATAATAAAAACTAAATCAGTCAGTCAAAACAAGTATACCCCTTTTTGAAACTAAAAATGGATTTACTTTTAAATAAAAGCGAATAAGTAAAAAAATAAAAGATAATAATTAAATAAAATTTGACTTAAGTCAGAAAAAATACTTAACTACATAAATCAGAAGTAAGCAAAACTTTGATTTTGACTTCTTAAGTGAAAAATGAGTTGGGGAAGTCCCCAGGTTTCATTTGAATTTCTATTTATCTCGATAAATTTATCGATAACCGAGTTATTGGTCAAAACGTGGTCGTCCAAAAACCTTAAAAGTATCCTACAATATTGGTATCAAACGAAAGGGTTCTTTCAGACATCGAAATATTTCAATACATTTAGCGATAACTGTGCTATCGAAAAGGGGGAAGTCCTCAGGTTTCATTTGAGTTTCTATTTATGTCGATAAATTTATCGATAACCGAGTTATTGGTCAAAACGTGTTCGTCCAAAAACTTTAAAAGTATCCTACAATATTGGTATGAAACGAAAGGGTTCATTCAGACATCGAAATATTTTGATAAATTTATCGATAAATGTGTTATCGAAAAGGGGGAAGTCCCCAGGTTTCATTTGAATTTCGATTTCAATAAATTTAGCGATAACTGTGTTATCGGCCAAAATGTACCAAACCAAACCCTTTTCTCTATAATTCGATACATTTATCAATGTACCAAACGAAAAGGAGAAGTACCCAGGTATGATTTAAACTTCGATATATTTCGATACCAGGGATGGGCAATTTGAGTGACGAAAAAAAGAAAAATAAATTTTTATTCATTATTCAAGTACCCTGAGATCCCGGAAAATTATACCCATATGCGCATTATATTTGTCGTCATTTTCGGTATCATTTCGGAACTGTTTCGTGATTATTTCGGGACCAGTTTCGGATTGTTTCGGGATTATTTCGGGACTATTTTCGGGATTGTTTCGGGATTATTTCGGGACTATTTCGGAACCATTTTCGGGATTGTTTCGGAACTATTTTCGGGACTGTTTCGGAATGTGATGCATTTTGGTCTAAAAATAAACTGCAAAGTTTCGCTCGATTTGGATAAAATGGAAATTTAAAAAAGTATGATAGGTTTTGAGATTTCGCGAAGTATTTTCACATTATTCAAAAATCTCTCGTTCTACATATCCGACTGCAAAACGAAAAAAGATCTTCTATAACCCTAAAAATCTGTCATGTAACATTTTTCAATCCCATGATCGGTTTAAGAGCTATTATGTATATGCATGTATAGATGCAAATTTGCACTAACAGATCCACACGATATTCGTTAAAAAGACTGTCCGCAATGAGGAAGTTCACTGCATTGCTATTACTACTGTTAGTCCGAATAAAATAATAATTTTCTCTGTAGCCAGCCCAGAGTAATTAAGTTAAGCTTCCTTCATTTTGAAGTGAACCGTTTTTAGTGCAACAATTATATTTACATAACTGCAAGAAAATAATTAGTAATAAATAATGTCCACCCCAATTAGCCCTTAGCTATTTAGCAAAGACTACAAAAAATGACTATCAGCTCTGATCATAGCTGTAGGCACAATTATTTCTCTCGTTTTGTACGAGTATCATTTCATGCGTTTTTGCCCTTGTAATCTCGAGCAGCTAGGTAAAAAGGTTTTTTGTTTACTTGGATTCAATAATAGCAATAATTCTGCGCTCAATACCTCCACGATGATTAACATATTTGCGCCTACTTTGTTAATACCAGTGCACGAAGTTTACCACTATTGGTAGATCTATAGCCTTTTCAGCTAAATTTCATTTTCTATCACGGTACAAAAATATGACTTATACCAAAATGGAATTATAAAAATTTACTTACATTGTAAATAAAAAATAAAAATTGACCTAAGCCAAGTATTAAAATTAACTAGTATATCCCGTGGTCGAAATGCGACCACCTTAAATTAGTTTAACTTATTAAATCCTCTGTTCGCATTTTTCTCCAGTACCTAATGCCTAGAGTCATAAATATTGGAAACATTTTTATTGCTAAAAATAATTATTTATAGTTGAGTTATTGAGAGTCGCTTTCATAAAAGCTGGTTTACTCTAAGGACGGGTAATTTGACAACTAACCAAAAAAAATCCGTTCATTAAAGACCAGTAATCATTAATAGGAGATGGCAAAAACGCTACTTAGTAATGTTTGAAAGTCCACCATCAGACCCACCACTCCTTTGATATTCCGTCAATATTTCAATAAACAAAATTAAATTTCATTGACATATACCAACAACATAGTTAGACTTATAATATATATAATGGTCACATAGAATGATGCCATATCGAACAAAATTGGCCATATGGATTGAAACGAATGAAAGTTCATATTGAGATTCCGTTAACTTCTTGTTTTTTTTTTTTTTGGTGTTACAGACTGTTTTCTCAATTTTTCCTTTAGTTGTGGATTTTTTGAAGTTCGTTTAGCGGGAGAATATTACAACTTACACATATGATGGTTGTCTGGTTTCTTTCGTCAAATTCAACTCTTAAATATGTAAGGATTCCGGTTATATGTCGACTCTCTTACAAATTAAAATTTTTAGGAAGAAAATAGTTGTTGTCTTTAGGAAAATTAACGCGATTTCAAACTATTACATGAATATAAAATTGAAGAAGCTACAAACTGTGTTTTTACTTTTTGTATATTAAATATGATATATTTCTTAAAAAATATATATTGATAAATTGAAATAAGTTTTCACCTTTTTTTTTTTAAAAATTTGGTTTTTTCACTCCTAAATAGATGTCATAAACAGAAAAATATTGAAATATTGGGTTATATGTCGACTTTTTTGTAAATAAAAATTTTTAGGAACAAAATAGTTGATGTCTTTAGGAAAATTAACGCGATTTCTAATTATTTCGTAAGTATAAAATTGAAGAAGCTACAAACTGTGTTTTTACTTTTTGTATATTAAATATGATATATTTCTTAAAAAATATATATTGATAAATTGAAATAAGTTTTTAGCTTTTTAAAAAAAATTTGGTTTTTTCACTCGAAAATAGATGTCATAAACAGAAACATATTGAAATATTGGGTTATATGTCGACTCTTTTACAAATAAAAATTTTTAGGAAGAAAATAGTTGATGTCTTTAGGAAAATTAACGCGATTTCTAATTATTTCGTAAATATAAAATTGAAGAAGCTACAAACTGTGTTTTTACTTTTTGTATATTAAATATGATACATATCTTAAAAAATATACATATATTGATAAATTGAAATAATTGGTTAGCTTTTTTTTTTTAAAAATTGGTTTTTTCACTCGAAGATAGATGTCATAAACAGATAAATATTGAAATATTGGGTTATATGTCGACTCTTTTACAAATAAACATTTTTAGGAAGAAAATATTTGATGTATTTAGGAAAATTAACGCGATTTCTAATTATTTCGTAAATATAAAATTGAAGAAGCTACAAACTGTGTTTTTACTTTTTCCATATTAAATATGATATGAAGGGCTCAGAACCAAAAGGATCTAAGTGACATTTTTTTTGAAATTGAGTTATAACCATATTTGTATAGTGAAATATGGTGTTTATTTGTTGGCAAAGAGATCCGAGTCATTTCGGACATTGTAGTGCCATCTATTTCCCATACAATAAATGCCCTACAGAGATTTTACATAGGATTTTCAGAAGGCAGTAAACTTTAAACTTGAATATTTCAAATAAATTTCGGAGTCACTTAGATCCATTTGGTTCTAAACCCTTCATATATTTCTTAAAAAATATAAATTGATAAGTTGGAATAATTTTTTATATTTTTTCAAAAAATTTGGGTTTTTCACTCCAAGATAGATGTCATAAACATAATAAAAAGAAAAATATTGGATTACAAATATAATAAATTTAAAAAAAAAATATAAAAAGTTTTCGTATATTTTAAGGCAAATTCAATTTAGTAAAAAAAAAACAAAAACTTAACCTGCCCTGAACACGTCATTGAACCTACGAACGCACGCATCATAGCCGGCACGCTCACCACCTGCGCCACTGCTGTATGTACAACAAAACAGTCAGATACTGTACTTAACAACTTTGGGTTTTGGTGAAAACTTTGATGAATTATTACAAATTAATGAAGCATTTTTTGTTAAATATAATATGTCTATGCAAAGCTCCTGTCCCATGAAAACATATCAAAATATATAAAAATTGAAATTATCCATTTTTTATGAGATACACTCTGGCAATTGATTGTATGGAAAAAATGTTAGCCTATAAATATATGGGAAATTCCACCGTCACTTACGTTACATCGCAAGTAAAATTGTATGATTCAAACTCAAATTGCATTACCATTTGCACGTTTTAGTACACGAAAAATGGTATATTACTTGGAGTTTAGCTACTCAAAGCTGTTATGCCTAAACTCTTTATTTAAATTCTAAAAACATACTAAATACGGACTAAAATTCCGTCGTCACTGACGTTACAATTTTAGGACTAGGGGTTTTGGGCACCGGTGATTAATCAAATTTCTGCGAAACCCCTTGACAGAATTAAATTCCAATGTTTGGGAGATTATTAGAAATAGAATGAAGTCTTTATAAAAATCTTTGTTATTAGGACTTTTATAAAGATGTAGCATGCATAGTTAATTATGTACCGTCACTGACGTTACGTAAAATTCGTCACTGACGTTACCTCCGAAGTAACAGAAAAAAAGCCGACTAGGTTTTCTTTTATGGACGTGATAACAAACAGGTCAATTGATTTATTGCAGAAAATCGTGAAAGGGTTTATCTTCAGGTGTCCTTTGCTAAGTTTAGACTTTTTTTTAGCTGGTTTTGCTCATAAGCCAAGTATTAATTGTATTACAAGAAATGCGTTGCATTAACCACCAAATATTGTTGGAGTCTATTGTGTGGAATATTTATACATAGACATTCGATATATATACAGAGGATCTTTACGTTTTAATAAAATAAAAAAAATAGAAGCAAAAATAAAAAGTTTGTTTGAAAAGGTGGGTAAGAACGTAAGCGTTCGTCACTGACGTTACAAAAGCGCACCGGTTTTTTTTAGATTGTATACTATTTTAAAAACAAATTTACTTTACATAGTTTATGTAATTACCTTGTAGATGGAGAATCGAAGATTTTAAATCGATTGGCAGAAAACTATATATTTCATGCAATAAAATGCTTATTTTCGTCACTTACGTTACAAAAAAAAGCGCACAACAATATTTTTTTTCTACACCCAAAAATGTTTGGGCAAATTTTTCATACTTTTCAAAATTTCACTAAGAATTAAAATAAAAGTAACATGTAATGCCTGGTTACTAAGATTCACACAGCATAACAAATATAAAGTAGTTTCTTAACACGGTATTTAAGAACAAAAAAAAATTTTTTTTGGTTGTCCTAAATAGTTTAAGAATATTTAAGTTAGGCTTATGCGAATGTCATTCTGGCATTTATTCATCATGATTTAATATATTTACAACAACTTAGCCATATTACCAACTTAAAAATAAAATGTTGGTTTTTTCGCTTTCATCAATCTCTGCCATGGAAATTCCCATATAGATAATTGAATTGAATGATAAATAAACATCGAATATTACTCCTTAAGCCAAAATCAGTCAGCTAAATTTATTTAAAATTTTTTGAATTTTATCGTAAAAGTTAAAATTTGATTTTACTTAAAAATTAACTTAAGTCAAAAATATAAATTAAAAATCAAAAATGTAGCGTTGAGAATATTACCAAAAAAATATTAATTTAACTTTTATTTGACATTTATAGCAATTTATTAAACTTAAAGTTTGCCTTAAATCAAAGTAGAAATAAATTTTTTTTTTTCAAATCAAAAACTAAGCTTAATCAAAAAAGAGAAGAAAAATATTTACATACTTACATTTTAAATGAAAGTTTAAAATTACATACATGAGTAAAAAATTAAAATTAATAATTGAAGAAAATAAAAAATAAAGATTGAATAGTCAAGATCACTCAGTTTAAACTTGAAACGTAAAACTTAAAAATTGCCTTTAATTAAAAATTAAAAATAATAAATGAATTGAATTAAAGAGAAATAAATAATAGTCGGCTATTATTCTTTAAGTCAATTAATTAATATAATTAATAATTTTTTTGATAAAAAGTCACTTAGGTAAGAAATTGAAGTTAAGGTTTGACTTAAATTTTAATAATAAAAACTAAATCAGTCAGTCAAAACAAGTATACCCCTTTTTGAAACTAAAAATGGATTTACTTTTAAATAAAAGCGAATAAGTAAAAAAATAAAAGATAATAATTAAATAAAATTTGAATTAAGTCAGAAAAAATACTTAACTACATAAATCAGAAGTAAGCAAAACTTTGATTTTGACTTCTTAAGTGAAAAATGAGTTGGGGAAGTCCCCAGGTTTCATTTGAATTTCTATTTATCTCGATAAATTTATCGATAACCGAGTTATTGGTCAAAACGTGGTCGTCCAAAAACCTTAAAAGTATCCTACAATATTGGTATCAAACGAAAGGGTTCTTTCAGACATCGATATATTTCAATACATTTAGCGATAACTGTGCTATCGAAAAGGGGGAAGTCCTCAGGTTTCATTTGAGTTTCTATTTTTGTCGATAAATTTATCGATAACCGAGTTATTGGTCAAAACGTGTTCGTCCAAAAACTTTAAAAGTATCCTACAATATTGGTATGAAACGAAAGGGTTCATTCAGACATCGAAATATTTTGATAAATTTATCGATAAATGTGTTATCGAAAAGGGGGAAGTCCCCAGGTTTCATTTGAATTTCGATTTCAATAAATTTAGCGATAACTGTGTTATCGGCCAAAATGTACCAAACCAAACCCTTTTCTCTATAATTCGATACATTTATCAATGTACCAAACGAAAAGGAGAAGTACCCAGGTATGATTTAAACTTCGATATATTTCGATACCAGGGATGGGCAATTTGAGTGACGAAAAAATGAAAAATAAATTTTTATTCATTATTCAAGTACCCTGAGATCCCGGAAAATTATACCCATATGCGCATTATATTTGTCGTCATTTTCGGTATCATTTCGGAACTGTTTCGGGATCATTTCGCAACTGTTTCGTGATTATTTCGGGACCAGTTTCGGATTGTTTCGGGATTATTTCGGGACTATTTTCGGGATTATTTCGGGACTATTTCGGAACCATTTTCGGGATTGTTTCGGAACTATTTCGGGATTGTTTCGGGACTATTTTCCAAATTGTTTCGGGACTTTTTCGGGATCATTTCGGGACTATTTTCGGGACTGTTTCGGGACTATTTCGGGATCATTTCGGGATTGTTTCGGGACTATTTTCGGGATTGTTTCGGGACATTTTCGGGACTATTTTCGGGACTGTTTCGGGACTTTTTCGGGATCATTTCGGGACTGTTTTCGGGACTGTTTCGGGACGTTTTCGGGATCATTTCGGGACTGTTTCGGGATCATTTTGAAATCATTTTTGGATATTTTTGGGGCTGGTTTGGTTCTATTCTGGGATCATTTTCTCATCATTTTGGTACCGTTTCGTGGATTATTTCTGAAATGTTTTTGAATAGTTTCGGGATCACATTTTGGAATACTTTCTTAAGTGTTTTCTCTGCTTTACTTGAATGACTAACAAATTTTTTTCTATAAATAAAAATATAGCTAATGCAGCAATGCAAACATGACCAAACCGGAAGAGCATATGGATAAAATGGAAATTTAAAAAAGTATGATAGGTTTTGAGATTTCGCTAAGTATTTTCACATTATTCAAAAATCTCTCGTTCTACATATCCGACTGCAAGACGAAAAAAGATCTTCTATAACCCTAAAAATCTGTCATGTAACATTTTTCAATCCGATGATCAGTTTAAGAGCTATTATGTATATGCATGTATAGATGCAAATTTTCACTTACAGATCCACACTATATTCGTTAAAAAGACTGTCCGTAATGAGGAAGTTCACTGCATTGCTATTAGACTACTGTTAGTCCGAATAAAATAATAATTTTCTCTGTAGCTAGCCCAGAGTAATTAAGTTAAGCTTCTTTCATTCTGAAGTGAAGAGTCTTTAGTGCAACAATTATGTATATTTACATAACTGCAAGAAAATAATTAGTAATAAATAATGTCCACCCCAATTAGCCCTTAGCAATTTAGCAAAGACTACAAAAAATTACTATTCTACGACGCAATCATCTGACAAGAAGTTATACATAAAAATTTCCAGCCCTTTAAAATAAATATTTAATAATCCTTACAAATAGTTATTTGTCCAATCCGTATTTTGACCCTACGAATATAACCGCACAGCATTGTTTTTTAAATTATATTTTAGTTTTTAATGAAGTATTAAATAAGTTTTCATATAGCATACTTCACTGAATTTATTGAGATTTTGCTTACCATTGATTTTCAGTATGAGGAAGTGCGCTAAAGCTCTAACCATTGCTGTATGCATCATTATTTCTCTCGTTTTGCACGAGTATCATTTCATGCGTTTTTGCACTTGTAATCTCGAGCAGCTAGGTAAAAAGGTTTTTTGTTTACTTGGATTTAATAATAATAATAATTCTGCGCTCAATACCTCCATATATTAACATATTTGCGCCTACTTTGTCAATACCAGTACACGAAGTTTACCACATTGGTAGATCTACAGCCTTTTCAGCCAAATTTCATTTTCTATCACGGCACAAAAATATGACTTATACCAAAATGGAATTATAAAAATTTACTTACATTGTAAATAAAAAATAAAAATTGACTTAAGCCAAGTATTAAAATTAATAATTGAATTGAATGATAAATAAACATCGAATCAGTCTAAAATTATTTACAATTTTTTTAATTTTATCGTAAAAGTTAAAATTTGATTTTACTTAAGAATTAACTTAAGGCAAAAATAGAAATTAAAAATCAAAAATGTAGAGTTGAGAATATTATCAAAAAAATATTAATTTAACTTTTATTTGACCTTTATAGCAATTTATTAAATTAAAAGTTTGCCTTAAATCAAAGTAGAAAAACAATTTTTTTTTTAAATCAAAAACTAAGCTTAATCAAAAAAGAGAAGTAAAATATTAACACACTTACATTTTAAATGAAAGTTTAAAATTACATACATGAGTAAAAAATTAAAATTAATAATTGAAGAAAATAAAAAATAAAGATTGAATAGTCAAGATCACTCAGTTTTAACTTGATTACGATTTTTTGAATTTAAACGTAAAACTTAAAAATTGCATTTAATTAAAAATTAAAAATATTAAATGAATTGAATTAAAGAGAACTAAATAATAGTCGGCTATTATTCTGTAAGTTAATTAATTAATATAATTAATAATTTTTTTTTTAATATTTTTGATAAAAAGTCACTTAAGTAAGAAATGGAAGTGGTTTCATTTGAATTTCTATTTATCTCGATAAATTTATCGATAACCGAGTTATTGGTCAAAACGTGGTCGTCCAAAAACCTTAAAAGTATCCTACAATATTGGTATCAAACGAAAGGGTTCATTCAGACATCGATATATTTTGATAAATTTATCGATAAATGTGTTATCGAAAAGGGGGAGTCCCCAGGTTCCATTTGAATTTCTATTTCAATAAATTTAGCGATATCTGTGTATCCTACAATATTGGTATCAAACGAAAGGGTTCATTCAGACATCCAAATATTTTGATAAATTTATCGATAAATGTGTTATCGAAAAGGGGGAAGTCCCCAGGTTTCATTTGAATTTCTATTTCAATATATTTAGCGATATCTGTGTATCCTACAATATTGGTATCAAACGAAAGGGTTCATTCAGACATCGAAATATTTTGATAAATTTATCGATAAATGTGTTATCGAAAAGGGGGAAGTCCCCAGGTTTCTTTTGAATTTCTATTTCAATAAATTTAGCGATAACTGTGTTAAAGGGTTTCGTTTGGATTTCTTTATAATTCGATACATTTATCAATGGTCCAAACGAAAAGGAGAAGTATCTACCCAGGTATAATTTAAACTTCGATATATTTCGATACCAGGGATGGGCAATATTAGAAAATTTGAGTGACGAAAAAATGAAAAATAAATTTTTATTCATTATTCAAAAAAATTTGAGTGATGAGTGACATTTCTTATTCAAAAAAATCAAAGTGATAAATAACATGTTATTTTTATTCAAGAAGTGCTTGAATAAATATAATATTTTATTCGTCATTCAAGAAATCCTGAGTGATGTTATTTTTATTTTTGGAATTCTTGAGTAACGATAAAACTTCATTTTTATTCAGTTATTTAAAAATAAGTACCCTGAGATCCCGGAATATTATACCCATATGCGCATTATATTTGTCGTCATTTCGGAACTGTTTCGGGATTATTTCGGGACCAGTTTCGGGACTTTTTAGGGATCATTTCGCGACTGTTTCGGGATTATTTCGGGACTATTTCGGGACCATTTTCGGGATTGTTTCGGGATTATTTCGGGACTGTTTCGGAAATATTTTCGGGATTGTTTCGGGACGTTTTCGGGATTGTTTCGCGACTTTTTCGGGATTGTTTCGGGACTTTTTCCGGATCATTTCGGGTCTGTTTCGGGATCATTTCGGCACTGTTTCGGGATTATTTCGGGACTATTTTCGGGACTCTTTCGGAACTGTTTCGGGACTTTTTCGGGATCATTTCGGGACTATTTCGGGACCATTTTGGGGACTATTTTCTTGATTGTTTCGGGACGTTTTCGGCATCATTTCGGGACGTTTTCGGGATTGTTTCGGGACTTTTTCCGGATCATTTCGGGACTATTTTTGGGACTATTTCGGGACCATTTTCGGGATTATTTCGGGACTGTTTCGGAAATATTTTCGGGATTGTTTCGGGACGTTTTCGGGATCATTTCGGGATTGTTTCGGGACTTTTTCCGGATCATTTCGGGACTATTTCGGGATCATTTCCGGACTGTTTCGGGACTATTTTTGGGACCATTTGTGGGACTATTTCGGGACCATTTTCGGGATTATTTCGGGACTGTTTCGGAAATATTTTCGGGATTGTTTCGGGACGTTTTCGGAATCATTTCGGGACGTTTTCGGGATCATTTCGGGATTGTTTCGGGACTTTTTCCGAATCATTTCGGGACTATTTTTGGGACTATTTCGGGACCATTTTCGGGATTGTTTCGGGACTGTTTCGGAAATATTTTCGGGATTGTTTCGGGACGTTATCGGCATCATTTCGGGACGTTTTCGGGATTGTTTCGCGACTTTTTGGGGACTGTTTCGTAATTATTTCGGGACTATTTTCGGGACTCTTTCGGTACTGTTTCGGGACTTTTTCGGGATCATTTCGGGACTATTTTTGGGACTGTTTCGGGATTATTTCGGGACTGTTTCGGGATCATTTCGGGGCTGTTTCGAGATTATTTCGGGACTATTTTCGTGACTTTTTCGGGATCATTTCGGGACTATTTCGGGATTGTTTCGGGACGTTTTCGGCATCATTTCGGGACGTTTTCGGGATTGTTTCGCGACTTTTTGGGGATTGTTTCGGGACTTTTTCCGGATAATTTCGGGTCTGTTTCGGGATCATTTCGGGACTGTTTCGGGATTATTTCGGGGCTGTTTCGAGATTATTTCGGGACTATTTTCGTGACTTTTTCGGGATCATTTCGGGACTATTTCGGGACCATTTTCGGGATTGTTTCGGAACTTTTTCGGGACTATTTTCTTGATTGTTTCGGGACGTTTTCGGGATCATTTCGGGACTGTTTCGGGACTTTTTCCGGATAATTTCGGGACAATTTCGGGATCATTTCGGGACTGTTTCGGGATTATTTCGTTACTATTTTCTTGACTTTTACGGAACTGTTTCGGGACTATTTCGGGACTTTTTTCGGGATCATTTCGGGACTATTTTTGGGACTGTTTCGGGATTATTTCGGGACTGTTTCGGGATTATTTCGGGACTATTTTCGGGACTTTTTCGGGACTGTTTCGGGACGTTTTCGGGATTGTTTCGGGACTATTTTCGGGACTTTTTCGGGACTATTTTCGGGATCATTTCGGGACTGTTTCGGGATCAGTTTGAAACCATTTTTGGATATTTTTGGGGCTGGTTTGGTTCTATTCTGGGATAATTTTCTCACCATTTTGGTACCGTTTCGTGGATTATTTCTGAAATGTTTTTGAATAGTTTCGGGATCACATTTTGGAATACTTTCTTAAGTGTTTTCTCTGCTTTAATTGAATGTTTAGCAAATTTTTCTCTATAAATAAAAATATAGCTAATGCAGCAATGCAAACATGACCAAACTTTTTCCGCAAAATAGTAAGATGTGAAGTCAAAGTTATAAGGAAAAAAATTTTGGGTTTTTACATATTTTTCTATATTTCTGTTACCATATTAGGAAAATATACACATTTAGTTACAGATAACTGAATAAATAGGAATGATTAGTAGCATTTAAAATTTTATGTCGTTTTCCTCTTTTGACACCGGACTGGGTATTGGACCAAACCAATTTTGGAGGCTAACTTCGAAAAACGGGTATACGCATTTTTTATTTACGTCTTCATCTATTCAAAAAAATTGGTTTAGTCCAATACCCCGAATATAGTATAGTAGTATAGTGTAATAGAACTCATAACGATTACGGTTCCAGATGGTAACTACCAACTAAGTAGTTTTACAATGCATGTAAACATATTTTAATGACAAAGAATAATATCAAATAGGTATAATGATGAACATACATATGTACATACATGTGTGTATATTTTGGTTCACAGTATGCAATCATATATGTATGTATATACTACTGTTAGAGAAAAATGTATATTTAGTACAGTGAAAAGTCTCATAACACACAAACATATCGGTACAGTTTGTATTGTGATATAGATTGTATGTATGTATCTTTGTACCTTGAGCTTTTCATCAAAATATTTTCTGGGCGGAATGTGATGCATTTTGGTCTAAAAATAAACTGCAAAGTTTCGCTCGATTTGGATAAAATGGAAATTTAAAAAAGTATGATAGGTTTTGAGATTTCGCTAAGTATTTTCACGTTATTCAAAAATCTCTCGTTCTACATATCCGACTGCAAAACGAAAAAAGATCTTCTATAACCCTTAAAATCTGTCATGTAACATTTTTCAATCCGATGATCAATTTAAGAGCTATTATGTATATGCATGTATAGATGCAAATTTGCACTTACAGATCCACACGATATTCGTTAAAAAGACTGTCCGTAATGAGGAAGTTCACCGCATTGCTATCAGACTACTATTATTAGTCCGAATAAAATAATAATTTTCTCTGTAGCTAGCCCAGAGTAATTAAGTTAAGCTTCTTTCATTCTGAAGTGAACAGTCTTTAGTGCAACAATAATATTTACATAACTGCAAGAAAATAATTAGTAATAAATAATTGCCACCCCAATTAGCCCTTAGCTATTTAGCAAAGACTACAAAAAATGACTATTCTACGACGCAATCATCTGACAAGAAGTTATACATAAAAATTTCCAACCCTTTAAAATAAATATTTAATAATCCTTACAAATAGTTATTTGTCCAATCCGTATTTTGACCCTACGAATATAACCGCACAGCATTGTTTTTTAAATTATATTTTAGTTTGTAATGAAGTATTAAATAAGTTTTCATATAACATACTTCACTGAATTTATTGAAATTTTGCTGACCATTGATTTTCAGTATGAGGAAGTGCGCTAAAGCTCTGACCATAGCTGTATGCATCATTATTTCTCTCGTTTTGTACGAGTATCATTTCATGCGTTTTTGCACTTGTAATCTCGAGCAGCTAGGTAAAAAGGATTTTTGTTTACTTGGATTTAATAATAACAATAATTCTGCGCTCAATACCTCCATATGATTAACATATTTGCGCCTACTTTGTCAATACCAGTGCACGAAGTTTACCACTATTGGTAGATCTACAGCCTTTTCAGCTAAATTTCATTTTCTATCACGGCACAAAAATATGACTTATACCAAAATGGAATTATAAAAATTTACTTACATTGTAAATAAAAATTGACTTAAGCCAAGTATTAAAATTAATAATTGAATTGAATGATAAATAAACATCTAATGTTACTCCTTAAGCCAAAATAAGTCTAAAATTATTTACAATTTTTTTAATTTTATCGTAAAAGTTAAAATTTGATTTTACTTAAGAATTAACTTAAGTCAAAAATAGAAATAAAAAATAAAAAATGTAGCGTTGAGAATATTATCAAAACAATATTAATTTAACTTTTATTTGACTTTTATAGCAATTTATTAAATTAAAAGTTTGCCTTAAATCAAAGTAGAAAAAAAAATTTTTTTTTTTAATCAAAAACTAAGCTTAATCAAAAAAGAGAAGTAAAATATGAGCCGGTTATTTTGAAAGTGGTTCAAGTCCATTTTTAAAAAAAATTTAGTTAATGATGACAATAGTCCCAGCCATACACAATCTTTTCTTTTATAAACAATTTAAGTCTAATATTATTAAAATCGCTATGATTTGGGGCACTTGAAAATTGGCTAGTTAACGGAACGAAAAAAAATTGATTTTGAAAGTGGTTTAAGTCCACTGAAAAACAAAACTTGCATATGGAATGTCTTATGGTACAAAATTCCCCACAAATGCATCATTGCACAGTACAGCAATAAAATTCACTACAAAGCAGTAAAATTTACAACGGGAAAAGTTACATAAATAAATACATTACATGAAGAAAAATCTGTATTCCGTATTTATTTTCAAACTGTTACATTCATACCAATCGGGTTAGGGGGTTACAATATACCCGCGGTTAGTATGGCTGTCGTAAAATGCGACTAAAATCCACGATTTAACCTGCTGGCGCTGTCCGACGGGCATATTCCTTTTGCTAATTCCTACTGCAAATTGTGCGCCGCAACATAAAAAGTCCCCAATGAAACTCAAGAGCTTTGTTGGTAGGTTAAAACTTTTCATACGGTTAAGTATTACATTCATCTGCATTAAAAATAAGGTATTTACAATTTCTATTATTTAATTTCATCAAAGTAGTATCAAACCCGATTTGATATACAATTCCTTTGGGTAATTTGACTAATGTTACTGTGAAAGTATGTAGTTTGCTTGTCAAACCCATGTAATAATTTTATTTTACTCATATAAAGGTAGTGGAGTAATTTTAAGTAAAATAATTGACTTACAATCATTTGAGTAAAGAACACGAAGTGGACTTATATTCCTTTTGATAAACAAAAAAGTGATTTTATTAATTTTGAAAGTGGTTTAAGTCCATTCGAGGTTCTGAAATACATCTTATTTTTCTAGTAAAGTTTATAAAATGTATTACATTATATATTCTAACATGTGTACGGCCGCAAAGCCATGAAAACAACTTGATACCTGTTAACAATATTTTTGAAACAATGCAAACGCAAACCCTTAAATATCTCAGTTCAAGAACAAATGGACTTGAACCACTTTCAAAATAATCGGCTCATATTTACACACTTACATTTTAAATGAAAGTTTAAATTACATACATGTGTAAAAAATTAAAATTAATAATTGAAGAAAATAAAAAATAAAGATTGAATAGTCAAGATCACTCAGTTTTAACTTGATTACGATTTTTTGAATTTAAACGTAAAACTTAAAAATTGCCTTTAATTAAAAATTAAAAATATTAAATGAATTGAATTAAAGAGAAATAAATAATAGTCGGCTATTATTCTTTAAGTCAATTAATTAATATAATTAATAATTTTTTTTTAACATTTTTGATAAAAAGTCACTTAAGTAAGAAATGGAAGTGGTTTCCTTTGAATTTCTATTTATGTAGATAAATTTATCGATAACCGAGTTATTGGTCAAAACGTGGTCGTCGAAAAACCTTAAAAGTATCCTACAATATTCTTATCAAACGAAAGGGTTCATTCAGACATCGATATATTTCAATACATTTAGCGATAACTGTGTTATCGAAAAGGGGGAAGTCCTCAGGTTTCATTTGAATTTCTACTTATCTCGATAAATTTATCGATAACCGAGTTATTGGTCAAAACGTGTTCGTCCAAAAACTTTAAAAGTATCCTACAATATTGGTATCAAACGAAAGGGTTCATTCAGACATCCAAATATTTTGATAAATTTATAGATAAATGTGTTATAGAAAAGGGGGAAGTCCCCAGGTTTCATTTGAATTTCTATTTCAATAAATTTAGCGATAACTGTGTATCCTACAATATTGGTATCAAACGAAAGGGTTCATTCAGACATCGAAATATTTTGATAAATTTATCGATAAATGTGTTATCGAAAAGGGGGAAGTCCCCCGCTTTCATTCGAATTTCTATTTCAATCAATTTAGCGAGAACTGTGTTAAAGGGTTTCGTTTGGATTTCTCTATAATTCGATACATTTATCAATGGTCCAAACGAAAAGGAGAAGTATCTACCCTGGTATGATTTAAACTTCGATATATTTCGATACCAGGGATGGGCAATATAAGAAAATTTAAGTGACGAGTGACGAAAAAATGAAAAATAAATTTTTATTCATTATTCAAAAAAATTTGAGTGATGAGTGACTGGTTATTTCTTATTCAAAAAAATCAAAGTGATAAATAACATGTTATTTTTATTCAAGAAGTGCTTGAATAAATATAATATGTTATTCGTCACTCCTGATTTCGGGACCAGTTTCGGGATTATTTCGGGACTATTTTCGGGATTGTTTCGGAACTTTTTCGGGATCATTTCGGAACTGTTTCGGGATTATTTCGGGACCATTTTCGGGATTATTTTGGGATTATTTCGGGACTGTTTCGCAACTATTTTCGGGATTGTTTCGGGACGTTTTCGGCATCGTTTCGGGACGTTTTCGGGACTTTTTCGGGATTGTTTCGGGACTTTTTCCGGATCATTTCGGGTCTGTTTCGGGATTATTTCGGGATCATTTCGGGACTGTTTCGGGACTATTTTCGGGACTGTTTCGGGACAATTTTTGGACTGTTTCGGGATTATTTCGGGACTATTTCGGGATCATTTCGGGACTATTTCGGGACCATTTTCGGGACTGTTTCGGGATTATTTCGGGACTTTTTCGGGATCATTTCGGGACTATTTCGGGACCATTTTCGGGACTGTTTCGGGATTATTTCGGAACTATTTTCGGGGCTGTTTCGGGACTTTTTCCGGATCATTTCGAGACTATTTTTGGGACTGTTTCGGGATTATTTCGGGACTATTTCTTGACTGTTTCGGGATTATTTCGGGACTATTTTCGGGACTGTTTCGGGACTTTTTCCGGATCATTTCGAGACTATTTTTGGGACTGTTTCGGGATTATTTCGGGACTATTTCGGGACTGTTTCGGGACTATTTTCGGGACTTTTTCGGGACTGTTTCGGGACTATTTTCGGGACTGTTTCGGGATCATTTCGGGTCTATTTTCGGGACTGTTTCTTGACTATTTTCGGTATTGTTTCAGGACTTTTTCTGGATAATTTCGGGACTATTTTCGGGACTTTTTCGGGATCATTTCGGGACTGTTTCGGGATCATTTCGGGACTATTTCGGGACCATTTTCGGGATTGTTTCTGAACTTTTTCGGCATCATTTCGGGACGTTTTCGGGAGCATTTCGGGATTGTTTCGGGACTATTTTCGGGACTGTTTCGGGATCATTTTGAAACCATTTTTGGATATTTTTGTTGCTGGTTTGGTTCTATTCTGGGTTAATTTTCTCAGCATTTTGTTACCGTTTCGTGGATTATTTCTGAAATGTTTTTGAATAGTTTCGGGATCACATTTTGGAATACTTCCTTAAGTGTTTTCTCTGCTTTAATTTAATGTTTAGCAAATTTTTTTCTATAAATAAAAATATTGCTAATGCAGCAATGCAAACATGACCAAACTTTTTCCGCAAAATAGTAAGATGTCAAAGTTATAAGGAAAAAAATGTTGGGTTTTTACATATTTTTCTATATTTCTGTTACCATATTAGGAAAATATACACATTTAGTTACAGATAACTGAATAAATAGGAATGATTAGTAGCATTTAAAATTTTATGTCGTTTTCCTCTTTTGGCACCCGACTGGGTATTGGACCAAACCAATTTTGGAGGATAACTTCGAAAAACGGGTATACACATTTTTTATTTACGTCTTCATCTATTCAAAAAAATTGGTTTAGTCCAATACCCCGAATATAGTATAGTAGTATAGTGTAATAGAACTCATAACGATTACGGTTCCAGATGGTAACTACCAACTAAGTAGTTTTACAATGCATGTAAACATATTTTAATGACAAAGAATAATATCAAATAGGTATAATGATGAACATACATATGTACATACATGTGTGTATATTTTGGTACACAGTATGAAATCACATACATACATACATATGTTAGAGAAAAATGTATATTTAGTACAGTGAAAAGTCTCATAACACACAAACATACCGGCACAGTTTGTATTGTGATATAGTATGTATGTATGTATCTTTGTACCTTGAGCTTTTCGTCAAAATATTTTCTGGGCGGAATGTGATGCATTTTGGTCTAAAAATAAACTGCAAAGTTTCGCTCGATTTGGATAAAATGGAAATTTAAAAAAGTATAATAGGTTTTGAGATTTCGCTAAGTATTTTCACGTTATTCAAAAATCTCTCGTTCTACATATCCGACTGCAAAACGAAAAAAGATCTTCTATAACCCTAAAAATCTGTCATGTAACATTTTTCAATCCGATGATCAGTTTAAGAGCTATTATGTATATGCATGTATAGATGCAAATTTGCATTGCTATTAGACTACTACTATTAGTCCGAATAAAATAATAATTTTCTCTGTAGCTAGCCCAGAGTAATTAAGTTAAGCTTCTTTCATTCTGAAGTGAACAGTCTTTAGTGCAACAATTATATTTACATAACTGCAAGAAAATAATTAGTAATAAATAATGTCCACCCCAATTAGCCCTTAGCTATTTAGAAAAGACTACAAAAAATGAAATAGTTATTTGTCCAATCAGTATTTTGACCCTACGAATATAACCGCACAGCATTGTTTCTTAAATTATATTTTAGTTTGTAATGAAGTATTAAATAAGTTTTCATATAACATACTTCACTGAATTTATTGAAATTTTGCTGGCCATTGATTTTCAGTATGAGGAAGTGCGCTAAAGCTCTGACCATAGCTGTATGCATCATTATTTCTCTCGTTTTGTACGAGTATCATTTCATGCGTTTTTGCACTTGTAATCTCGAGCAGCTAGGTAAAAAGGTTTTTTGTTTACTTGGATTTAATAATAACCATAATTCTGCGCTCAATACCTCCATATGATTAACATATTTGCGCCTACTTTGTCAATACCAGTGCAAGAAGTTTAGCACTATTGGTAGATCTACAGCCTTTTCAGCTAAATTTCATTTTCTATCACGGCACAAAAATATGACTTATACCAAAATGGAATTATAAAAATTTACTTACATTGTAAATAAAAAATAAAAATTGACTTAAGCCAAGTATTAAAATTAATAATTGAATTGAATGATAAATAAACATCTAATGTTACTCCTTAAGCCAAAATAAGTCTAAAATTATTTACAATTTTTTGAATTTTATCGTAAAAGTTAAAATTTGATTTTGCTTAAGAATTAACTTAAGTCAAAAATAGAAATTAAAAATCAAAAATGTAGCGTTGAGAATATTATCAAAAAAATATTAATTTAACTTTTATTTGGCTTTTAAAGCAATTTATTAAATTAAAAGTTTGCCTTAAATCAAAGTAGAAAAAATTTTTTTTTTTTTTAAATCAAAAACTAAGCTTAATCAAAAAAGAGAAGTAAAATATTTACACACTTACATTTTAAATGAAAGTTTAAAATTACATACATGAGTAAAAAATTAAAATTAATAATTGAAGAAAATAAAAAATAAAGATTGAATAGTCAAGATCACTCAGTTTTAACTTTATTACGATTTTTTGAATTTAAACGTAAAACTTAAAAGATGCCTTTAATTAAAAATATTAAATGAATTGAATTAAAGAGAAATAAATAATAGTCGGCTATTATTCTTTAAGTCAATTAATTAATAATTTTTTTTTTAATATTTTTGATAAAAAGTCACTTAAGTAAGAAATGGAAGTGGTTTCATTTGAATTTCTATTTATCTCGATAAATTTATCGATAACCGAGTTATTGGTCAAAACGTGGTCGTCCAAAAACCTTAAAACTATCCTACAATATTGGTATCAAACGAAAGGGTTCATTCAGACATCGATATATTTCAATACATTTAGCGATAACTGTGTTATCGAAAAGGGGGAAGTCCTCAGGTTTCATTTGAATTTCTATTTATCTCGATAAATTTATCGATAACCGAGTTATTGGTCAAAACGTGTTCGTCCAAAAACTTTAAAATTATCCTACAATATTGGTATCAAACGAAAGGGTTCATTCAGACATCCAAATATTTTGATAAATTTATCGATAAATGTGTTATCGAAAAGGGGGAAGTCCCCAGGTTTCATTAGAATTTCTACTTATCTCGATAAATTTATCGATAACCGAGTTATTGGTCAAAACGTGTTCGTCCAAAAACTTTAAAAGTATCCTACAATATTAGTATCAAACGAAAGGGTTCATTCAGACATCCAAATATTTTGATAAATTTATAGATAAATGTGTTATAGAAAAGGGGGAAGTCCCCAGGTTTCATTTGAATTTCTATTTCAATAAATTTAGCGATAACTGTGTATCCTACAATATTGGTATCAAACGAAAGGGTTCATTCAGACATCGAAATATTTTGATAAATTTATCGATAAATGTGTTATCGAAAAGGGGGAAGTCCCCCGCTTTCATTCGAATTTCTATTTCAATCAATTTAGCGAGAACTGTGTTAAAGGGTTTCGTTTGGATTTCTCTATAATTCGATACATTTATCAATGGTCCAAACGAAAAGGAGAAGTATCTACCCTGGTATGATTTAAACTTCGATATATTTCGATACCAGGGATGGGCAATATAAGAAAATTTAAGTGACGAGTGACGAAAAAATGAAAAATAAATTTTTATTCATTATTCAAAAAAATTTGAGTGATGAGTGACTGGTTATTTCTTATTCAAAAAAATCAAAGTGATAAATAACATGTTATTTTTATTCAAGAAGTGCTTGAATAAATATAATATGTTATTCGTCACTCCTGATTTCGGGACCAGTTTCGGGATTATTTCGGGACTATTTTCGGGATTGTTTCGGAACTTTTTCGGGATCATTTCGGAACTGTTTCGGGATTATTTCGGGACCATTTTCGGGATTATTTTGGGATTATTTCGGGACTGTTTCGCAACTATTTTCGGGATTGTTTCGGGACGTTTTCGGCATCGTTTCGGGACGTTTTCGGGACTTTTTCGGGATTGTTTCGGGACTTTTTCCGGATCATTTCGGGTCTGTTTCGGGATTATTTCGGGATCATTTCGGGACTGTTTCGGGACTATTTTCGGGACTGTTTCGGGACAATTTTTGGACTGTTTCGGGATTATTTCGGGACTATTTCGGGATCATTTCGGGACTATTTCGGGACCATTTTCGGGACTGTCTCGGGATTATTTCGGGACTTTTTCGGGATCATTTCGGGACTATTTCGGGACCATTTTCGGGACTGTTTCGGGATTATTTCGGAACTATTTTCGGGGCTGTTTCGGGACTTTTTCCGGATCATTTCGAGACTATTTTTGGGACTGTTTCGGGATTATTTCGGGACTATTTCTTGACTGTTTCGGGATTATTTCGGGACTATTTTCGGGACTGTTTCGGGACTTTTTCCGGATCATTTCGAGACTATTTTTGGGACTGTTTCGGGATTATTTCGGGACTATTTCGGGACTGTTTCGGGACTATTTTCGGGACTTTTTCGGGACTGTTTCGGGACTATTTTCGGGACTGTTTCGGGATCATTTCGGGTCTATTTTCGGGACTGTTTCTTGACTATTTTCGGTATTGTTTCAGGACTTTTTCTGGATAATTTCGGGACTATTTTCGGGACTGTTTCGGGACTTTTTCGGGATCATTTCGGGACTGTTTCGGGATCATTTCGGGACTATTTCGGGACCATTTTCGGGATTGTTTCTGAACTTTTTCGGCATCATTTCGGGACGTTTTCGGGAGCATTTCGGGATTGTTTCGGGACTATTTTCGGGACTGTTTCGGGATCATTTTGAAACCATTTTTGGATATTTTTGTTGCTGGTTTGGTTCTATTCTGGGTTAATTTTCTCACCATTTTGTTACCGTTTCGTGGATTATTTCTGAAATGTTTTTGAATAGTTTCGGGATCACATTTTGGAATACTTCCTTAAGTGTTTTCTCTGCTTTAATTTAATGTTTAGCAAATTTTTTTCTATAAATAAAAATATTGCTAATGCAGCAATGCAAACATGACCAAACTTTTTCCGCAAAATAGTAAGATGTCAAAGTTATAAGGAAAAAAATGTTGGGTTTTTACATATTTTTCTATATTTCTGTTACCATATTAGGAAAATATACACATTTAGTTACAGATAACTGAATAAATAGGAATGATTAGTAGCATTTAAAATTTTATGTCGTTTTCCTCTTTTGGCACCCGACTGGGTATTGGACCAAACCAATTTTGGAGGATAACTTCGAAAAACGGGTATACACATTTTTTATTTACGTCTTCATCTATTCAAAAAAATTGGTTTAGTCCAATACCCCGAATATAGTATAGTAGTATAGTGTAATAGAACTCATAACGATTACGGTTCCAGATGGTAACTACCAACTAAGTAGTTTTACAATGCATGTAAACATATTTTAATGACAAAGAATAATATCAAATAGGTATAATGATGAACATACATATGTACATACATGTGTGTATATTTTGGTACACAGTATGAAATCACATACATACATACATATGTTAGAGAAAAATGTATATTTAGTACAGTGAAAAGTCTCATAACACACAAACATACCGGCACAGTTTGTATTGTGATATAGTATGTATGTATGTATCTTTGTACCTTGAGCTTTTCGTCAAAATATTTTCTGGGCGGAATGTGATGCATTTTGGTCTAAAAATAAACTGCAAAGTTTCGCTCGATTTGGATAAAATGGAAATTTAAAAAAGTATAATAGGTTTTGAGATTTCGCTAAGTATTTTCACGTTATTCAAAAATCTCTCGTTCTACATATCCGACTGCAAAACGAAAAAAGATCTTCTATAACCCTAAAAATCTGTCATGTAACATTTTTCAATCCGATGATCAGTTTAAGAGCTATTATGTATATGCATGTATAGATGCAAATTTGCACCACACGATATTCGTTAAAAAGACTGTCCGTAATGAGGATGTTCACTGCATTGCTATTAGACTACTACTATTAGTCCGAATAAAATAATAATTTTCTCTGTAGCTAGCCCAGAGTAATTAAGTTAAGCTTCTTTCATTCTGAAGTGAACAGTCTTTAGTGCAACAATTATATTTACATAACTGCAAGAAAATAATTAGTAATAAATAATGTCCACCCCAATTAGCCCTTAGCTATTTAGAAAAGACTACAAAAAATGAAATAGTTATTTGTCCAATCAGTATTTTGACCCTACGAATATAACCGCACAGCATTGTTTCTTAAATTATATTTTAGTTTGTAATGAAGTATTAAATAAGTTTTCATATAACATACTTCACTGAATTTATTGAAATTTTGCTGGCCATTGATTTTCAGTATGAGGAAGTGCGCTAAAGCTCTGACCATAGCTGTATGCATCATTATTTCTCTCGTTTTGTACGAGTATCATTTCATGCGTTTTTGCACTTGTAATCTCGAGCAGCTAGGTAAAAAGGTTTTTTGTTTACTTGGATTTAATAATAACCATAATTCTGCGCTCAATACCTCCATATGATTAACATATTTGCGCCTACTTTGTCAATACCAGTGCAAGAAGTTTAGCACTATTGGTAGATCTACAGCCTTTTCAGCTAAATTTCATTTTCTATCACGGCACAAAAATATGACTTATACCAAAATGGAATTATAAAAATTTACTTACATTGTAAATAAAAAATAAAAATTGACTTAAGCCAAGTATTAAAATTAATAATTGAATTGAATGATAAATAAACATCTAATGTTACTCCTTAAGCCAAAATAAGTCTAAAATTATTTACAATTTTTTGAATTTTATCGTAAAAGTTAAAATTTGATTTTGCTTAAGAATTAACTTAAGTCAAAAATAGAAATTAAAAATCAAAAATGTAGCGTTGAGAATATTATCAAAAAAATATTAATTTAACTTTTATTTGGCTTTTAAAGCAATTTATTAAATTAAAAGTTTGCCTTAAATCAAAGTAGAAAAAAATTTTTTTTTTTTTAAATCAAAAACTAAGCTTAATCAAAAAAGAGAAGTAAAATATTTACACACTTACATTTTAAATGAAAGTTTAAAATTACATACATGAGTAAAAAATTAAAATTAATAATTGAAGAAAATAAAAAATAAAGATTGAATAGTCAAGATCACTCAGTTTTAACTTTATTACGATTTTTTGAATTTAAACGTAAAACTTAAAAGATGCCTTTAATTAAAAATATTAAATGAATTGAATTAAAGAGAAATAAATAATAGTCGGCTATTATTCTTTAAGTCAATTAATTAATAATTTTTTTTTTAATATTTTTGATAAAAAGTCACTTAAGTAAGAAATGGAAGTGGTTTCATTTGAATTTCTATTTATCTCGATAAATTTATCGATAACCGAGTTATTGGTCAAAACGTGGTCGTCCAAAAACCTTAAAACTATCCTACAATATTGGTATCAAACGAAAGGGTTCATTCAGACATCGATATATTTCAATACATTTAGCGATAACTGTGTTATCGAAAAGGGGGAAGTCCTCAGGTTTCATTTGAATTTCTATTTATCTCGATAAATTTATCGATAACCGAGTTATTGGTCAAAACGTGTTCGTCCAAAAACTTTAAAATTATCCTACAATATTGGTATCAAACGAAAGGGTTCATTCAGACATCCAAATATTTTGATAAATTTATCGATAAATGTGTTATCGAAAAGGGGGAAGTCCCCAGGTTTCATTAGAATTTCTATTTCAATAAATTTAGCGATAACTGTGTATCCTACAATATTGGTATCAAACGAAAGGGTTCATTCAGACATCGAAATATTTTGATAAATTTATCGATAAATGTGTTATCGAAAAGGAGGAAGTCCCCCGGTTTCATTTGAATTTCTATTTCAATCAATTTAGCGATAACTGTGTTAAAGGGTTTCGTTTGGATTTCTCTATAATTCGATACATTTATCAATGGTCCAACGAAAAGGAGAAGTATCTACCCTGGTATGATTTAAACTTCGATATATTTCGATACCAGGGATGGGCAATATAAGAAAATTTAAGTGACGAGTGACGAAAAAATGAAAAATAAATTTTTATTCATTATTCAAAAAAATCAAAGTGATAAATAACATGTTATTTTTATTCAAGAAGTGCTTGAATAAATATAATATGTTATTCGTCACTCCTGATTTCGGGATTATTTCGGGACCAGTTTCGGGATTATTTCGGGACTATTTTCGGGATTGTTTCGGGACTTTTTCGGGATCATTTCGGAACTGTTTCGGGATTATTTCGGGACCAGTTTCGGGATCATTTCGCGACTGTTTCGGGATTATTTCGGGACTATTTTCGGGACTATTTCGGTACCATTTTCGGGATTATTTTGGGATTATTTCGGGACTGTTTCGGAACTATTTTCGGGATTGTTTCGGGACTTTTTCCGGATCATTTCGGGTCTGTTTCGGGATAATTTCGGGACTGTTTCGGGATTATTTCGGGACTATTTCGGGATCATTTCGGGACTGTTTCGAGATTATTTCGGGACTATTTTCGTGACTGTTTCGGGATTATTTCGGGACTTTTTCGGGATCATTTCGGGACTATTTCGGCACCATTTTCGGGACTTTTTCGGGACTATTTTCGGGGTTGTTTCGGGACGTTTTCGGCATCATTTCAGGACGTTTTCGGGATCATTTCGGGATTGTTTCGGGACTTTTTCCGGATCATTTCGGGACTGTTTCGTTATTATTTCGGGACTATTTTCGGGACTGTTTCGGGACTTTTTCCGGATCATTTCGGCACTATTTTCGGGAATTTTTCCGGATCATTTCGGGACTATTTTCGGGACGTTTTCGGGATTGTTTCGCGACTTTGTCGGGATTGTTTCGGGACTTTTTCCGGATCATTTCGGGTCTGTTTCGCGATCATTTCGGGACTGTTTCGCGATTATTTCGGGACTATTTTCGTGACTGTTTCATGATTATTTCGGGACATTTTCGGGACTTTTTCGGGATCATTTCGGGACTGTTTCGGGATTATTTCGGGACTATTTTCTGGACTTTTTCGGGACTGTTTCGGGACTATTTCGGGACTTTTTCGGGATAATTTCGGGACTATTTTTGGGACTGTTTCGGGATTATTTCGGGACTACTTCGGGACTGTTTCGGGATTATTTTCGGGACTGTTTCGGGATTATTTTCGGGACTGTTTCGGGACTATTTCGGGACGTTTTCGGGACTATTTCGGGACGTTTTCGGGATCATTTCGGGATCATTTCGGGACTGTTTCGGGATTATTTCGGGACTATTTTCGGGACTGTTTCGGGACTTTTTCCGGATCATTTCGGCACTATTTTCGGGAATTTTTCCGGATCATTTCGGGACTATTTTCGGGACGTTTTCGGGATTGTTTCGCGACTTTGTGGACTTTTTCGGGATAATTTCGGGACTATTTTTGGGACTGTTTCGGGATTATTTCGGGACTACTTCGGGACTGTTTCGGGATTATTTTCGGGACTGTTTCGGGATTATTTTCGGGACTGTTTCGGGACTATTTCGGGACGTTTTCGGGATCATTTCGGGATTGTTTCGGGACTATTTTCGGGATTGTTTCGGGACTTTTTCGGGGATCTTTTCGGGACTATTTTCGGGACTGTTTCGGGACTATTTCGGGACGTTTTCGGGATCATTTCGGGATTGTTTCGGGACGTTTTCGGGATCATTTCGGGATTATTTCGGGACTGTTTCGGGACTATTTCGGGATCATTTCGGGACTGTTTCGGGATCATTTCGGGACCATTTCCGGGACTATTTCGGGATAATTTCGGGACTGTTTCGGGATTATTTCGGGATTGTTTCGGGACTGTTTCGGGACTATTTCGGGATAATTTCGCGACTGTTTCGGGATTATTTCGGGACTATTTTCGGGACTATTTCGGGACCATTTTCGGGATAATTTCGGGACTATTTTCGGGATAATTTCCGGGACTATTTCGGGATAATTTCGGGACTATTTTCGGGACCATTTCCGGGACTATTTCGGGATAATTTCGGGACTGTTTCGGGATTGTTTCGGGATTATTTCGGGATTATTTCGGGACTATTTTCGGGACTATTTCGGGACTGTTTCAGGATCATTTCGGGATTGTTTCGGGATTATTTCGGGACTATTTTCGGGACTATTTCGGGACTGTTTCGGGATCATTTCGGAATTGTTTCGGGACCATTTCCGGACTGTTTCGGGATCATTTTGAAACCATTTTTCGATATTTTTGGGGCTGATTTGGTTCTATTTTGGGATCATTTTCTCACCATTTTGGTACCGTTTCGTGGATTATTTCTGAAATGTTTTTGAATAGTTTCGGGATCACATTTTGGAATACTTTCTTAAGTGTTTTCTCTGCTTTAATTGAATGTTTAGCAAATTTTTTTCTATAAATAAAAATATAGCTAATGCAGCAATGCAAACATGGCCAAACTTTTTCCGCAAAATAGGAAGATGTGAAGTCAAAGTTATAAGGAAAAAAATTTTGGGTTTTTACATATTTTTCTATATTTCTGTTACCATATTAGGAAAATATACACATTTAGTTACAGATAACTGAATAAATAGGAATGATTAGTAGCATTTAAAATTTTATGTCGTTTTCCTCTTTTGGCACCCGACTGGGTATTGGACCAAACTAATTTTGGAGGATAACTTCGAAAAACGGGTATACACATTTTTTATTTACGTCTTCATCTATTCAAAAAAATTGGTTTAGTCCAATACCCCGAATATAGTATAGTAGTATAGTGTAATAGAACTCATAACGATTACGGTTCCATATGGTAACTACCAACTAAGTAGTTTTACAATGCATGTAAACATATTTTAATGACAAAGAATAATATCAAATAGGTATAATGATGAACATACATATGTACATACATGTGTGTATATTTTGGTACACAGTATGAAATCACATACATACATACATATGTATGTATGTACTACTGATAGAGAAAAATGTATATTTAGTACAGTGAAAAGTCTCATAACACACAAACATACCGACACAGTTTGTATTGTGATATAGTATGTATGTATGTATCTTTGTACCTTGAGCTTTTCGTCAAAATATTTTCTGGGTGCATGTGATGCATTTTGGTGTAAAAATAAACTGCAAAAGTTTCGCTCGATTTGGATAAAATGGAAATTTAAAAAAAGTATGATAGGTTTTGAGATTTCGTGAAGTATTTTCACGTTATTCAAAAATCTCTCGTTCTACATATCCGACTGCAAAACGAAAAAAGATCTTCTATAACCCTAAAAATCTGTCATGTAACATTTTTCAATCCGATGATCAGTTTAAGAGCTATTATGTATATGCATGTATAGATGCAAACTTGCACTTACAGATCCACACGATATTCGTAAAAAAGACTGTCCGTAATGAGGAAGTTCACTGCATTGCTATTAGACTACTACTATTAGTCAGAATAAAATAATAATTTTCTCTGTAGCTGGCCCAGAGTAATTAAGTTAAGCTTCTTTCATTCTGAAGTGAACAGTCTTTAGTGCAACAATTATATTTACATAACTGCAAGAAAATAATTAGTAATAAATAATTGCCACCCCAATTAGCCCTTAGCTATTTAGCAAAGACTACAAAAAATGACTATTCTACGACGCAATCATCTGACAAGAAGTTATACATAAAAATTTCCAACCCTTTAAAATAAATATTTAATAATCCTTACAAATAGTTATTTGTCCAATCCGTATTTTGACCCTACGAATATAACCGCACAGCATTGTTTGTAATGAAGTATTAAATAAGTTTTCATATAACATACTTCACTGAATTTATTGAAATTTTGCTGACCATTGATTTTCAGTATGAGGAAGTGCGCTAAAGCTCTGACCATAGCTGTATGCATCATTATTTCTCTCGTTTTGTACGAGTATCAATTCATGCGTTTTTGCACTTGTAATCTCGAGCAGCTAGGTAAAAAGGTTTTTTGTTTACTTGGATTTAATAATAACAATAATTCTGCGCTCAATACCTCCATATATTAACATATTTGCGCCTACTTTGTCAATACCAGTACACGAAGTTTACCACATTGGTAGATCTACAGCCTTTTCAGCTAAATTTCATTTTCTATCACGGCACAAAAACATGACTTGTACCAAAATGGAATTATAAAAATTTACTTACATTGTAAATAAAAAATAAAAATTGACTTAAGCCAAGTATTAAAATTAATAATTGAATTGAATGATAAATAAACATCTAATGTTACTCCTTAAGCCAAAATAAGTCTAAAATTATTTACAATTTTTTGAATTTTATCGTAAAAGTTAAAATTTGATTTTACTTAAGAATTAACTTAAGTCAAAAATAGAAATTAAAAATCAAAAATGTAGCGTTGAGAATATTATCAAAAAAATATTAATTTAACTTTTATTTGGCTTTTAAAGCAATTTATTAAATTAAAAGTTTGCCTTAAATCAAAGTAGAAATAATTTTTTTTTATTTAAATCAAAAACTAAGCTTAATCAAAAAAGAGAAGTAAAATATTTACACACTTACATTTTAAATGAAAGTTTAAAATTACATACATGAGTAAAAAATTAAAATTAATAATTGAAGAAAATAAAAAATAAAGATGGAATAGTCAAGATCACTCAGTTTTCACTTTATTACGATTTTTTGAATTTAAACGTAAAACTTAAAAGATGCCTTTAATTAAAAATTAAAAATATTAAATGAATTGAATTAAAGAGAAATAAATAATAGTCGGCTATTATTCTTTAAGTCAATTAATTAATAATTTTTTTTTTAATATTTTTGATAAAAAGTCACTTAAGTAAGAAATGGAAGTGGTTTCATTTGAATTTCTATTTATCTCGATAAATTTATCGATAACCGAGTTATTGGTCAAAACGTGGTCGTCCAAAAACCTTAAAAGTATCCTACAATATTGGTATCAAACGAAAGGGTTCATTCAGACATCGATATATTTCAATACATTTAGCGATAACTGTGTTATCGAAAAGGGGGAAGTCCTCAGGTTTCATTTGAATTTCTATTTATCTCGATAAATTTATCGATAACCGAGTTATTGGTCAAAACGTGTTCGTCCAAAAACTTTAAAATTATCCTACAATATTGGTATCAAACGAAAGGCTTCATTCAGACATCCAAATATTTTGATAAATTTATCGATAAATGTGTTATCGAAAGGGGGGAAGTCCCCAGGTTTCATTTGAATTTCTATTTCAATAAATTTAGCGATAACTGTGTATCCTACAATATTGGTATCAAACGAAAGGGTTCATTCAGACATCGAAATATTTTGATAAATTTATCGATAAATGTGTTATCGAAAAGGGGGAAGTCCCCCGGTTTCATTTGAATTTCTATTTCAATCAATTTAGCGATAACTGTGTTAAAGGGTTTCGTTTGGATTTCTCTATAATTCGATACATTTATCAATGGTCCAAACGAAAAGGAGAAGTATCTACCCTGGTATGATTTAAACTTCGATATATTTCGATACCAGGGATGGGCAATATAAGAAAATTTAAGTGACGAGTGACGAAAAAATGAAAAATAAATTTTTATTCATTATTCAAAAAAATTTGAGTGATGAGTGACTGGTTATTTCTCATTCAAAAAAATCAAAGTGATAAATAACATCTTATTTTTATTCAAGAAGTGCTTGAATAAATAGAATATGTTATTCGTCACTCCTGATTTCGGGATTATTTCGGGATTATTTCGGGACTATTTTCGGGATCATTTCGGAACTGTTTCGGGATTATTTCGGGACCAGTTTCGGGATTATTTCGGCACTTTTTCGGGATCATTTCGCGACTGTTTCGGGATTATTTCGGGACTATTTTCGGGACTATTTCGGTACCATTTTCGGGATTATTTTGGGATTATTTCGGGACTGTTTCGGAACTATTTTCGGGATTGTTTCAGGACTTTTTCCGGATCATTTCGGGTCTGTTTCGGGATCATTTCGGGACTGTTTCGGGATTATTTCGGGACTGTTTCGGGACAATTTTTGGGACTGTTTCGGGATTATTTCGGGACTATTTCGGGATAATTTCGGGACTGTTTCGAGATTATTTCGGGACTATTTTCGTGACTGTTTCGGGATTATTTCGGGACTTTTTCGGGATCATTTCGGGACTATTTCGGCACCATTTTCGGGACTTTTTCGGGACTATTTTCGGGGTTGTTTCGGGGCGTTTTCGGCATCATTTCGGGACGTTTTCGGGATCATTTCGGGATTGTTTCGGGACTTTTTCCGGATCATTTCGGGACTGTTTCGGGATTATTTCGGGACTATTTTCGGGACTGTTTCGGGACTTTTTCCGGATCATTTCGGCACTATTTTCGGGACTTTTTCCGGATCATTTCGGGACTATTTTTGGGACTGTTTCGGGACTATTTTCGGGACTGTTTCGGGACGTTTTCGGGATTGTTTCGCGACTTTGTCGGGATTGGTTCGGGACTTTTTCCGGATCATTTCGGGTCTGTTTCGCGATCATTTCGGGACTGTTTCGCGATTATTTCGGGACTATTTTCTGGACTTTTTCGGGACTTTTTCCGGATCATTTCGGGTCTGTTTCGCGATCATTTCGGGACTGTTTCGCGATTATTTCGGGACTATTTGCGGGACTCTTTCGGGATTATTTCGGGACTATTTCGGGACTTTTTCGGGATCATTTCGGGACTATTTTTGGGACTGTTTCGGGATTATTTCGGGACTTTTTCGGGATTATTTCGGGATCATTTCGGGGCTGTTTCGAGATTATTTCGGGACTATTTTCGTGACTGTTTCATGATTATTTCGGGACATTTTCGGGACTTTTTCGGGATCATTTCGGGACTGTTTCGGGATTATTTCGGGACTATTTTCTGGACTTTTTCGGGACTGTTTCGGGACTATTTCGGGACTTTTTCGGGATCATTTCGGGACTATTTTTGGGACTGTTTCGGGATTATTTCGGGACTACTTCGGGACTGTTTCGGGATTATTTTCGGGACTGTTTCGGGACTATTTCGGGACGTTTTCGGGATCATTTCGGGATTGTTTCGGGACTATTTTCGGGATTGTTTCGGGACTTTTTCGGGGATCTTTTCGGGACTATTTTCGGGACTGTTTCGGGACTTTTTCGGGACTATTTTCGGGACTGTTTCGGGACGTTTTCGGGATCATTTCGGGACTATTTCGGGATCATTTTGAAACCATATTTGGATATTTTTGGGGCTGGTTTGGTTCTATTCTGGGATCATTTTCTCACCATTTTGGTACCGTTTCGTGGATTATTTCTGAAATGTTTTTGAATAGTTTCGGGATCACATTTTGGAATACTTTCTTAAGTGTTTTCTCTGCTTTAATTGAATGTTTAGCAAATTTTTTTCTATAAATAAAAATATAGCTAATGCAGCAATGCAAACATGGCCAAACTTTTTCCGCAAAATAGGAAGATGTGAAGTCAAAGTTATAAGGAAAAAAATTTTGGGTTTTTACATATTTTTCTATATTTCTGTTACCATATTAGGAAAATATACACATTTAGTTACAGATAACTGAATAAATAGGAATGATTAGTAGCATTTAAAATTTTATGTCGTTTTCCTCTTTTGGCACCCGACTGGGTATTGGACCAAACCAATTTTGGAGGATAACTTCGAAAAACGGGTATACACATTTTTTATTTACGTCTTCATCTATTCAAAAAAATTGGTTTAGTCCAATACCCCGAATATAGTATAGTAGTATAGTGTAATAGAACTCATAACGATTACGGTTCCATATGGTAACTACCAACTAAGTAGTTTTACAATGCATGTAAACATATTTTAATGACAAAGAATAATATCAAATAGGTATAATGATGAACATACATATGTACATACATGTGTGTATATTTTGGTACACAGTATGAAATCACATACATACATACATACATATGTATGTATGTACTACTGTTAGAGAAAAATGTATATTTAGTACAGTGAAAAGTCTCATAACACACAAACATACCGGCACAGTTTGTATTGTGATATAGTATGTATGTATGTATCTTTGTACCTTGAGCTTTTCGTCAAAATATTTTCTGGGTGGCATGTGATGCATTTTGGTGTAAAAATAAACTGCAAAAGTTTCGCTCGATTTGGATAAAATGGAAATTTAAAAAAAGTATGATAGGTTTTGAGATTTCGTGAAGTATTTTCACGTTATTCAAAAATCTCTCGTTCTACATATCCGACTGCAAAACGAAAAAAGATCTTCTATAACCCTAAAAATCTGTCATGTAACATTTTTCAATCCGATGATCAGTTTAAGAGCTATTATGTATATGCATGTATAGATGCAAATTTGCACTTACAGATCCACACGATATTCGTAAAAAAGACTGTCCGTAATGAGGAAGTTCACTGCATTGCTATTAGACTACTACTATTAGTCAGAATAAAATAATAATTTTCTCTGTAGCTGGCCCAGAGTAATTAAGTTAAGCTTCTTTCATTCTGAAGTGAACAGTCTTTAGTGCAACAATTATATTTACATAACTGCAAGAAAATAATTAGTAATAAATAATGTCCACCCCAATTAGCCCTTAGCTATTTAGCAAAGACTACAAAAAATGACTATTCTACGACGCAATCATCTGACAAGAAGTTATACATAAAAATTTCCAACCCTTTAAAATAAATATTTAATAATCCTTACAAATAGTTATTTGTCCAATCCGTATTTTGACCCTACGAATATAACCGCACAGCATTGTTTGTAATGAAGTATTAAATAAGTTTTCATATAACATACTTCACTGAATTTATTGAAATTTTGCTGACCATTGATTTTCAGTATGAGGAAGTGCGCTAAAGCTCTGACCATAGCTGTATGCATCATTATTTCTCTCGTTTTGTACGAGTATCAATTCATGCGTTTTTGCACTTGTAATCTCGAGCAGCTAGGTAAAAAGGTTTTTTGTTTACTTGGATTTAATAATAACAATAATTCTGCCCTCAATACCTCCATATGATTAACATATTTGCGCCTACTTTGTCAATACCAGTGCCCGAAGTTTACCACTATTGGTAGATCTACAGCCTTTTCAGCAAAATTTCATTTTCTATCACGGCACAAAAATATGACTTATACCAAAATGGAATTATAAAAATTTACTTACATTGTAAATAAAAAATAAAAATTGACTTAAGCCAAGTATTAAAATTAATAATTGAATTGAATGATAAATAAACATCTAATGTTACTCCTTAAGCCAAAATAAGTCTAAAATTATTTACAATTTTTTGAATTTTATCGTAAAAGTTAAAATTTGATTTTACTTAAGAATTAACTTAAGTCAAAAATAGAAATTAAAAATCAAAAATGTAGCGTTGAGAATATTATCAAAAAAATATTAATTTAACTTTTATTTGGCTTTTAAAGCAATTTATTAAATTAAAAGTTTGCTTTAAATCAAAGTAGAAAAAAATTTTTTTTTTTTAAATCAAAAACTAAGCTTAATCAAAAAAGAGAAGTAAAATATTTACACACTTACATTTTAAATGAAGTTTAAAATTACATACATGAGTAAAAAATTAAAATTAATAATTGAAGAAAATAAAAAATAAAGATTGAATAGTCAAGATCACTCAGTTTTAACTTTATTACGATTTTTTGAATTTAAACGTAAAACTTAAAAGATGCCTTTAATTAAAAATTAAAAATATTAAATGAATTGAATTAAAGAGAAATAAATAATAGGTTAGGTTAGGTTAGGTAAGGTGGCTGCCTCTCTGCAGCGCCGAGAGGCACACTTAGGCCGGCTGGCCCATTGTGATACCACTGAGCGGGTTAACGTCCCTTCTACCTTAAAGTGTACGTGTTCATTGGAAGAACCACCCTGTACGCTTAATGAAGCGCAGGATGTCCCCAATTTCGGCAGAGCCTATCTCCGCTAGTCCGAGGAGTAGGCCCCTGCTTAGGCACTCCAGCCGGGTTCTGGCTAGAGCGGGGCAGCTGCAGAGGAAGTGCTCGACACTTTCAATTTCCTCCTCGTCCCTGCAGCTACGACAGAAGTCATTAGAAGGGGCCCCCATGCGCCTAGCGTGTACACCCATGAGACAATGTCCCGTGAGCACCCCTATCAACTGACCAAGAGAGGGTCGGTCGAGTTTGAGCATGGACTCTGTTCGTTTGTTGCAAATGCGGGGCCAAGTTAACCTGGACACCTCGCATGTCGTTTCCCTAGCCCATCTAGAGTTTGCCTTCTTTTCGAACTCACGTAGGAGCCAGAGCTTAGTCGTGGCAAGAGGCGGGGAGATGTTCCCAGTGTGGTTCTCCTCGGTGTGCTCCGTGGCCTCCCTTGCCAGCTCGTCGGCAGCACAGTTTCCAGGAATGCCGCTATGGCCTGGAACCCATACCACCGCTGTGGAGCATTTCGAAGACAATTCGTTGAGCAACTGCCTACAGTCTTGAGCTACTTTCGAGGTAGAGTTACTACCCTGAAGAGCTTTGATCGCTGCCTGGCTGTCGCTATATATGGACACAGATGTGCGGTTTTCCGATAAAAGCCAGCGTGCAGCCTCCTCTATGGCCGTAAGTTCCGCCTGGAATACGCTGCAGTGGCTGGGTAGTCGAATGCTTAAGCATAGTGACAGATCCTCCGAATAGACGCCGCTGCCCACCCTGCCGTTGAGCTTCGAGCCGTCTGTAAATATGGAGTCTGAATGCGGGTTTAGAATGTGTCTGTCCTCCCATTCCTCCCTCGCAGGGATTTTGGTGGAGAACTTGGTATTTGGGCCGTGGCCTATAGGTGTGGTGTAGTCCACGGTTTTCAGATTTTGGGGTATGGTCTCCAAGATCTTTGCGTGTCCAAATCTGGTGTCATTCCATCGTTGAACAGCGCTCAATCTTACTGCACTATAGCTTGCTTGGAGTTTACCGTACAAGTCAACCGGGAGTAGGTTGAGCATGACTTCCAAAGCTTTGGTAGGCGTGGATGGAAGTGACCCCGTAATAAGCACCGCCGCAGAACGCTGTACTCTACCCAGCCTTCCAGTGATGCTGTTTCGTTCTAGTGCAGGCCACCATACAACAACACCATAGAAGAGGATGGGTCTAACCACAGCGGTGTACAGCCAGTGCATCACACGGGGATTCAAACCCCATTTCTTCCCTACGGCTGCTTTGGATGCATAAAGGGCAGTGATAGCTTTCCTGGATCTGTCCTCAACATGCCTGTTCCAGTTGAGTTTGCTATCTAAGATAACGCCGAGGTACCTGACCTCTTGGGAGAGCGTGAGCCTAACCCCGTTTAGGCGGGGTGGTGTAAAGGCTGGTACTTTGTACTTTCTTGTGAAAAGGACCATTTCCGTTTTAGAAGGATTTACGCTAAGGCCGCTTACCATAGCCCAGTCCTCCACGAGGTTCAGGGCCGATTGGAGCAGTTCACATAGGGTCTGAAGATGCCTGCCGGTGGCCGTAAGAGCGATGTCGTCGGCGTAGGCAATGATTTGGCAACCGGTGTTGTCCAGTTCCAGAAGTAAGGTGTTTACGGTTAGGTTCCACAGTAAAGGAGATAGGACTCCCCCTTGAGGAGTGCCTCGAGATGCGTATCGCACTATTGAGGCCTCACCTAGATTAGCATGGATAGTTCTCTTTGCCAGGAGCTGGCTAACGAATTCCACAAGCGGAGGTTCCAGTCCCGTTCCCCGAAGTGACTCGATGACGGCCTGCGGAAGTACGTTGTTGAAGGCTCCTTCGATGTCGAGAAAGATACCCAGCGTGTACTCCTTGAAGGCAAGTCCCTTTTCTATCTTTGTGGTAATAGCATGGAGTGCTGTTTCCACGGACTTACCCTTAGAGTATGCGTGTTGAGCCTTCGAGAGCTCAAGAGGGCGCAGATTATCCCTAATGTGGGCGTCTAGTATTCTTTCCAGTACCTTAAGAAGAAAGGACGTAAGGCTAATAGGCCGAAAGTCGGCTATTATTCTTTAAGTCAATTAATTAATAATTTTTTTTTTAATATTTTTGATAAAAAGTCACTTAAGTAAGAAATGGAAGTGGTTTCATTTGAATTTCTATTTATCTCGATAAATTTATCGATAACCGAGTTATTGGTCAAAACGTGTTCGTCCAAAAACTTTAAAATTATCCTACAATATTGGTATCAAACGAAAGGGTTCATTCAGACATCCAAATATTTTGATAAATTTATCGATAAATGTGTTATCGAAAAGGGGGAAGTCCCCAGGTTTCATTTGAATTTCTATTTCAATAAATTTAGCGATAACTGTGTATCCTACAATATTGGTATCAAACGAAAGGGTTCATTCAGACATCGAAATATTTTGATAAATTTATCGATAAATGTGTTATCGAAAAGGGGGAAGTCCCCCGGTTTCATTTGAATTTCTATTTCAATCAATTTAGCGATAACTGTGTTAAAGGGTTTCGTTTGGATTTCTCTATAATTCGATACATTTATCAATGGTCCAAACGAAAAGGAGAAGTATCTACCCTGGTATGATTTAAACTTCGATATATTTCGATACCAGGGATGGGCAATATAAGAAAATTTAAGTGACGAGTGACGAAAAAATGAAAAATAAATTTTTATTCATTATTCAAAAAAATTTGAGTGATGAGTGACTGGTTATTTCTTATTCAAAAAAATCAAAGTGATAAATAACATGTTATTTTTATTCAAGAAGTGCTTGAATAAATATAATATGTTATTCGTCACTCCTGATTTCGGGATTATTTCGGGACTATTTTCGGGATTGTTTCGGGACTTTTTCGGGATCATTTCGGAACTGTTTCGGGATTATTTCGGGACCAGTTTCGGGATTATTTCGGCACTTTTTCGGGATCATTTCGCGACTGTTTCGGGATTATTGCGGGACTATTTCGGTACCATTTTCGGGATTATTTTGGGATTATTTCGGGACTGTTTCGGAACTATTTTCGGGATTGTTTCGGGACTTTTTCCGGATCATTTCGGGTCTGTTTCGGGATCATTTCGGGACTGTTTCGGGATTATTTCGGGACTGTTTCGGGACAATTTTTGGGACTGTTTCGGGATTATTTCGGGACTATTTCGGGATCATTTCGCGACTGTTTCGGGATTATTTCGGGACTATTTTCGGGACTATTTCGGTACCATTTTCGGGATTATTTTGGGATTATTTCGGGACTGTTTCGGAACTATTTTCGGGATTGTTTCGGGACTTTTTCCGGATCATTTCGGGTCTGTTTCGGGACAATTTTTGGGACTGTTTCGGGATTATTTCGGGACTTTTTCGGGATCATTTCGGGACTATTTCGGCACCATTTTCGGGACTATTTTCGGGGTTGTTTCGGGACGTTTTCGGCATCATTTCGGGACGTTTTCGGGATCATTTCGGGATTGTTTCGGGACTTTTTCCGGATCATTTCGGGATCATTTCGGGACTGTTTCGGGATTATTTCGGGACTATTTTCGGGACTTTTTCCGGATCATTTCGGCACTATTTTCGGGACTTTTTCCGGATCATTTCGGGACTATTTTTGGGACTGTTTCGGGACTATTTTCGGGACTGTTTCGGGACGTTTTCGGGATTGTTTCGCGACTTTGTCGGGATTGTTTCGGGACTTTTTCCGGATCATTTCGGGTCTGTTTCGCGATCATTTCGGGACTGTTTCGCGATTATTTCGGGACTATTTGCGGGACTCTTTCGGGACTTTTTCGGGATCATTTCGGGACTATTTTTGGGACTGTTTCGGGATTATTTCGGGACTATTTTGGGATCATTTCGGGGCTGTTTCGAGATTATTTCGGGACTATTTTCGTGACTATTTTCTGGACTTTTTCGGGACTTTTTCCGGATCATTTCGGGTCTGTTTCGCGATCATTTCGGGACTCTTTCGGGATTATTTCGGGACTATTTCGGACTTTTTCGGGATCATTTCGGGACTATTTTTGGGACTGTTTCGGGATTATTTCGGGACTTTTTCGGGATTGTTTCGGGATCATTTCGGGGCTGTTTCGAGATTATTTCGGGACTATTTTCGTGACTGTTTCATGATTATTTCGGGACATTTTCGGGACTTTTTCGGGATCTTTTCGGGACTATTTTCGGGACTGTTTCGGGACTTTTTCGGGACTATTTTCGGGACTGTTTCGGGACGTTTTCGGGATCATTTCGGGACTGTTTCGGGATCATTTTGAAACCATTTTTGGATATTTTTGGGGCTGGTTTGGTTCTATTCTGGGATCATTTTCTCACCATTTTGGTACCGTTTCGTGGATTATTTCTTAAGTGTTTTCTCTGCTTTAATTGAATGTTTAGCAAATTTTTTTCTATAAATAAAAATATAGCTAATGCAGCAATGCAAACATGGCCAAACTTTTTCCGCAAAATAGGAAGATGTGAAGTCAAAGTTATAAGGAAAAAAATTTTGGGTTTTTACATATTTTTCTATATTTCTGTTACCATATTAGGAAAATATACACATTTAGTTACAGATAACTGAATAAATAGGAATGATTAGTAGCATTTAAAATTTTATGTCGTTTTCCTCTTTTGGCACCCGACTGGGTATTGGACCAAACCAATTTTGGAGGATAACTTCGAAAAACGGGTATACACATTTTTTATTTACGTCTTCATCTATTCAAAAAAATTGGTTTAGTCCAATACCCGAATATAGTATAGTAGTATAGTGTAATAGAACTCATAACGATTACGGTTCCATATGGTAACTACCAACTAAGTAGTTTTACAATGCATGTAAACATATTTTAATGACAAAGAATAATATCAAATAGGTATAATGATGAACATACATATGTACATACATGTGTGTATATTTTGGTACACAGTATGAAATCACATACATACATACATATGTATGTATGTACTACTGTTAGAGAAAAATGTATATTTAGTACAGTGAAAAGTCTCATAACACACAAACATACCGACACAGTTTGTATTGTGATATAGTATGTATGTATGTATCTTTGTACCTTGAGCTTTTCGTCAAAATATTTTCTGGGCGGCATGTGATGCATTTTGGTGTAAAAATAAACTGCAAAAGTTTCGCTCGATTTGGATAAAATGGAAATTTAAAAAAAGTATGATAGGTTTTGAGATTTCGTGAAGTATTTTCACGTTATTCGATGATGAGTTTAAGAGCTATTATGTATATGCATGTATAGATGCAAATTTGCACCACACGATATTCGTTAAAAAGACTGTCCGTAATGAGGATGTTCACTGCATTGCTATTAGACTACTACTATTAGTCCGAATAAAATAATAATTTTCTCTGTAGCTAGCCCAGAGTAATTAAGTTAAGCTTCTTTCATTCTGAAGTGAACAGTCTTTAGTGCAACAATTATATTTACATAACTGCAAAAAAATAATTAGTAATAAATAATGTCCACCCCAATTAGCCCTTAGCTATTTAGAAAAGACTACAAAAAATGAAATAGTTATTTGTCCAATCAGTATTTTGACCCTACGAATATAACCGCACAGCATTGTTTCTTAAATTATATTTTAGTTTGTAATGAAGTATTAAATAAGTTTTCATATAACATACTTCACTGAATTTATTGAAATTTTGCTGGCCATTGATTTTCAGTATGAGGAAGTGCGCTAAAGCTCTGACCATAGCTGTATGCATCATTATTTCTCTCGTTTTGTACGAGTATCATTTCATGCGTTTTTGCACTTGTAATCTCGAGCAGCTAGGTAAAAAGGTTTTTTGTTTACTTGGATTTAATAATAACCATAATTCTGCGCTCAATACCTCCATATGATTAACATATTTGCGCCTACTTTGTCAATACCAGTGCAAGAAGTTTAGCACTATTGGTAGATCTACAGCCTTTTCAGCTAAATTTCATTTTCTATCACGGCACAAAAATATGACTTATACCAAAATGGAATTATAAAAATTTACTTACATTGTAAATAAAAAATAAAAATTGACTTAAGCCAAGTATTAAAATTAATAAATGAATTGAATGATAAATAAACATCGAATATTACTCCTTAAGCCAAAATCAGTCTAAAATTATTTAAAATTTTTTGAATTTTATCGCAAAAGTTAAAATTTGATTTTACTTAAGAATTAACTTAAGTCAAAAATAGAAATTAAAAATCAAAAATGTAGCGTTGAGAATATTATCAAAAAAATATTAATTTAACTTTTATTTGACTTTTATAGCAATTTATTAAATTAAAAGTTTGTCTTAAATCAAAGTAGAAATAAATTTTTTTTTTTTAAATAAAAAACTAAGCTTAATCAAAAAAGAGAAATAAAATATTTGCATACTTACATTTTAAATGAAAGTTTAAAATTACATACATGAGTAAAAAATTAAAATTAATAATTGAAGAAAATAAAAAATAAAGATTGAATAGTCAAGATCACTCAGTTTAAACTTGATTACGATTTTTTGAATTTAAACGTAAAACTTAAAAATTGCCTTTAATTAAAAATTAAAAATATTAAATGAATGGAATTAAAGAGAAATAAATAATAGTCGGCTATTATTCTTTAAGTCAATTAATTAATATAATTAATAATTTTTTTTTTAATTTTTTTGATAAAAAGTCACTTAAGTAAGAAATGGAAGTGGTTTCATTTGAATTTCTATTTATCTCGATAAATTTATCGATAACCGAGTTATTGGTCAAAACGTGGTCGTCCAAAAACCTTAAAAGTATCCTACAATATTGGTATCAAACGAAAGGGTTCATTCAGACATCGATATATTTCAATACGATAACTGTGTTATCGAAAAGGGGGAAGTCCTCAGGTTTCATTTGAATTTCTATTTATCTCGATAAATTTATCGATAACCGAGTTATTGGTCAAAACGTGTTCGTCCAAAAACTTTAAAATTATCCTACAATATTGGTATCAAACGAAAGGGTTCATTCAGACATCCAAATATTTTGATAAATTTATCGATAAATGTGTTATCGAAAAGGGGGAAGTCCCCAGGTTTCATTTGAATTTCTATTTCAATAAATTTAGCGATAACTGTGTATCCTACAATATTGGTATCAAACGAAAGGGTTCATTCAGACATCGAAATATTTTGATAAATTTATCGATAAATGTGTTATCGAAAAGGGGGAAGTCCCCAGGTTTCATTTGAATTTCTATTTCAATAAATTTAGCGAAACTGTGTTAAAGGGTTTCGTTTGGATTTCTCTATAATTCGATACATTTATCAATGGTCCAAACGAAAAGGAGAAGTATCTACCCAGGTATGATTTAAACTTCGATATATTTCGATACCAGGGATGGGCAATATTACAAAATTTGAGTGATGGGTGACTGGCTATTTCTTATTCAAAAAAATCAATGTGATAAATAACATGTTATTTTTATTCAAGAAGTGCTTGAATAAATATAATATTTTATTCGTCACTCAAGAAATCCTGAGTGATGTTATTTTTATTTTTGGTATTCTTGAGTAACGATAAAACTTCATTTTTATTCAGTTATTTAAAAAAAAGTACCCTGAGATCCCGGAATATTATACCCATATGCGCATTATATTTGTCGTCATTTCGGTATCATTTCGGAACTGTTTCGGGATTATTTCGGGACCAGTTTCGGGATCAGTTCGGGATTGTTTCTGGATTATTTCGGGACTATTTTCGGGATTGTTTCGGGACTTTTTCGGCATCATTTCGCGACTGTTTCGGGACTATTTTTGGGACTATTTCGGGACCATTTTCGGGATTGTTTCGGGATTATTTCGGGACTGTTTCGGAAATATTTTCGGGATTGTTTCGGGACGTTTTCGGCATCATTTCGGGACGTTTTCGGGATTGTTTCGGGACTTTCCGGATCATTTCGGGTCTGTTTCGGGATCATTTCGGGACTGTTTCGGGATTATTTCGGGACTATTTTTGGGACTGTTTCGCTATTATTTCGGGATTATTTCGGGACTATTTTCGTGACTGTTTCGGGATTATTTCGGGACTATTTTCGGGACTATTTCGGTACCATTTGCGGGATTATTTCGGGACGTTTTCGGCATCGTTTCGGGACGTTTTCGGGATTGTTTCGGGACTTTTTCGGGATTGTTTCGGGTCTGTTTCGGGATTATTTCGGGACTGTTTCGCTATTATTTCGGGATTATTTCGGGACTATTTTCGTGACTGTTTCGGGATTATTTCGGGACATTTTCGGGATCATTTCAGGACTGTTTCGGGATTATTTCGGGACTATTTTCTGGACTTTTTCGGGACTGTTTCGGGACTATTTCGGGATTATTTCGGGACTATTTTTGGAACTGTTTCGGAATTATTTCGGGACTATTTCGGAACTGTTTCGGGATTATTTTCGGGACTGTTTCGGGACTATTTCGGGACGCTTTCGGGATCATTTTGGGATTGTTTCTGGACTATTTCGGGATCATTTCGCGACTGTTTCGGGATTATTTCGGGACTATTTTCGGGACTATTTCGGTACCATTTTCGGGATTATTTTGGGATTATTTCGGGACTGTTTCGGAACTATTTTCGGGATTATTTCGGGACGTTTTCGGCATCGTTTCGGGACGTTTTCGGGATTGTTTCGGGACTTTTTCGGGATTGTTTTGGGACTTTTTCCTGGACCAAACCAATTTTGGGGGCTAACTTCGAAAAACGGGTATACACATTTTTTATTTACATCTTCATCTATTCAAAAAAATTGGTTTAGTCCAATACCCCGAATATAGTAAAGTAGTATAGTGTAATAGTAGTTTTACAATGCATGTAAACATATTTTAATGACAAAGAATAATATCAAATAGGTATAATGATGAACATACATGTGTGTAAATTTTGGTACACAGTGTGAAATCACATACATACATATGTATGTATGTACTACTGTTAGAGAAAAATGTATATTTAGTACAGTGAAAAGTCTCATAACACACAAACATACACAGTTTGTATTGTGATATAGTATGTATGTATGTATCTTTGTACCTTGAGTTTTTCGTCAAAATATTTTCTGGGCGGAATGTGATGCATTTTGGTCTAAAAATAAGCTGCAAAGTTTCGCTCGATTTGGATAAAATGGAAATTTAAAAAAGTATAATAGGTTTTGAGATTTCGCTAAGTATTTTCACGTTATTCAAAAATCTCTCGTTCTACATATCCGACTGCAAATCGAAAAAAGATCTTCTATAACCCTAAAAATCTGTCTGTTAGCTATTTAGCAAAGACTACAAAAAATGACTATTCTACGACGCAATCATCTGACAAGAAGTTATACATAAAAATTTCCAACCCTTTAAAATAAATATTTAATAATCCTTACAAATAGTTATTTGTCCAATCCGTATTTTGACCCTACGAATATAACCGCACAGCATTGTTTTTTAAATTATATTTTAGTTTGTAATGAAGTATTAAATAAGTTTTCATATAACGTACTTCACTGAATTTATTGAAATTTTGCTGACCATCAAACGAAAGGGTTCACTTAGGCATCCAAATATTTTGATAAATTTATCGATAAATTTCTATTTCAATAAATTCAGCGATAATTGTGTATCCTACAATATTGGTATCAAACGAAAGGGTTCATTCAGACATCGAAATATTTTGATAAATTTATCGATAAATGTGTTATCGAAAAGGGGGAAGTCCACAGGTTTCATTTGAATTTCTTTTTCAATAAATTTAGCGATAACTGTGTTAAAGGGTTTCGTTTGGATTTCTCTATAATTCGATACATTTATCAATGTACCAAACGAAAAGGAGAAGTACCCAGGTATGATTTAAACTTCGATATATTTCGATACCAGGGATGGGCAATATTAGAAAATTTGAGTGACGACAGACGAAAAAATGAAAAATAAATTTTTATTCATTATTCAAAAAAATCAATGAATAAATATAATATTTTATTCGTCACTCAAGAAATCCTGAGTGATGTAATTTTTATTTTTGGAATTCTTGAGTAACGATAAAACTTCATTTTTATTCAGTTATTTAAAAATAAGTACCCTGAGATCCCGGAATAATATACCCATATGCATTATATTTGTCGTCATTTCGGAACTGTTTCGGGATTATTTCGGGACCAGTTTCGGTATCAGTTCGGGATTGTTTGTTCATTATTTCGGGACTATTTTCGGGATCATTTCGCGACTGTTTCGGGATTATTTCGGGACTATTTTTGGGACTATTTCGGGATCATTTTCGGGATTGTTTCGGGACTGTTTCGGAAATATTTTCGGGATTGTTTCGGGACGTTTTCGGCATCATTTCGGGACGTTTTCGGGATTGTTTCGCGACTTTTTCGGGATTGTTTCGGGACTTTTTCCGGATCATTTCGGGATTATTTCGGGACTATTTCGGGACTTTTTCGGGATTATTTCGGGACTATTTCGGGATCATTTCGGGGCTGTTTCGAGATTATTTCGGGACTATTTTCGTGACTGTTTCGGGATTATTTCGGGACATTTTCGGGACTTTTTCGGGATCATTTCGGGACTGTTTCGGGATTATTTCGGGACTATTTTCTGGACTTTTTCGGGACTTTTTCGGGATCATTTCGGGACTATTTTTGGGACTGTTTCGGGATTATTTCGGGACTATTTCGGGACTGTTTCGTTATTATTTTCGGGACTGTTTCGGGACTATTTCGGGACGTTTTCGGGATCATTTCGGGATTGTTTCGGGACTATTTTCGGGATTGTTTCGGGACTTTTTCGGGGATCATTTCGGGACTATTTTCGGGACTGTTTCGGGCCTTTTTCGAGACTATTTTCGGGACTGTTTCTCGACGTTTTCGGGATCATTTCGGGACTGTTTCGGGATCATTTTGAAACCATTTTTGGATATTTTTGGAGCTGGTTTGGTTCTATTCTGGGATCATTTTCTCACCATTTTGGTACCGTTTCGTGGATTATTTTGGAATACTTTCTCTTGCGTTTTTTCCTGCTTTAATTTAATGTTTAGCAAATTTTTTTCTATAAATAAAAATATAGCTAATGCAGCAATGCAAACATGACCAAACTTTTTCCGCAAAATAGTAAGATGTGAAGTTAAAGTTATAAGGAAAAAAATTTTGGGTTTTTACATATTTTTCTATATTTCTGTTACCATATTAGGAAAATATACACATTTAGTTACAGATAACTGAATAATTAGGAATGATTAGTAGCATTTAAAATTGTATGTCGTTTTCCTCTTTTGGCACCCGCCTGGATATTGGACCAAACCAATTTTGGAGGCTAACTTCGAAAAACGGGTATGCACATTTTTTATTTACGTCTTCATCTATTCAAAAAAATTGGTTTAGTCCAATACCCCGAATATAGTATAGTAGTATAGTGTAATAGAACTCATAACGATTACGGTTCCAGATGGTAACTACCAACTGTTTCGGAAATATTTTCGGGATTGTTTCGGGACGTTTTCGGGATTGTTTCGGGACTTTCCGGATCATTTCGGGTCTGTTTCGGGATCATTTCGGGACTGTTTCGGGATTATTTCGGGACTATTTTCGGGACTCTTTCGGGATTATTTCGGGACTTTTCGGGATCATTTCGGGACTATTTTTGGGACTGTTTCGCTATTATTTCGGGATTATTTCGGGACTATTTTCGTGACTGTTTCGGGATTATTTCGGGACATTTTCGGGATCATTTCGGGACTGTTTCGGGATTATTTCGGGACTATTTTCTGGACTTTTTCGGGACTGTTTCGGGACTATTTCGGGATTATTTCGGGACTATTTTTGGAACTGTTTCGGGATTATTTCGGGACTATTTCGGAACTGTTTCGGGATTATTTTCGGGACTGTTTCGGGACTATTTCGGGACGTTTTCGGGATCACATTTTTTATTTACGTCTTCATCTATTCAAAAAAATTGGTTTAGTCCAATACCCCGAATAAAGTATAGTAGTATAGTGTAATAGAACTCATAACGATTACGGTTCCAGATGGTAACTACCAACTAAGTAGTTTTACAATGCATGTAAACATATTTTAATGACAAAGAATAATATCAAATAGGTATAATGATGAACATACATATGTACATACATGTGTGTATATTTTGGTACACAGTATGAAATCACATACTTACATATGTATGTATGTACTACTGTTAGAGAAAAATGTATATTTAGTACAGTGAAAAGTCTCATAACACACAAACATACCGGCACAGTTTGTATTGTGATATAGTATGTATGTATGTATCTTTGTACCTTGAGCTTTTCGTCAAAATATTTTCTGGGCGGAATGTGATGCATTTTGGTCTAAAAATAAGCTGCAAAGTTTCGCTCGATTTGGATAAAATGGAAATTTAAAAAAGTATAATAGGTTTTGAGATTTCGCTAAGTATTTTCACGTTATTCAAAAATCTCTTGTTCTACATATCCGACTGCAAATCGAAAAAAGATCTTCTATAACCCTAAAAATCTGTCATGTTACAGATCCACACGATATTCATTAAAAAGACTGTCCGTAATGAGGAAGTTCACTGCATTGCTATTGACTACTACTATTAATAAAATAATAATTTGCTCTGTAGCTGGCCCAGAGTAATTAAGTTAAGCTTCTTTCATTCTGAAGTGAACAGTCTTTAGTGCAACAATTATATTTACATAGCAAGAAAATAATTAGTAATAAATAATGGCTCACCCCAATTATCCCTTAGCTATTTAGCAAAGACTAAAAAAAATGACTATTCTACGACGCAATCATCTGAAAAGAAGTTATACATAAAAATTTCCAACCCTTTAAAATTAATATTTAATAATCCTTACAAATAGTTATCTGTCCAATCCGTATTTTGACCCTACGAATATAACCGCACAGCATTGTTTTTTAAATTATATTTTAGTTTGTAATGAAGTATTAAATAAGTTTTCATATAACATACTTCACTGAATTTATTGAAATTTTGCTGACCATCAAACGAAAGGGTTCACTCAGGCATCCAAATATTTTGATAAATTTATCGATAAATGTGTTATCGAAAAGGGGGAAGTCCCCAGGTTTCATTTGAAGTTCTATTTCAATAAATTTAGCGATAACTGTGTTAAAGGGTTTCGTTTGGATTTCTCTATAATTCGATACATTTATCAATGTACCAAACGAAAAGGAGAAGTACCCAGGTATGATTTAAAATTCGATATATTTCGATACCAGGGATGGGCAATATTAGAAAATTTGAGTGACGAGTGACGAAAAAATGAAAAATAAATTTTTATTCATTATTCAAAAAAATTTGAGTGATGAGTGACTGGTTATTTCTTATTCAAAAAAATCAAAGTGATAAATAACATGTTATTTTTATTCAAGAAGTGCTTGAATAAATATAATATTTTATTCGTCACTCAAGAAATCCTGAGTGATGTTATTTTTATTTTTGGAATTCTTGAGTAACGATAAAACTTCATTTTTATTCAGTTATTTAAAAAAAAGTACCCTGAGATCCCGGAATATTATACCCATATGCGCATTATATTTGTCGTCATTTCGGTATCATTTCGGAACTGTTTCGGGATTATTTCGGGACCAGTTTCGGGATCAGTTCGGGATTGTTTCTGGATTATTTCGGGACTATTTTCGGGATTGTTTCGGGACTTTTTCGGGACTGTTTCGGAAATATTTTCGGGATTGTTTCGGGACGTTTTCGGCATCATTTCGGGACGTTTTCGGGATTGTTTCGGGACTTTCCGGATCATTTCGGGTCTGTTTCGGGATCATTTCGGGACTGTTTCGGGATTATTTCGGGACTATTTTCGGGACTCTTTCGGGATTATTTCGGGACTTTTCGGGATCATTTCGGGACTATTTTTGGGACTGTTTCGCTATTATTTCGGGATTATTTCGGGACTATTTTCGTGACTGTTTCGGGATTATTTCGGGATCATTTCGGGACTGTTTCGGGATTATTTCGGGACTATTTTCTGGACTTTTTCGGGACTGTTTCGGGACTATTTCGGGATTAATTCGGGACTATTTTTGGAACTGTTTCGGGATTATTTCGGGACTATTTCGGAACTGTTTCGGGATTATTTTCGGGACTGTTTCGGGACTATTTCGGGACGTTTTCGGGATCACATTTTTTATTTACGTCTTCATCTATTCAAAAAAATTGGTTTAGTCCAATACCCCGAATATAGTATAGTAGTATAGTGTAATAGAACTCATAACGATTACGGTTCCAGATGGTAACTACCAACTAAGTAGTTTTACAATGCATGTAAACATATTTTAATGACAAAGAATAATATCAAATAGGTATAATGATGAACATACATATGTACATACATGTGTGTATATTTTGGTACACAATATGAAATCACATACATACATACATATGTATGTATGTACTACTGTTAGAGAAAAATGTATATTTAGTACAGTGAAAAGTCTCATAACACACAAACATACCGGCACAGCTTTTCGTCAAAATATTTTCTGGGCGGAATGTGATGCATTTTGGTGTAAAAATAATCTGCAAAAGTTTCGCTCGATTTGGATAAAATGGAAATTTAAAAAAGTATGATAGGTTTTGAGATTTCGCGAAGTATTTTCACGTTATTCAAAAATCTCTCGTCCAACATATCCGACTGCAAAACGAAAAAAGATCTTCTATAAACCTAAAAATCTGTCATGTAACATTTTTAAGAATTAACTTAAGTCAAAAATAGAAATTAAAAATCAAAAATGTAGCGTTGAGAATATTATCAAAAAAATATTAATTTAACTTTTATTTGACTTTTATAGCAATTTATTAAATTAAAAGTTTGTCTTAAATCAAAGTAGAAATAAATTTTTTTTTTTTTAAATCAAAAACTAAGCTTAATCAAAAAAGACATTTCGGGACTGTTTCGGGATTATTTCGGGACTATTTTCGGGACTGTTTCGGGACTATTTCGCGACTTTTTCGGGATCATGTCGGAACTATTTTTGGGACTGTTTCGGGATTATTTCGGGACTATTTTCGGGATTTTTTTCGGGACTGTTTCGGGACTATTTCGGGACGTTTTCGGGATCATTTCGGGATTGTTTCTGGACTTTTTTGGGATAATTTCGGGACTATTTTCGGGACTGTTTCGGGACGTTTTCGGGATCATTTCGGGACTGTTTCGGGATCAGTTTGAAACCTTTTTTGGATATTTTTGGGGCTGGTTTGGTTCTATTCTGGGATCATTTTCTCACCATTTTGGTACCGTTTCGTGGATTATTTCTGAATAGTTTCGGGATCACATTTTGGAATACTTTCTTAAGTGTTTTCTCTGCTTTAATTGAATGTTTAGCAAATGTTTTTCTATAAATAAAAATATAGCTAATGCAGCAATGCAAACATGACCAAACTTTTTCCGCAAAATAGGAAGATGTGAAGTCAAAGTTATAAGGAAAAAAATTTTGGGTTTTTACATATTTTTCTATATTTCTGTTGACATATTAGGAAAATATACACATTTAGTTACAGATAACTGAATAAATAGGAATGATTAGTAGCATTTAAAATTGTATGTCGTTTTCCTCTTTTGGCACCCGACTGGGTATTGGACCAAACCAATTTTGGAGGCTAACTTCGAAAAACGGGTATACACATTTTTTATTTACGTCTTCATCTATTCAAAAAAATTGGTTTAGTCCAATACCCCGAATATAGTATAGTAGTATAGTTTAACAGAACTCATAACGATTACGGTTCCAGATGGTAACTACCAACTAAGTAGTTTTACAATGCATGTAAACATATTTTAATGACAAAGAATAATATCAAATAGGTATAATGATGAACATACATATGTACATACATGTGTGTATATTTTGGTACACAGTGTGAAATCACATACATACATATGTATGTATGTACTACTGTTAGAGAAAAATGTATATTTAGTACTGTGAAAAGTCTCATAACACACAAACATACCACGCGGCTTGTATTGTGATATAGTATGTATGTATGTATCTATGTACCTTGAGCTTTTCGTCAAAAAAAATATTTTCTGGGCGGAATGTGATGCATTTTGGTCTAAAAATAAACTGCAAAGTTTCGCTCGATTTGGATAAAATGGAAATTTAAAAAAGTATGATAGGTTTTGAGATTTCGCGAAGTATTTTCACATTATTCAAAAATCTCTCGTTCTACATATCCCACGCCAAAACGAAAAAAGACTGTCCGTAATGAGGAAGTTCACTGCATTGCTATTAGACTACTGTTAGTCCGAATAAAATAATAATTTTCTCTGTAGCCAGCTCAGAGTAATTAAGTTTAGCTTCATTCATTCTGAAGTGAACAGTCTTTAGTGCAACAATTATATTTACATAACTGCAAGAAAATAATTAGTAATAAATAATGTCCACCCCAATTATGATTGATGAGGATTCACGGTCGAGTATCAGCAATATTGTGTCGGACCTAAATATTGCCGAACCTGACTCCCATAAAACAACTTAAAAATTCTGAAAGACGCATGTGCTTCCACAGCATATTTGGTTGGCAAACTATTTTTGCCTAATTTCTTTGGAGGTACTAGTGGCAGTGGGTCAATATCTGCCAAATGCAAGTTATGCTCGCAGACAAAACTTATAAAGGGTGCAATAAAATCAGCATCAAATTTTATAAGCCATTTAAAGGTAAGTGGGAATCGTTTTACTCCAAAAAATAATGTTTGTATTATTAATAAAATTTCATATAGTACATGTTGTTGTTGCTAATTTTGAAGAAAATTTGCACATATTAGGTTAAGTAGCACAAAATAGTACTATAACTAAAAAAAGCTTTCTTTTAATTGCAATTGTTGAAAAGTTATAAAGCATACCCTTTTTATACATACCTATTATTTTATTCATGGGTGTAGGTATGTACGAAATTAAATGTTGTCAATGAATTGCCTGCTACCTCAACTCACATATGTACATATACAGCTAAGGCCAGAGACTTAGCGCACTTTCATATAGAGAAGTCGGCTCCGGTTGACGACGGATCTAGCCGTTAGCTATTTAGCAAAGACTACAAAAAATGACTATTCTACCACGCAATCATCTGATAAGAAGTTATACATAAAAATTTCCAACCCTTTAAAATAAATATTTAATAATCCTTACAAATAGTTATTTGTCCAATCCGTATTTTGACCCTACGACTATAACCACAACACATTGTTTTTTAAATTATGAGAATCCATGAAATATATGGTATTTTAGTTTGTAATGAAGTATTAAATAAGTTTTGATAGGTTTTGAGATTTCGCGAAGTATTTTCACGTTATTCAAAAATCTCTCGTTCTACATATCCGACTGCAAAACGAAAAAAGATCTTCTATAAACCTAAAAATCTGTCATGTAACATTTTTAAGAATTAACTTAAGTCAAAAATAGAAATTAAAAATCAAAAATGTAGCGTTGAGAATATTATCAAAAAAATATTAATTTAACTTTTATTTGACTTTTATAGCAATTTATTAAATTAAAAGTTTGTCTTAAATCAAAGTAGAAATAAATTTTTTTTTTTTAAATCAAAAACTAAGCTTAATCAAAAAAGACATTTCGGGACTGTTTCGGGATTATTTCGGGACTATTTTCGGGACTTTTTCGGGACTGTTTCGGGACTATTTCGCGACTTTTTCGGGATCATGTCGGAACTATTTTTGGGACTGTTTCGGGATTATTTCGGGACTATTTTCGGAATTTTTTTCGGGACTGTTTCGGGACTATTTCGGGACGTTTTCGGGATCATTTCGGGATTGATTCGGGACTATTTTCGGGATTGTTGCGGGACTTTTTTGGGATCATTTCAGGACTATTTTCGGGACTGTTTCGGGACGTTTTCGGGATCATTTCGGGACTGTTCCGGGATCAGTTTGAAACCATTAGGAAGATGTGAAGTCAAAGTTATAAGGAAAAAAATTTTGGGTTTTTACATATTTTTCTAATTAAGTTTAGCTTCATTCATTCTGAAGTGAACAGTCTTTAGTGCAACAATTATATTTACATAACTGCAAGAAAATAATTAGTAATAAATAATGTCCACCCCAATTATGATTGATGAGGATTCACGGTCGAGTATCAGCAATATTGTGTCGGACCTAAATATTGCCGAACCTGACTCCCATAAAACAACTTAAAAATTCTGGAAGACGCATGTGCTTCCACAGCATATTTGGTTGGCAAACTATTTTTGCCTAATTGCTTTGGAGGTACTAGTGGCAGTGGGTCAATATCTGCCAAATGCAAGTTATGCTCGCAGACAAAACTTATAAAGGGTGCAATAAAATCAGCATCAAATTTTATAAGCCATTTAAAGGTAAGTGGGAATCGTTTTACTCCAAAAAATAATGTTTGTATTATTAATAAAATTTCATATAGTACATGTTGTTGTTGTTAATTTTGAAGAAAATTTGCACATATTAGGTTAAGTAGCACTAAATAGTACTATAACTAAAAAAAGCTTTCTTTTAATTGCAATTGTTGAAAAGTTATAAAGCATACCCTTTTTATACATACCTATTATTTTATTCATGGGTGTAGGTATGTACGAAATTAAATGTTGTCAATGAATTGCCTGCTACCTCAACTCACATATGTACATATACAGCTAAGGCCAGAGACTTAGCGCACTTTCATATAGAGAAGTCGGCTCCGGTTGACGACGGATCTAGCCGTTAGCTATTTAGCAAAGACTACAAAAAATTACTATTCTACCACGCAATCATCTGATAAGAAGTTATACATAAAAATTTCCAACCCTTTAAAATAAATATTTAATAATCCTTACAAATAGTTATTTGTCCAATCCGTATTTTGACCCTACGACTATAACCACACCACATTGTTTTTTAAATTATGAGAATCCATGAAATATATGGTATTTTAGTTTGTAATGAAGTATTAAATAAGTTTTGATAGGTTTTGAGATTTCGCGAAGTATTTTCACGTTATTCAAAAATCTCTCGTTCTACATATCCGACTGCAAAACGAAAAAAGATCTTCTATAAACCTAAAAATCTGTCATGTAACATTTTTAAGAATTAACTTAAGTCAAAAATAGAAATTAAAAATCAAAAATGTAGCGTTGAGAATATTATCAAAAAAATATTAATTTAACTTTTATTTGACTTTTATAGCAATTTATTAAATTAAAAGTTTGTCTTAAATCAAAGTAGAAATAAATTTTTTTTTTTTAAATCAAAAACTAAGCTTAATCAAAAAAGACATTTCGGGACTGTTTCGGGATTATTTCGGGACTATTTTCGGGACTTTTTCGGGACTGTTTCGGGACTATTTCGCGACTTTTTCGGGATCATGTCGGAACTATTTTTGGGACTGTTTCGGGATTATTTCGGGACTATTTTCGGAATTTTTTTCGGGACTGTTTCGGGACTATTTCGGGACGTTTTCGGGATCATTTCGGGATTGATTCGGGACTATTTTCGGGATTGTTGCGGGACTTTTTTGGGATCATTTCAGGACTATTTTCGGGACTGTTTCGGGACGTTTTCGGGATCATTTCGGGACTGTTCCGGGATCAGTTTGAAACCATTTTTGGATACTTTTGGGGCTGGTTTGGTTCTATTCTGGGATCATTTTCTCTCCATTTTGGTACCGTTTCGTGGATTATTTCTGAATAGTTTCGGGATCACATTTTGGAATACTTTCTTAAGTGTTTTCTCTGCTTTAATTGAATGTTTAGCAAATGTTTTTCTATAAATAAAAATATAGCTAATGCAGCAATGCAAACATGACCAAACTTTTTCCGCAAAATAGGAAGATGTGAAGTCAAAGTTATAAGGAATAAAATTTTGGGTTTTTACATATTTTTCTATATTTCTGTTGACATATTAGGAAAATATACACATTTAGTTACAGATAACTGAATAAATAGGAATGATTAGTAGCATTTAAAATTGTATGTCGTTTTCCTCTTTTGGCACCCGACTGGGTATTGGACCAAACCAATTTTGGAGGCTAACTTCGAAAAACGGGTATACACATTTTTTATTTACGTCTTCATCTATTCAAAAAAATTGGTTTAGTCCAATACCCCGAATATAGTATAGTAGTATAGTGTAATAGACCTCATAACTACCAACAAGTAGTTTTACAATGCATGTAAACATATTTTAATGACAAAGAATAATATCAAATAGGTATAATGATGAACATACATATGTACATACATGTGTGTATATTTTGGTACACAGTGTGAAATCACATACATACATATGTATGTATGTACTACTGTTAGAGAAAAATGTATATTTAGTACAGTGAAAAGTCTCATAACACACAAACATACCACGCGGCTTGTATTGTGATATAGTATGTATGTATGTATCTATGTACCTTGAGCTTTTCGTCAAAAAAAATATTTTCTGGGCGGAATGTGATGCATTTTGGTCTAAAAATAAACTGCAAAGTTTCGCTCGATTTGGATAAAATGGAAATTTAAAAAAGTATGATAGGTTTTGAGATTTCGCGAAGTATTTTCACATTATTCAAAAATCTCTCGTTCTACATATCCCACGCCAAAACGAAAAAAGACTGTCCGTAATGAGGAAGTTCACTGCATTGCTATTAGACTACTGTTAGTCCGAACAAAATAATAATTTTCTCTGTAGCCAGCTCAGAGTAATTAAGTTTAGCTTCATTCATTCTGAAGTGAACAGTCTTTAGTGCAACAATTATATTTACATAACTGCAAGAAAATAATTAGTAATAAATAATGTCCACCCCAATTATGATTGATGAGGATTCACGGTCGAGTATCAGCAATATTGTGTCGGACCTAAATATTGCAGAACCTGACTCCCAGGACAACTTAAAAATTCTGGAAGACGCATGTGCTTCCACAGCATATTTGGTTGGCAAACTATTTTTGCCTAATTTCTTTGGAGGTACTAGTGGCAGTGGGTCAATATTTGCCAAATGCAAGTTATGCTCGCAGACAAAACTTATAAAGGGTGCAATAAAATCAGCATCAAATTTTATAAGCCATTTAAAGGTAAGTGGGAATCGTTTTACTCCAAAAAATAATGTTTGTATTATTAATAAAATTTCATATAGTACATGTTGTTGTTGTTAATTTTGAAGAAAATTTGCACATATTAGGTTAAGTAGCACAAAATAGTACTATAACTAAAAAAAGCTTTCTTTTAATTGCAATTGTTGAAAAGTTATAAAGCATACCCTGTTTATACATACCTATTATTTTATTCATGAGTGTAGGTATGTACGAAATTAAATGTTGTCAATGAATTGCCTGCTACCTCAACTCACATATGTACATATACAGCTAAGGCCAGAGACTTAGCGCACTTTCATATAGAGAAGTCGGCTCCGGTTGACGACGGATCTAGCCGTTAGCTATTTAGCAAAGACTACAAAAAATGACTATTCTACGACGCAATCATCTGATAAGAAGTTATACATAAAAATTTCCAACCCTTTAAAATAAATATTTAATAATCCTTACAAATAGTTATTTGTCCAATCCGTATTTTGACCCTACGACTATAACCACACCACATTGTTTTTTAAATTATGAGAATCCATGAAATATATGGTATTTTAGTTTGTAATGAAGTATTAAATAAGTTTTGATAGGTTTTGAGATTTCGCGAAGTATTTTCACGTTATTCAAAAATCTCTCGTTCTACATATCCGACTGCAAAACGAAAAAAGATCTTCTATAAACCTAAAAATCTGTCATGTAACATTTTTAAGAATTAACTTAAGTCAAAAATAGAAATTAAAAATCAAAAATGTAGCGTTGAGAATATTATCAAAAAAATATTAATTTAACTTTTATTTGACTTTTATAGCAATTTATTAAATTAAAAGTTTGTCTTAAATCAAAGGACTATTTTCGGGACTGTTTCGGGACTGTTTCGGGACGTTTTCGGGATCATTTCGGGACTGTTTCGGGATCAGTTTGAAACCTTTTTTGGATATTTTTGGGGCTGGTTTGGTTCTATAAAAATAAAGCTAATGCAGCAATGCAAACATGACCAAACTTTTTCCGCAAAATAGGAAGATGTGAAGTCAAAGTTATAAGGAATAAAATTTTGGGTTTTTACATATTTTTCTATATTTCTGTTGACATATTAGGAAAATATACACATTTAGTTACAGAAGATAACTGAATAAATAGGAATGATTAGTAGCATTTAAAATTGTATGTCGTTTTCCTCTTTTGGCACCCGACTGGGTATTGGACCAAACCAATTTTGGAGGCTAACTTCGAAAAACGGGTATACACATTTTTTATTTACGTCTTCATCTATTCAAAAAAATTGGTTTAGTCCAATACCCCGAATATAGTATAGTAGTATAGTGTAATAGAACTCATAACGATTACGGTTCCAGATGGTAACTACCAACTAAGTAGTTTTACAATGCATGTAAACATATTTTAATGACAAAGAATAATATCAAATAGGTATAATGATGAACATACATATGTACATACATGTGTGTATATTTTGGTACACAGTGTGAAATCACATACATACATATGTACGTATGTACTACTGTTAGAGAAAAATGTATATTTAGTACAGTGAAAAGTCTCATAACACACAAACATACCACGCGGCTTGTATTGTGATGTAGTATGTATGTATGTATCTATGTACCTTGAGCTTTTCGTCAAAAAAAATATTTTCTGGGCGGAATGTGATGCATTTTGGTCTAAAAATAAACTGCAAAGTTTCGCTCGATTTGGATAAAATGGAAATTTAAAAAAGTATGATAGGTTTTGAGATTTCGCGAAGTATTTTCACATTATTCAAAAATCTCTCGTTCTACATATCCCACGCCAAAACGAAAAAAGACTGTCCGTAATGAGGAAGTTCACTGCATTGCTATTAGACTACTGTTAGTCCGAATAAAATAATAATTTTCTCTGTAGCCAGCTCAGAGTAATTAAGTTTAGCTTCATTCATTCTGAAGTGAACAGTCTTTAGTGCAACAATTATATTTACATAACTGCAAGAAAATAATTAGTAATAAATAATGTCCACCCCAATTATGATTGATGAGGATTCACGGTCGAGTATCAGCAATATTGTGTCGGACCTAAATATTGCCGAACCTGACTCCCATAAAACAACTTAAAAATTCTGGAAGACGCATGTGCTTCCACAGCATATTTGGTTGGCAAACTATTTTTGCCTAATTTCTTTGGAGGTACTAGTGGCAGTGGGTCAATATCTGCCAAATGCAAGTTATGCTCGCAGACAAAACTTATAAAGGGTGCAATAAAATCAGCATCAAATTTTATAAGCCATTTAAAGGTAAGTGGGAATCGTTTTACTCCAAAAAATAATGTTTGTATTATTAATAAAATTTCATATAGTACATGTTGTTGTTGTTAATTTTGAAGAAAATTTGCACATATTAGGTTAAGTAGCACAAAATAGTACTATAACTAAAAAAAGCTTTCTTTTAATTGCAATTGTTGAAAAGTTATAAAGCATACCCTGTTTATACATACCTATTATTTTATTCATGAGTGTAGGTATGTACGAAATTAAATGTTGTCAATGAATTGCCTGCTACCTCAACTCACATATATACATATACAGCTAAGGCCAGAGACTTAGCGCACTTGCATACAGAGAAGTCGGCTCCGGTTGACGACGGATCTAGCCGTTAGCTATTTAGCAAAGACTACAAAAAATGACTATTCTACGACGCAATCATCTGATAAGAAGTTATACATAAAAATTTCCAACCCTTTAAAATAAATATTTAATAATCCTTACAAATAGTTATTTGTCCAATCCGTATTTTGACCCTACGACTATAACCACACCACATTGTTTTTTAAATTATGAGAATCCATGAAATATATGGTATTTTAGTTTGTAATGAAGTATTAAATAAGTTTTCATATAATATACTTCACTGAATTTATTGAAATTTTGCTGACAATTGATTTTCAGTATGGGGAAGTGCGCTAAAGCTCTGACCATAGCTGTATGCATCATTATTTCTCTTGTTTTGTACGAGTATCATTTCATGCGTTTTTGCACTTGTAATCTCGAGCAGCTGGGTAAAAAGGTTTTTTGTTTACTTGGATATAATAATAACAATAATTCTGCGCTCAATACCTCCACGATGATTAACATATTTGCGCCTACTTTGTCAATAAAAGTGCACGAAGTTTACCACTATTGGTAGATCTACAGCCATTTCAATTAAATTTCATTTTCTATCACGGCACAAAAATATGACTTATACCAAAATGGAATTATAAAAATTTACTTACATTGTAAATAAAAAATAAAAATTGACTTAAGCCAAGTATTAAAATTAATAAATGAATTGAATGATAAATAAACATCGAATATTACTCCTTAAGCCAGCTGGGTAAAAAGGTTTTTTGTTTACTTGGATATAATAATAACAATAATTCTGCGCTCAATACCTCCACGATGATTAACATATTTGCGCCTACTTTGTCAATAAAAGTGCACGAAGTTTACCACTATTTTTAGATCTACAGCCATTTCAATTAAATTTCATTTTCTATCACGGCACAAAAATATGACTTATACCAAAATGGAATTATAAAAATTTACTTACATTGTAAATAAAAAATAAAAATTGACTTAAGCCAAGTATTAAAATTAATAAATGAATTGAATGATAAATAAACATCGAATATTACTCCTTAAGCCAAAATCAGGCAGCTAAATTTGTTTACAATTTTTTGAATTTTATCGTAAAAGTTAAAATTTGATTTTACTTAAAAATTAACTTAAGTCAAAAATAGAAATTAAAAATCAAAAATGTAGCGTTGAGAATATTATCAAAAAAATATTAATTTAACTTTTATTTGACTTTTATAGCAATTTATTAAATTAAAAGTTTGCCTTAAATCAAAGTAGAAAAAAAATTTTTTTTTTTAAATCATAAACTAAGCTTAATCAAAAAAGAGAAGTAAAATATTTACATACTTACATTTTAAATTAAAGTTTAAAATTACATACATGGGTAAAAAATTAAAATTAATAATTGAAGAAAATAAAAAATAAAGATTGAATAGTCAAGTTCACTCAGTTTAAACTTGATTACGATTTTTTGAATTTAATCGTAAAACTTAAAAATTGCCTTTAATTAAAAGTTAAAAATATTAAATGAATTGAATTAAAGAGAAATAAATAATAGTCGGCTATATATTTCGATACATTTATCGATAACTGTGTTATCGGGCAACATGTTGTTCTCCAAAAACATAAAAACTATCCTGCAACAATAATTTCAAACGAAAGGGAATGTCTCCAGGTTTGATTTGGATTTCTATAGGTACATTTCGATAAATTTATCGTTAACTGAGTTATCGGTCAAAACGTGTTTGCCCCAAAACCTTAAAAGTATCCTACAATATCGGTATCAAAAGAAAGGGTTCATTGAGACTTCGATACTTTTATCGATAACTGAGTTATCGGCCAAACCGTGTTTGCCCAGAAGCCTTAAAAGTATCCTACAATATTGGTATCAAACGAAAGGGTTCATTCAGACATCGAAATATTTTGATAAATTTATCGATAACTGTGTTATCGAAAAGGGGGAAGTCCTCAGGTTTCATTTGAGTTTCTATTTATCTCGATAAATTTATCGATAACCGAGTTATTGGTCAAAACGTGTTCGTTCAAAAACTTTAAAAGTATCCTACAATATTGGTATCAAACGATCAAATATTTTGTTAAATTTATCGATAAATGTGTTATCGAAAAGGGGGAAGTCCCCAGGCTTCATTTGAATTTCTATTTCAATAAATTTAGCGATAACTGTGTTATCTGCCAAAATGTACCAAACGAAAAGGGTTTCGTTTGGATTTCTCTATAATTCGATACATTTATCAATGTACCAAACGAAAAGGAGAAGTACCCAGGTATGATTTAAACTTCGATTTAGATGGGCAATATTAGAAAATTTGAGTGACGAGTGACGAAAAAATGAAAAATAAATTTTTATCCATTATTCAAAAAAATTTGAGTGATGAGTGACTGGTTATATCTTATTCAAAAAAATCAAAGTGATAAATAACATGTTATTTTGATTCAAGAAATCCTGAGTGATGATTAACATGTTATTTTTATTTTTGGAATTCTTGAATAACGATAAAACTTCATTTTTATGCAGTTATTTAAAAATAAAAAATAAGTACCCTGAGATCCCGGAAAATTATACCCATATGCGCATTATATTTGTCGTCATTTTCGGTATCATTTCGGAACTGTTTCGGGATTATTTCGGGACCAGTTTCGGGATCAGTTCGGGATTGTTTCGGGACTATTTTCGGGACTGTTTCGGAACTTTTTCGGAATTGTTTCGGGACTTTTTCGGGATCATTTCGGGACTATTTCGGGACCAATTTCGGGATTGGTTCGGAACTTTTTCGGGATCATTTCGGGATTATTTTCGGGATTGTTTCGGGACGTTTTCGGGGCGTTTTCGGGATTGTTTCGGGACTATTTTCGGGATTGTTTCGGGACTTTTTCCGGATAATTTCGGGACTGTTTCGGGATTATTTCGGGACTATTTTCGGGACTTTTTCGGGACTATTTTTGGGACTGTTTCGGGACTATTTCATTTCATTTTGAAACCATTTTTGGATATTTTTGGGGTTGGTTTGGTTCTATTTTGGGATCATTTTCTCACCATTTTGGTACCGTTTCCTGGATTATTTCTGAAATGTTTTGGAATAGTTTCGGGATCACATGTTGGAATACTTCCTTAAGTGTTTTCTCTGCTTTAATTTAATGCTTGAATAAATATAATATGTTATTCGTCACTCAAGAAATCCTGATTTCGGAACTGTTTCGGGATTATTTCGGGACCAGTTTCGGGATTATTTCGGCACTTTTTCGGGATCATTTCGCGACTGTTTCGGGATTATTTCGGGACTATTTTCGGGACTATTTCGGTACCATTTTCGGGATTATTTTGGGATTATTTCGGGACTGTTTCGGAACTATTTTCGGGATTGTTTCGGGACGTTTTCGGGATTGTTTCGGGACTTTTTCCTTACCATTTTCGGGATTATTTTGGGATTATTTCAGGACTGTTTCGGAACTATTTTCGGGATTGTTTCGGGACGTTTTCGGGATTGTTTCGGGACTTTTTCGGGATTGTTTCGGGACTTTTTCCGGATCATTTCGGGTCTGTTTCGGGATTATTTCGGGATCATTTCGGGATCATTTCGGGACTGTTTCGGGATTATTTCGGGACTGTTTCGGGACAATTTTTGGGACTGTTTCGGGATTATTTCGGGACTATTTCGGGATCATTTCGGGACTGTTTCGAGATTATTTCGGGACTATTTTCGTGACTGTTTCCGGATTATTTCGGGACATTTTCGGGACTTTTTCGGGATCATTTCGGGACCATTTTCTGGACTTTTTCAGGACTATTTTCGGGGTTGTTTCGGGACGTTTTCGGCATCATTTCGGGACGTTTTCGGGATTGTTTCGGGACTGTTTCGGGATTATTTCGGGACTATTTTCGGGACGTTTTCGGCATCATTTCGGGACGTTTTCGGGATCATTTCGGGATTGTTTCGGACCTTTTTCCGGATCATTTCGGGATCATTTTGGGACTGTTTCGGGATTATTTCGGGACTATTTCGGGACTGTTTCGGGATTATTTCGGGAATATTTTCGGGACTATTTCGGGACGTTTTCGGGATTGTTTCGGGACTATTTTCGGTATTGTTTCGGGACTTTTTCGGGCTAATTTCGGGACTATTTTCGGGACTGTTTCGGTACTTTTTCGGGATCATTTCGGAACTATTTTCGGGACTGTTTCGGGATCATTTCGGGACTGTTTCGGGATCATTTTGAAACCATTTTTGGATATTTTTGGTTTGGTTCTATTCTGGGATAATTTTCTCACCATTTTGGTACCGTTTCGTGGATTATTTCTGAAATGTTTTTGAATAGTTTCGGGATCACATTTTGGAATACTTTCTCTTGCGTTTTTTCCTGCTTTAATTTAATGTTTAGCAAATTTTTTTCTATAAATAAAAATATAGCTAATGCAGCAATGCAAACATGACCAAACTTTTTCCGCAAAATAGTAAGATGTGAAGTTAAAGTTATAAGGAAAAAAATTTTGGGTTTTTACATATTTTTCTATATTTCTGTTACCATATTAGGAAAATATACACATTTAGTTACAGATAACTGAATAATTAGGAATCATTAGTAGCATTTAAAATTGTATGTCGTTTTCCTCTTTTGGCACCCGCCTGGATATTGGACCAAACCAATTTTGGAGGCTAACTTCGAAAAACGGGTATGCACATTTTTTATTTACGTCTTCATCTATTCAAAAAAATTGGTTTAGTCCAATACCCCGAATATAGTATAGTAGTATAGTGTAATAGAACTCATAACGATTACGGTTCCAGATGGTAACTACCAACTGTTTCGGAAATATTTTCGGGATTGTTTCGGGACGTTTTCGGCATCATTTCGGGACGTTTTCGGGATTGTTTCGGGACTTTCCGGATCATTTCGGGTCTGTTTCGGGATCATTTCGGGACTGTTTCGGGATTATTTCGGGACTATTTTCGGGACTCTTTCGGGATTATTTCGGGACTATTTTTGGGACTGTTTCGCTATTATTTCGGGATTATTTCGGGACTATTTTCGTGACTGTTTCGGGATTATTTCGGGACATTTTCGGGATCATTTCGGGACTGTTTCGGGATTATTTCGGGACTATTTTCTGGACTTTTTCGGGACTGTTTCGGGACTATTTCGGGATTATTTCGGGACTATTTTTGGAACTGTTTCGGGATTATTTCGGGACTATTTCGGAACTGTTTCGGGATTATTTTCGGGACTGTTTCGGGACTATTTCGGGATCACATTTTTTATTTACGTCTTCATCTATTCAAAAAAATTGGTTTAGTCCAATACCCCGAATATAGTATAGTAGTATAGTGTAATAGAACTCATAACGATTACGGTTCCAGATGGTAACTACCAACTAAGTAGTTTTACAATGCATGTTAACATATTTTAATGACAAAGAATAATATCAAATAGGTATAATGATGAACATACATATGTACATACATGTGTGTATATTTTGGTACACAGTATGAAATCACATACTTACATATGTATGTATGTACTACTGTTAGAGAAAAATGTATATTTAGTACAGTGAAAAGTCTCATAACACACAAACATACCGGCACAGTTTGTATTGTGATATAGTATGTATGTATGTATCTTTGTACCTTGAGCTTTTCGTCAAAATATTTTCTGGGCGGAATGTGATGCATTTTGGTCTAAAAATAAGCTGCAAAGTTTCGCTCGATTTGGATAAAATGGAAATTTAAAAAAGTATAATAGGTTTTGAGATTTCGCTAAGTATTTTCACGTTATTCAAAAATCTCTTGTTCTACATATCCGACTGCAAATCGAAAAAAGATCTTCTATAACCCTAAAAATCTGTCATGTAACATTTTTCAATCCGATGATCAGTTTAAGAGCTATTATGTATATGCATGTATAGATGCAAATTTGCACTTACAGATCCACACGATATTCGTTAAAAAGACTGTCCGTAATGAGGAAGTTCACTGCATTGCTATTGACTACTACTATTAATAAAATAATAATTTGCTCTGTAGCTGGCCCAGAGTAATTAAGTTAAGCTTCTTTCATTCTGAAGTGAACAGTCTTTAGTGCAACAATTATATTTACATAGCAAGAAAATAATTAGTAATAAATAATGGCTCACCCCAATTATCCCTTAGCTATTTAGCAAAGACTAAAAAAAATGACTATTCTACGACGCAATCATCTGAAAAGAAGTTATACATAAAAATTTCCAACCCTTTAAAATTAATATTTAATAATCCTTACAAATAGTTATCTGTCCAATCCGTATTTTGACCCTACGAATATAACCGCACAGCATTGTTTTTTAAATTATATTTTAGTTTGTAATGAAGTATTAAATAAGTTTTCATATAACATACTTCACTGAATTTATTGAAATTTTGCTGACCATCAAACGAAAGGGTTCACTCAGGCATCCAAATATTTTGATAAATTTATCGATAAATGTGTTATCGAAAAGGGGGAAGTCCCCAGGTTTCATTTGAATTTCTATTTCAATAAATTCAGCGATAACTGTGTATCCTACAATATTGGCATCAAACGAAAGGGTTCATTCAGACATCGAAATATTTTGATAAATTTATCGATAAATGTGTTATCGAAAAGGGGGAAGTTCCCAGGTTTCATTTGAATTTCTATTTCAATAAATTTAGCGATAACTGTGTTAAAGGGTTTCGTTTGGATTTCTCTATAATTCGATACATTTATCAATGTACCAAACGAAAAGGAGAAGTACCCAGGTATGATTTAAAATTCGATATATTTCGATACCAGGGATGGGCAATATTAGAAAATTTGAGTGACGAGTGACGAAAAAATGAAAAATAAATTTTTATTCATTATTCAAAAAAATTTGAGTGATGAGTGACTGGTTATTTCTTATTCAAAAAAATCAAAGTGATAAATAACATGTTATTTTTATTCAAGAAGTGCTTGAATAAATATAATATTTTATTCGTCACTCAAGAAATCCTGAGTGATGTTATTTTTATTTTTGGAATTCTTGAGTAACGATAAAACTTCATTTTTATTCAGTTATTTAAAAAAAAGTACCCTGAGATCCCGGAATATTATACCCATATGCGCATTATATTTGTCGTCATTTCGGTATCATTTCGGAACTGTTTCGGGATTATTTCGGGACCAGTTTCGGGATCAGTTCGGGATTGTTTCTGGATTATTTCGGGACTATTTTCGGGATTGTTTCGGGACTTTTTCGGGATCATTTCGCGACTGTTTCGGGACTATTTTTGGGACTATTTCGGGACCATTTTCGGGATTGTTTCGGAAATATTTTCGGGATTGTTTCGGGACGTTTTCGGCATCATTTCGGGACGTTTTCGGGATTGTTTCGGGACTTTCCGGATCATTTCGGGTCTGTTTCGGGATCATTTCGGGACTGTTTCGGGATTATTTCGGGACTATTTTCGGGACTCTTTCGGGATTATTTCGGGACTTTTCGGGATCATTTCGGGACTATTTTTGGGACTGTTTCGCTATTATTTCGGGATTATTTCGGGACTATTTTCGTGACTGTTTCGGGATTATTTTCGGGACTGTTTCGGGACTATTTCGGGACGTTTTCGGGATCATTTTGGGATTATTTCGGGACTATTTTTGGAACTGTTTCGGGATTATTTCGGGACTATTTCGGAACTGTTTCGGGATTATTTTCGGGACTGTTTCGGGACTATTTCGGGACGTTTTCGGGATCACATTTTTTATTTACGTCTTCATCTATTCAAAAAAATTGGTTTAGTCCAATACCCCGAATATAGTATAGTAGTATAGTGTAATAGAACTCATAACGATTACGGTTCCAGATGGTAACTACCAACTAAGTAGTTTTACAATGCATGTAAACATATTTTAATGACAAAGAATAATATCAAATAGGTATAATGATGAACATACATATGTACATACATGTGTGTATATTTTGGTACACAGTATGAAATCACATACATACATACATATGTATGTATGTACTACTGTTAGAGAAAAATGTATATTTAGTACAGTGAAAAGTCTCATAACACACAAACATACCGGCACAGTTTGTATTGTGATATAGTATGTATGTATGTATCTTTGTACCTTGAGCTTTTCGTCAAAATATTTTCTGGGCGGAATGTGATGCATTTTGGTGTAAAAATAATCTGCAAAAGTTTCGCTCGATTTGGATAAAATGGAAATTTAAAAAAGTATGATAGGTTTTGAGATTTCGCGAAGTATTTTCACGTTATTCAAAAATCTCTCGTTCTACATATCCGACTGCAAAACGAAAAAAGATCTTCTATAAACCTAAAAATCTGTCATGTAACATTTTTAAGAATTAACTTAAGTCAAAAATAGAAATTAAAAATCAAAAATGTAGCGTTGAGAATATTATCAAAAAAATATTAATTTAACTTTTATTTGACTTTTATAGCAATTTATTAAATTAAAAGTTTGTCTTAAATCAAAGTAGAAATAAATTTTTTTTTTTTTAAATCAAAAACTAAGCTTAATCAAAAAAGACATTTCGGGACTGTTTCGGGATTATTTCGGGACTATTTTCGGGACTTTTTCGGGACTGTTTCGGGACTATTTCGCGACTTTTTCGGGATCATGTCGGAACTATTTTTGGGACTGTTTCTTGATTATTTCGGGACTATTTTCGGGATTTTTTTCGGGACTGTTTCGGGACTATTTCGGGACGTTTTCGGGATCATTTCGGGATTGTTTCTGGACTTTTTTGGGATAATTTCGGGACTATTTTCGGGACTGTTTCGGGACGTTTTCGGGATCATTTCGGGACTGTTTCGGGATCAGTTTGAAACCTTTTTTGGATATTTTTGGGGCTGGTTTGGTTCTATTCTGGGATCATTTTCTCACCATTTTGGTACCGTTTCGTGGATTATTTCTGAATAGTTTCGGGATCACATTTTGGAATACTTTCTTAAGTGTTTTCTCTGCTTTAATTGAATGTTTAGCAAATGTTTTTCTATAAATAAAAATATAGCTAATGCAGCAATGCAAACATGACCAAACTTTTTCCGCAAAATAGGAAGATGTGAAGTCAAAGTTATAAGGAAAAAAATTTTGGGTTTTTACATATTTTTCTATATTTCTGTTGACATATTAGGAAAATATACACATTTAGTTACAGATAACTGAATAAATAGGAATGATTAGTAGCATTTAAAATTTTATGTCGTTTTCCTCTTTTGGCACCCGACTGGGTATTGGACCAAACCAATTTTGGAGGCTAACTTCGAAAAACGGGTATACACATTTTTTATTTACGTCTTCATCTATTCAAAAAAATTGGTTTAGTCCAATACCCCGAATATAGTATAGTAGTATAGTTTAATAGAACTCATAACGATTACGGTTCCAGATGGTAACTACCAACTAAGTAGTTTTACAATGCATGTAAACATATTTTAATGACAAAGAATAATATCAAATAGGTATAATGATGAACATACATATGTACATACATGTGTGTATATTTTGGTACACAGTGTGAAATCACATACATACATATGTATGTATGTACTACTGTTAGAGAAAAATGTATATTTAGTACTGTGAAAAGTCTCATAACACACAAACATACCACGCGGCTTGTATTGTGATATAGTATGTATGTATGTATCTATGTACCTTGAGCTTTTCGTCAAAAAAATATTTTCTGGGCGGAATGTGATGCATTTTGGTCTAAAAATAAACTGCAAAGTTTCGCTCGATTTGGATAAAATGGAAATTTAAAAAAGTATGATAGGTTTTGAGATTTCGCGAAGTATTTTCACATTATTCAAAAATCTCTCGTTCTACATATCCCACGCCAAAACGAAAAAAGACTGTCCGTAATGAGGAAGTTCACTGCATTGCTATTACACTACTGTTAGTCCGAATAAAATAATAATTTTCTCTGTAGCCAGCTCAGAGTAATTAAGTTTAGCTTCATTCATTCTGAAGTGAACAGTCTTTAGTGCAACAATTATATTTACATAACTGCAAGAAAATAATTAGTAATAAATAATGTCCACCCCAATTATGATTGATGAGGATTCACGGTCGAGTATCAGCAATATTGTGTCGGACCTAAATATTGCCGAACCTGACTCCCATAAAACAACTTAAAAATTCTGGTAGACGCATGTGCTTCCACAGCATATTTGGTTGGCAAACTATTTTTGCCTAATTTCTTTGGAGGTACTAGTGGCAGTGGGTCAATATCTGCCAAATGCAAGTTATGCTCGCAGACAAAACTTATAAAGGGTGCAATAAAATCAGCATCAAATTTTATAAGCCATTTAAAGGTAAGTGGGAATCGTTTTACTCCAAAAAATAATGTTTGTATTATTAATAAAATTTCATATAGTACATGTTGTTGTTGTTAATTTTGAAGAAAATTTGCACATATTAGGTTAAGTAGCACAAAATAGTACTATAACTAAAAAAAGCTTTCTTTTAATTGCAATTGTTGAAAAGTTATAAAGCATACCCTTTTTATACATACCTATTATTTTATTCATGGGTGTAGGTATGTACGAAATTAAATGTTGTCAATGAATTGCCTGCTACCTCAACTCACATATGTACATATACAGCTAAGGCCAGAGACTTAGCGCACTTTCATATAGAGAAGTCGGCTCCGGTTGACGACGGATCTAGCCGTTAGCTATTTAGCAAAGACTACAAAAAATGACTATTCTACCACGCAATCATCTGATTAAAGTTATACATAAAAATTTCCAACCCTTTAAAATAAATATTTAATAATCCTTACAAATAGTTATTTGTCCAATCCGTATTTTGACCCTACGACTATAACCACACCACATTGTTTTTTAAATTATGAGAATCCATGAAATATATGGTATTTTAGTTTGTAATGAAGTATTAAATAAGTTTTGATAGGTTTTGAAATTTCGCGAAGTATTTTCACGTTATTCAAAAATCTCTCGTTCTACATATCCGACTGCAAAACGAAAAAAGATCTTCTATAAACCTAAAAATCTGTCATGTAACATTTTTAAGAATTAACTTAAGTCAAAAATAGAAATTAAAAATCAAAAATGTAGCGTTGAGAATATTATCAAAAAAATATTAATTTAACTTTTATTTGACTTTTATAGCAATTTATTAAATTAAAAGTTTGTCTTAAATCAAAGTAGAAATAAATTTTTTTTTTTTAAATCAAAAACTAAGCTTAATCAAAAAAGACATTTCGGGACTGTTTCGGGATTATTTCGGGACTATTTTCGGGACTTTTTCGGGACTGTTTCGGGACTATTTCGCGACTTTTTCGGGATCATGTCGGAACTATTTTTGGGACTGTTTCGGGACTATTTCGGGACGTTTTCGGGATCATTTCGGGATTGATTCGGGACTATTTTCGGGATTGTTGCGGGACTTTTTTGGGATCATTTCAGGACTATTTTCGGGACTGTTTCGGGACGTTTTCGGGATCATTTCGGGACTGTTCGGGGATCAGTTTGAAACCATTTTTGGATACTTTTGGGGCTGGTTTGGTTCTATTCTGGGATCATTTTCTCTCCATTTTGGTACCGTTTCGTGGATTATTTCTGAATAGTTTCGGGATCACATTTTGGAATACTTTCTTAAGTGTTTTCTCTGCTTTAATTGAATGTTTAGCAAATGTTTTTCTATAAATAAAAATATAGCTAATGCAGCAATGCAAACATGACCAAACTTTTTCCGCAAAATAGGAAGATGTGAAGTCAAAGTTATAAGGAATAAAATTTAGTTTTTCTATATTTCTGTTGACATATTAGGAAAATATACACATTTAGTTACAGATAACTGAATAAATAGGAATGATTAGTAGCATTTAAAATTGTATGTCGTTTTCCTCTTTTGGCACCCGACTGGGTATTGGACCAAACCAATTTTGGAGGCTAACTTCGAAAAACGGGTATACACATTTTTTATTTACGTCTTCATCTATTCAAAAAAATTGGTTTAGTCCAATACCCCGAATATAGTATAGTAGTATAGTGTAATAGACCTCATAACTACCAACAAGTAGTTTTACAATGCATGTAAACATATTTTAATGACAAAGAATAATATCAAATAGGTATAATGATGAACATACATATGTATGTATGTACTACTGTTAGAGAAAAATGTATATTTAGTACAGTGAAAAGTCTCATAACACACAAACATACCACGCGGCTTGTATTGTGATATAGTATGTATGTATGTATCTATGTACCTTGAGCTTTTCGTCAAAAAAAATATTTTCTGGGCGGAATGTGATGCATTTTGGTCTAAAAATAAACTGCAAAGTTTCGCTCGATTTGGATAAAATGGAAATTTAAAAAAGTATGATAGGTTTTGAGATTTCGCGAAGTATTTTCACATTATTCAAAAATCTCTCGTTCTACATATCCCACGCCAAAACGAAAAAAGACTGTCCGTAATGAGGAAGTTCACTGCATTGCTATTAGACTACTGTTAGTCCGAACAAAATAATAATTTTCTCTGTAGCCAGCTCAGAGTAATTAAGTTTAGCTTCATTCATTCTGAAGTGAACAGTCTTTAGTGCAACAATTATATTTACATAACTGCAAGAAAATAATTAGTAATAAATAATGTCCACCCCAATTATGATTGATGAGGATTCACGGTCGAGTATCAGCAATATTGTGTCGGACCTAAATATTGCAGAACCTGACTCCCAGGACAACTTAAAAATTCTGGAAGACGCATGTGCTTCCACAGCATATTTGGTTGGCAAACTATTTTTGCCTAATTTCTTTGGAGGTACTAGTGGCAGTGGGTCAATATTTGCCAAATGCAAGTTATACTCGCAGACAAAACTTATAAAGGGTGCAATAAAATCAGCATCAAATTTTATAAGCCATTTAAAGGTAAGTGGGAATCGTTTTACTCCAAAAAATAATGTTTGTATTATTAATAAAATTTCATATAGTACATGTTGTTGTTGTTAATTTTGAAGAAAATTTGCACATATTAGGTTAAGTAGCACAAAATAGTACTATAACTAAAAAAAGCTTTCTTTTAATTGCAATTGTTGAAAAGTTATAAAGCATACCCTGTTTATACATAGCTATTATTTTATTCATGAGTGTAGGTATGTACGAAATTAAATGTTGTCAATGAATTGCCTGCTACCTCAACTCACATATATACATATACAGCTAAGGCCAGAGACTTAGCGCACTTGCATATAGAGAAGTCGGCTCCGGTTGACGACGGATCTAGCCGTTAGCTATTTAGCAAAGACTACAAAAAATGACTATTCTACGACGCAATCATCTGATAAGAAGTTATACATAAAAATTTCCAACCCTTTAAAATAAATATTTAATAATCCTTACAAATAGTTATTTGTCCAATCCGTATTTTGACCCTACGACTATAACCACACCACATTGTTTTTTAAATTATGAGAATCCATGAAATATATGGTATTTTAGTTTGTAATGAAGTATTAAATAAGTTTTCATATAATATACTTCACTGAATTTATGGAAATTTTGCTGACCATTGATTTTCAGTATGGGGAAGTGCGCTAAAGCTCTGACCATAGCTGTATGCATCATTATTTCTCTTGTTTTGTACGAGTATCATTTCATGCGTTTTTGCACTTGTAATCTCGAGCAGCTGGGTAAAAAGGTTTTTTGTTTACTTGGATATAATAATAACAATAATTCTGCGCTCAATACCTCCACGATGATTAACATATTTGCGCCTACTTTGTCAATAAAAGTGCACGAAGTTTAAACTTGATTACGATTTTTTGAATTTAATCGTAAAACTTAAAAATTGCCTTTAATTAAAAATTAAAAATATTAAATGAATTGAATTAAAGAGAAATAAATAATAGTCGGCTATATATTTCGATACATTTATCGATAACTGTGTTATCGGGCAACATGTTGTTCTCCAAAAACATAAAAACTATCCTGCAACAATAATTTCAAACGAAAGGGAATGTCTCCAGGTTTGATTTGGATTTCTATAGGTACATTTCGATAAATTTATCGTTAACTGAGTTATCGGTCAAAACGTGTTTGCCCCAAAACCTTAAAAGTATCCTACAATATCGGTATCAAAAGAAAGGGTTCATTGAGACTTCGATACTTTTATCGATAACTGAGTTATCGGCCAAACCGTGTTTGCCCAGAAGCCTTAAAAGTATCCTACAATATTGGTATCAAACGAAAGGGTTCATTCAGACATCGAAATATTTTGATAAATTTATCGATAACTGTGTTATCGAAAAGGGGGAAGTCCTCAGGTTTCATTTGAGTTTCTATTTATCTCGATAAATTTATCGATAACCGAGTTATTGGTCAAAACGTGTTCGTTCAAAAACTTTAAAAGTATCCTACAATATTGGTATCAAACGATCAAATATTTTGTTAAATTTATCGATAAATGTGTTATCGAAAAGGGGGAAGTCCCCAGGCTTCATTTGAATTTCTATTTCAATAAATTTAGCGATAACTGTGTTATCTGCCAAAATGTACCAAACGAAAAGGGTTTCGTTTGGATTTCTCTATAATTCGATACATTTATCAATGTACCAAACGAAAAGGAGAAGTACCCAGGTATGATTTAAACTTCGATTTAGATGGGCAATATTAGAAAATTTGAGTGACGAGTGACGAAAAAATGAAAAATAAATTTTTATCCATTATTCAAAAAAATTTGAGTGATGAGTGACTGGTTATATCTTATTCAAAAAAATCAAAGTGATAAATAACATGTTATTTTGATTCAAGAAATCCTGAGTGATGATTAACATGTTATTTTTATTTTTGGAATTCTTGAATAACGATAAAACTTCATTTTTATGCAGTTATTTAAAAATAAAAAATAAGTACCCTGAGATCCCGGAAAATTATACCCATATGCGCATTATATTTGTCGTCATTTTCGGTATCATTTCGGAACTGTTTCGGGATTATTTCGGGACCAGTTTCGGGATCAGTTCGGGATTGTTTCGGGACTATTTTCGGGACTGTTTCGGAACTTTTTCGGAATTGTTTCGGGACTTTTTCGGGATCATTTCGGGACTATTTCGGGACCAATTTCGGGATTGGTTCGGAACTTTTTCGGGATCATTTCGGGATTATTTTCGGGATTGTTTCGGGACGTTTTCGTGGCGTTTTCGGGACTGTTTCGGGATTATTTCGGGACTATTTTCGGGACTTTTTCGGGACTATTTTTGGGACTGTTTCGGGACTATTTCATTTCATTTTGAAACCATTTTTGGATATTTTTGGGGCTGGTTTGGTTCTATTTTGGGATCATTTTCTCACCATTTTGGTACCGTTTCCTGGATTATTTCTGAAATGTTTTGGAATAGTTTCGGGATCACATTTTGGAATACTTCCTTAAGTGTTTTCTCTGACCTGAACTTTTTCCGCAAAATAGTAAGATGTGAAGTCAAAGTTATAAGGAAAAAAATTTTGGGTTTTTACATATTTTTCTATATTTCTGTTACCATATTAGGAGACTATACACAATGAATAATATCAAATAGGTATAATGATGAACATACATATGGCTGATTCCTTGGAAACTGATATATTTGTTATTTGTGTTCACCGACTTTAATGTCACAAATTTATAACAAACCGAAATTTTTCTAAATAAACTGATATGCAGTCTTATAAATCTCATCGAGTAATATAAATCAAGTGCAAATTTTAATTTTTTAATACCATGGACTACTTTAAAACACACAAAAAAGAAAAAAAAGTAACAATTTATAGTGTCCCTTTGCTGAGGTCATGTACTTTTATTGGCATTATATGCTATAAATTGTGATCAAAACCAAATTTGCATGAAGAAGCTTTAAAAAGGATAAAGAGCTTAACAATATGCCGCAATTGTTTTAAAAATAACGTGCTTGACTAGGGTCCTACAGAGGACTAAACTTTGTTCTCCAGTTTTGTAAAAAATCAAAAAATGGTGGTCACAGTCGGCGTGTGCGAATATTAATTAACATATAATATTAATTTTTTTTGACACATGTTCAGTCTAATGTCAATATTTACCTGTGCTAGAGCACAGAAGACGGGTTGGGAATTAATATATGTGTCACACTTTCTCATGTCACAACTTTACCACAGCTTTTCTTCTAAACTAGGGGACTATTTTCGTGACTGTTTCGGGATTATTTCGGGACATTTTCGGGACTTTTTCGGGATCATTTCGGGACTATTTCGGAACCATTTTCGGGACTTTTTCGGGACTATTTTCGGGGTTGTTTCGGGACGTTTTCGGGATCATTTCGGTATTGTTTCGGGACTTTTTTCGGAACTATTTTCGGGACTGTTTCGGGACTTTTTCCGGATCATTTCGAGACTATTTTTGGGACTGTTTCGGGATTATTTCGGGACTATTTCGGGACTGTTTCGGGATAATTTCGGGACTATTTTCGGGACTGTTTCGGGACTTTTTCGGGATCATTTCGGGACTGTTTCGGGACGTTTTCGGGATCATTTCGGGACTGTTTCGGGATCATTTTGAAACCATTTTTGGATATTTTTGTTGCTGGTTTGGTTCTATTCTGGGATAATTTTCTCACCATTTTGGTACCGTTTCGTGGATTATTTCTGAAATGTTTTTGAATAGTTTCGGGATCACATTTTGGAATACTTCCTTAAGTGTTTTCTCCGCTTTAATTTAATGTTTAGCAAATTTTTTTCTATAAATAAAAATATAGCTAATGCAGCAATGCAAAGATGACCAAACTTTTTCCGCAAAATAGTAAGATGTGAAGTCAAAGTTATAAGGAAAAAAATTATGGGTTTTTACATATTTTTCTATATTTCTGTTACCATATTAGGAAAATATACACATTTAGTTACAGATAACTGAATAATTAGGAATGATTAGTAGCATTTAAAATTGTATGTCGTTTTCCTCTTCTGGCACCCGACTGGGTATTGGACCAAACCAATTTCGAAAAACGGGTATACACATTTTTTATTCACGTCTTCATCTATTCAAAAAAATTAGTTTAGTCCAATACCCCGAATATAGTATAGTAGTATAGTGTAATAGAACTCATAACGATTACGGTTCCAGATGGTAACTACGAACTAAGTAGTTTTACAATGCATGTAAACATATTTTAATGACAAAGAATAATATCAAATAGGTATAATGATGAACATACATATGTACATACATGTGTGTATATTTTGGTACACAGTATGAAATCACATGCATATTTAGTACAGTGAAAAGTCTCATAACACACAAACATACCGGCACAGTTTGTATTGTGATATAGTATGTATGTATGTATCTTTGTACCTTGAGCTTTTCGTCAAAATATTTGCTGGGCGGAATGTGATGCATTTTGGTCTAAAAATAAACTGCAAAGTTTCGCTCGATTTGGATAAAATGGAAATTTAAAAAAGTATAATAGGTTTTGAGATTTCGCTAAGTATTTTCACGTTATTCAAAAATCTCTCGTTCTACATATCCGACTGCAAAACGAAAAAAGATCTTCTATAACCCTAAAAATCTGTCATGTAACATTTTTCAATCCGATGATCAGTTTAAGAGATTTATGTATATGCATGTATAGATGCAAATTTTCACTTACAGATCCACACGATATTCGTTAAAAAGACTGTCCGTAATGAGAAAGTTCACTGCATTGCTATTAGACTACTACTATTAGTCAGAATAAAATAATAATTTTCTCTGTAGCTGGCCCAGAGTAATTAAGTTAAGCTTCTTTCATTCTGAAGTGAACAGTCTTTAGTGCAACAATTATATTTACATAACTGCAAGAAAATAATTAGTAATAAATAATGTCCACCCCAATTAGCCCTTAGCTATTTAGCAAAGAAGTTATACATAAAATTTTCCAACCCTTTAAAATAAATATTTAATAATCCTTACAAATAGTTATTTGTCCAATCCGTATTTTGACCCTACGAATATAACCGCACAGCATTGTTTTTTAAATTATATTTTAGTTTGTAATGAAGTATTAAATAAGTTTTCATATAACATACTTCACTGAATTTATTGAAATTTTGCTGACCATTGATTTTCAGTATGAGGAAGTGCGCTAAAGCTCTGACCATAGCTGTATGCATCATTATTTCTCTCGTTTTGTACGAGTATCATTTCATGCGTTTTTGCACTTGTAATCTCGAGCAGCTAGGTAAAAACGTTTTTTGTTTACTTGGATTTAATAATAACAATAATTCTGCCCTCAATACCTCCATATGATTAACATATTTGCGCCTACTTTGTCAATACCAGTTGGTGAAGTTTACCACTATTGGTAGATCTACAGCCTTTTCAGCTAAATTTCATTTTCTATCACGGCACAAAAATATGACTTATACCAAAATGGAATTATAAAAATTTACTTACATTGTAAATAAAAAATAAAAATTGACTTAAGCCAAGTATTAAAATTAATAATTGAATTGAATGATAAATAAACATCTAATGTTACTCCTTAAGCCAAAATAAGTCTAAAATTATTTACAATTTTTTGAATTTTATCGTAAAAGTTAAAATTTGATTTTACTTAAGAATTAACTTAAGTCAAAAATAGAAATTAAAAATCAAAAATGTAGCGTTGAGAATATTATCAAAAAAATATTAATTTAACTTTTATTTGACTTTTAAAGCAATTTATTAAATTAAAAGTTTGCCTTAAATCAAAGTAGAAAAAAAATTTTTTTTTTTTAATCAAAAACTAAGCTTAAGCCAAAATAAGTCTAAAATTATTTACAATTTTTTGAATTTTATCGTAAAAGTTAAAATTTGATTTTACTTAAGAATTAACTTAAGTCAAAAATAGAAATTAAAAATCAAAAATGTAGCGTTGAGAATATTATCAAAAAAATATTAATTTAACTTTTATTTGACTTTTAAAGCAATTTATTAAATTAAAAGTTTGCCTTAAATCAAAGTAGAAAAAAAATTTTTTTTTTTTAATCAAAAACTAAGCTTAATCAAAAAAGAGAAGTAAAATATTTACACACTTACATTTTAAATGAAAGTTTAAAATTACATACATGAGTAAAAAATTAAAATTAATAATTGAAGAAAATCAAAAATAAAGATTGAATAGTCAAGATCACTCAGTTTTAACTTTATTACGATTTTTTGAATTTAAACGTAAAACTTAAAAGATGCCTTTAATTAAAAATTAAAAATATTAAATGAATTGAATTAAAGAGAAATAAATAATAGTCGGCTATTATTCTTTAAGTCAATTAATTAATAATTTTTTTTTAATATTTTTGATAAAAAGTCACTTAAGTAAGAAATGGAAGTGGTTTCATTTGAATTTCTATTTATCTCGATAAATTTATCGATAACCGAGTTATTGGTCAAAACGTGGTCGTCCAAAAACCTTAAAAGTATCCTACAATATTGGTATCAAACGAAAGGGTTCATTCAGACATCGATATATTTCAATACATTTAGCGATAACTGTGTTATCGAAAATTGGGAAGTCCTCAGGTTTCATTTGAATTTCTATTTATCTCGATAAATTTATCGATAACCGAGTTATTGGTCAAAACGTGTTCGTCCAAAAACTTTAAAATTATCCTACAATATTGGTATCAAACGAAAGGGTTCATTCAGACATCCAAATATTTTGATAAATTTATCGATAAATGTGTTATCGAAAAGGGGGAAGTCCCCAGGTTTCATTTGAATTTCTATTTCAATAAATTTAGCGATAACTGTGTTGAAGGGTTTCGTTTGGATTTCTCTATAATTCGATACATTTATCAATGGTCCAAACGAAAAGGAGAAGTATCTACCCAGGTATGATTTAAACTTCGATATATTTCGATACCAGGGATGGGCAATATTAGAAAATTTGAGTGACGAGTGACGAAAAAGTGAAAAATAAATTTTTATTCATTATTCAAAAAAATTTGAGTGATGAGTGACTGGTTATTTCTTATTCAAAAAAATCAATGTGATAAATAACATGTTATTTTTATTCAAGAAGTGCTTGAATAAATATAATATGTTATTCGTCACTCAAGAAATCCTGATTTCGGAACTGTTTCGGGATTATTTCGGGACCAGTTTCGGGATTATTTTTGCACTTTTTCGGGATCATTTCGCGACTGTTTCGGGATTATTTCGGGACTATTTTCGGGACTATTTCGGTACTATTTTCGGGATTATTTTGGGATTATTTCGGGACTGTTTCGGAACTATTTTCGGGATTGTTTCGGGACGTTTTCGGCATCGTTTCGGGACGTTTTCGAGATTGTTTCGGGACTTTTTCGGGATTGTTTCGGGACTTTTTCCGGATCATTTCGGGTCTGTTTCGGGATTATTTCGGGATCATTTCGGGACTGTTTCGGGATTATTTCGGGACTGTTTCGGGACAATTTTTGGGACTGTTTCGGGATTATTTCGGGACTATTTCGGGATCATTTCGGGACTGTTTCGATATTATTTCGGGACTATTTTCGTGACTGTTTCGGGATTATTTCGGGACTTTTTCGGGATCATTTCGGGACTATTTCGGCACCATTTTCGGGACTATTTTCAGGGTTGTTTCGGGACGTTTTCGGCATCATTTCGGACGTTTTCGGCATCATTTCGGGACGTTTTCGGGATCATTTCGGGATTGTTTCGGGACCTTTTCCGGATCATATCGGGATCATTTCGGGACTGTTTCGGGATTATTTCGGGACTATTTTCGGGACTGTTTCGGGACTTTTTCCGGATCATTTCGGCACTATTTTCGGGACTTTTTCCGGATCATTTCGGGACTATTTTTGGGACTGTTTCGGGACTATTTTCGGGACTGTTTCGGGACGTTTTTCGGGACTATTTGCGGGACTGTTTCGGGATTATTTCGGGACTTTTTCGGGATCATTTCGGGACTATTTTTGGGACTGTTTCGGGATTATTTCGGGACTATTTGGGGACTTTTTCGGGATTATTTCGGGATCATTTCGGGGCTGTTTCGAGATTATTTCGGGACTATTTTCGTGACTGTTTCGGGATTATTTCGGGACATTTTCGGGACTTTTTCGGGATCATTTCGGGACTGTTTCGGGATTAGTTCGGGACTATTTTCTGAACTTTTTCGGGACTGTTTCGGGACTATTTCGGGACTTTTTCGGGATCATTTCGGGACTATTTTTGGGACTGTTTCGGGATTATTTCGGGACTACTTCGGGACGTTTTCGGGATCATTTCCGGATTGTTTCGGGACTATTTTCCGGATTGTTTCGGGACTTTTTCGGGGATCATTTCGGGACTATTTTCGGGACTGTTTTTGGATATTTTTGGGGCTGGTTTGGTTCTATTCTGGGATCATTTTCTCACCATTTTGCTACCGTTTCGTGGATTATTTCTGAAATGTTTTTGAATAGTTTCGGGATCACATTTTGGAATACTTTCTTAAGTGTTTTCTCTGTTTTAATTGAATGTTTGCAAATTTGTTTCTATAAATAAAAATATAGCTAATGCAGCAATGCAAACATAAGAAGATGTGAAGTCAAAGTTATAAGGAAAAAAATTTTGGGTTATACATATTTTTCTATATTTTTGTTACCATATTAGGAAAAATATACACATTTAGTTACAGATAACTGAATAAATAGGAATGATTAGTAGCATTTAAAAATTTTATGTCGTTTTCCTCTTTTGGCACCCGACTGGGTATTGGACCAAACCAATTTTGGAGGATAACTTCGAAAAACGGGTATACACATTTTTTATTTACGTCTTCATCTATTCAAAAAAATTGGTTTAGTCCAATACCCCGAATATAGTATAGTAGTATAGTGTAATAGAACTCATAACGATTACGGTTCCATATGGTAACTACCAACTAAGTAGTTTTACAATGCATGTAAACATATTTTAATGACAAAGAATAATATCAAATAGGTATAATGATGAACATACATATGTACATACATGTGTGTATATTTTGGTACACAGTATGAAATCACATACATACATACATATGTATGTATGTACTACTGTTAGAGAAAAATGTATATTTAGTACAGTGAAAAGTCTCATAACACACAAACATACCGACACAGTTTGTATTGTGATATAGTATGTATGTATGTATCTTTGTACCTTGAGCTTTTCTGGGCGGCATGTGATGCATTTTGGTGTAAAAATAAACTGCAAAAGTTTCGCTCGATTTGGATAAAATGGAAATTTAAAAAAGTATGATAGGTTTTGAGATTTCGTGAAGTATTTTCACGTTATTCAAAAATCTTTCGTTCTACATATCCGACTGCAAAACGAAAAAAGATCTTCTATAACCCTAAAAATCTGTCATGTAACATTTTTCAATCCGATGATCAGTTTATCAGCTATTATGTATATGCATGTATAGATGCAAATTTGCACCACACGATATTCGTTAAAAAGACTGTCCGTAATGAGGATGTTCACTGCATTGCTATTAGACTTCTACTATTAGTCCGAATAAAATAATAATTTTCTCTGTAGCTAGCCCAGAGTAATTAAGTTAAGCTTCTTTCATTCTGAAGTGAACAGTCTTTAGTGCAACAATTATATTTACATAACTGCAAGAAAATAATTAGTAATAAATAATGTCCACCCCAATTAGCCCTTAGCTATTTAGAAAAGACTACAAAAAATGAAATAGTTATTTGTCCAATCCGTATTTTGACCCTACGAATATAACCGCACAGCATTGTTTCTTAAATTATATTTTAGTTTGTAATGAAGTATTAAATAAGTTTTCATATAACATACTTCACTGAATTTATTGAAATTTTGCTGGCCATTGATTTTCAGTATGAGGAAGTGCGCTAAAGCTCTGACCATAGCTGTATGCATCATTATTTCTCTCGTTTTGTACGAGTATCATTTCATGCGTTTTTGCACTTGTAATCTCGAGCAGCTAGGTAAAAACGTTTTTTGTTTACTTGGATTTAATAATAATAATAATTCTGCGCTCAATACCTCCATATGATGAACATATTTGCGCCTACTTTGTCAATACCAGTGCAAGAAGTTTACCACTATTGGTAGATCTACAGCCTTTTCAGCTAAATTTCATTTTCTATCACGGCACAAAAATATGACTTATACCAAAATGGAATTATAAAAATTTACTTACATTGTAAATAAAAAATAAAAATTGACCTAAGCCAAGTATTAAAATTAATAAATGAATTGAATGATAAATAAACATCGTAAAAGTTAAAATTTGATTTTACTTAAGAATTAACTTAAGTCAAAAATAGAAATTAAAAATCAAAAATGTAGCGTTGAGAATATTATCAAAAAAATATTAATTTAACTTTTATTTGACTTTTATAGCAATTTATTAAATTAAAAGTTTGTCTTAAATCAAAGTAGACATAAATTTTTTTTTTTATATCAAAAACTAAGCTTAATCAAAAAAGAGAAGTAAAATATTTACATACTTACATTTTAAATGAAAGTTTAAAATTACATACATGACTAAAAATTAAAATTAATAATTGAAGAAAATAAAAAATAAAGATTGAATAGTCAAGATCACGCAGTTTAAACTTGATTACGATTTTTTGAATTTAAACGTAAAACTTAAAAATTGCCCTTAATTAAAAATTAAAAATATTAAATGAATTCAATTAAAGAGAAATAAATAATAGTCGGCTATTATTCTTTAAGTCAATTAATTAATAATTTTTTTTTAATATTTTTGATAAAAAGTCACTTAAGTAAGAAATGGAAGTGGTTTCATTTGAATTTCGATAACCGAGTTATTGGTCAAAACGTGGTCGTCCAAAAACCTTAAAAGTATCCTACAATATTGGTATCAAACGAAAGGGTTCATTCAGACATCGATATATTTCAATACGATAACTGTGTTATCGAAAAGGGGGAAGTCCTCAGGTTTCATTTGAATTTCTATTTATCTCGATAAATTTATCGATAACCGAGTTATTGGTCAAAACGTGTTCGTCCAAAAACTTTAAAATTATCCTACAATATTGGTATCAAACGAAAGGGTTCATTCAGACATCCAAATATTTTGATAAATTTATCGATAAATGTGTTATCGAAAAGGGGGAAGTCCCCAGGTTTCATTTGAATTTCTATTTCAATAAATTTAGCGATAACTGTGTATCCTACAATATTGGTATCAAACGAAAGGGTTCATTCAGACATCGAAATATTTTGATAAATTTATCGATAAATGTGTTATCGAAAAGGGGGAAGTCCCCAGGTTTCATTTGAATTTCTATTTCAATAAATTTAGCGATAACTGTGTTAAAGGGTTTCGTTTGGATTTCTCTATAATTCGATACATTTATCAATGGTCCAAACGAAAAGGAGAAGTATGATTTAAACTTCGATATATTTCGATACCAGGGATGGGCAATATTAGAAAATTTGAGTGATGAGTGACTGGCTATTTCTTATTCAAAAAAATCAATGTGATAAATAACTTGTTATTTTTATTCAAGAAGTGCTTGAATAAATATAATATGGTATTCGTCACTCAAGAAATCCTGATTTCGGAACTGTTTCGGGATTATTCCGGGACCAGTTTCGGGATTGTTTCGGGACTTTTTCCGGATCATTTCGGGTCTGTTTCGGGATTATTTCGGGACTGTTTCGGGATTATTTCGGGACTGTTTCGGGACAATTTTTAGGACTGTTTCGGGATTATTTCGGGACTATTTCGGGATCATTTCGGGACTGTTTCGAGATTATTTCGGGACTATTTTCGTGACTGTTTCGGGATTATTTCGGGACATTTTCGGGATCATTTCGGGATATTTCGGCACCATTTTCGGGACTATTTTCGGGGTTGTTTCGGGACGTTTTCGGGATCATTTCGGGATTGTTTCGGGACTTTTTCCGGATCATTTCGGGACTGTTTCGGGATTATTTCGGGACTATTTTCGGGACTGTTTCGGGACTTTTTCGGGATCATTTCGGGACTATTTTCGGGACTGTTTCGGGACTCTTTCCGGATCATTTCGGGACTATTTTTTGGACTGTTTCGGGACTATTTTCGGGACTGTTTCGGGACGTTTTCGGGATCATTTCGGGATCATTTTGAAACCATTTTTGGATATTTTTGGGGCTGGTTTGGTTCTATTCTGGGATAATTTTCTCACCATTTTGGTACCGTTTCGTGGATTATTTCTGAAATGTTTTTGAATAGTTTCGGGATCACATTTTGGAATACTTTCTTAAGTGTTTTCTCTGCTTTAATTTAATGTTTAGCAAATTTTTTTCTATAAATAAAAATATAGCTAATGCAGCAATGCAAACATGACCAAACTTTTTCCGCAAAATAGTAAGATGTGAAGTCAAAGTTATAAGGAAAAAAATGTTGGGTTTTTACATTTTTGTCTATATTTCTGTTACCATATTAGGAAAATATACACATTTAGTTACAGATAACTGAATAAATAGGAATGATTAGTAGCATTTAAAATTGTATGTCGTTTTCCTCTTTTGGCACCCGACTGGGTATTGGACCAAACCAATTTTGGGGGCTAACTTCGAAAAACGGGTATACACATTTTTTATTTACGTCTTCATCTATTCAAAAAAATTGGTTTAGTCCAATACCCCGAATATAGTATAGTAGTATAGTGTAATAGAACTCATAACGATTACGGTTCCAGATGGTAACTACCAACTAAGTAGTTTTACAATGCATGTAAACATATTTTAATGACAAAGAATAATATCAAATAGGTATAATGATGAACATACATGTGTGTATATTTTGGTACACAGTGTGAAATCACATACATACATATGTATGTATGTACTACTGTTAGAGAAAAATGTATATTTAGTACAGTGAAAAGTCTCATAACACACAAACATACACAGTTTGTATTGTGATATAGTATGTATGTATGTATCTTTGTACCTTGAGCTTTTCGTCAAAATATTTTCTGGGCGGAATGTGATGCATTTTGGTCTAAAAATAAACTGCAAAGTTTCGCTCAATTTGGATAAAATGGAAATTTAAAAAAGTATGATAGGTTTTGAGACTTCGCGAAGTATTTTCACGTTATTCAAAAATCTCTCGTTCTACATATCCGACTGCAAAACGAAAAAAGATCTTCTATAACCCTAAAAATCTGTCATGTAACATTTTTCAATCCGATGATCAGTTTAAGAGCTATTATGTATATGCATGTATAGATGCAAATTTGCACTTACTGATCCACACGATATTCGTTAAAAAGACTGTCCGTAATGAGGAAGTTCACTGCATTGCTATTAGACTACTACTATTAGTCCGAATAAAATAATAATTTTCTCTGTAGCTAGCCCAGAGTAATTAAGTTAAGCTTCTTTCATTCTGAAGTGAACAGTCTTTAGTGCAACAATTATATTTACATAACTGCAAGAAAATAATTAGTAGTAAATAATGTCCACCCCAATTAGCCCTTAGCTATTTAGCAAAGACTACAAAAAATGACTATTCTACGACGCAATCATCTGACAAGAAGTTATACATAAAAATTTCCAACCCTTTAAAATAAATATTTAATAATCCTTACAAATAGTTATTTGTCCAATCCGTATTTTGACCCTACGAATATAACCGCACAGCATTGTTTTTTAAATTATATTTTAGTTTGTAATGAAGTATTAAATAAGTTTTCATATAACATACTTCACTGAATTTATTGAAATTTTGCTGACCATCAAACGAAAGGGTTCACTTAGGCATCCAAATATTTTGATAAATTTATCGATAAATTTCTATTTCAATAAATTCAGCGATAATTGTGTATCCTACAATATTGGTACAAACGAAAGGGTTCATTCAGACATCGAAATATTTTGATAAATTTATCGATAAATGTGTTATCGAAAAGGGGGAAGTCCACAGGTTTCATTTGAATTTCTATTTCAATAAATTTAGCGATAACTGTGTTAAAGGGTTTCGTTTGGATTTCTCTATAATTCGATACATTTATCAATGTACCAAACGAAAAGGAGAAGTATCTACCCAGGTATGATTTAAACTTCGATATATTTCGATACCAGGGATGGGCAATATTAGAAAATTTGAGTGACGAGTGACGAAAAAATGAAAAATAAATTTTTATTCAAAAATTTTACTCAAGAAATCCTGAGTGATGTTATTTTTATTTTTGGAATTCTTGAGTAACGATAAAACTTCATTTTTATTCAGTTATTTAAAAATAAGGACCTGAGATCCCATATGCGCATTATATTTGTCGTCATTTCGGAACTGTTTCGGGATTATTTCGGGACCAGTTTCGGTATCAGTTCGGGATTGTTTGTTCATTATTTCGGGACTATTTTCGGGATCATTTCGCGACTGTTTCGGGATTATTTCGGGACTATTTTTGGGACTATTTCGGGATCATTTTCGGGATTGTTTCGGGCCTGTTTCGGAAATATTTTCGGGATTGTTTCGGGACGTTTTCGGCATCATTTCGGGACGTTTTCGGGATTGTTTCGCGACTTTTTCGGGATTGTTTCGGGACTTTTTCCGGATCATTTCGGGTCTGTTTCGCGATCATTTCGGGACTGTTTCGGGATTATTTCGGGACTATTTCGGGACTTTTTCGGGATTATTTCGGGACTATTTCGGGATCATTTCGGGGCTGTTTCGAGATTATTTCGGGACTATTTTCGTGACTGTTTCGGGATTATTTCGGGTCATTTTCGGGACTTTTTCGGGATCCTTTCGGGACTGTTCCGGGATTATTTCGGGACTATTTTCTGGACTTTTTCGGGACTATTTCGGGACTTTTTCGGGATCATTTCGGGACTATTTTTGGGACTGTTTCGGGATTATTTCGGGACTATTTCGGGACTGTGTCGTTATTATTTTCGGGACTATTTCGGGACTGTGTCGTTATTATTTTCGGGACTGTTTCGGGACTATTTCGGGACGTTTTCGGGATCATTTCGGGACTGTTTCGGGATCATTTTGAAACCATTTTTGGATATTTTTGGGGCTGGTTTGGTTCTATTCTGGGATCATTTTCTCATTTTGGTACCGTTTCGTGGATTATTTCTGAAATGTTTTTGAATAGTTTCGGGATCACATTTTGGAATACTTTCTCTTGCGTTTTTTCCTGCTTTAATTTAATGTTTAGCAAATTTTTTTCTATAAATAAAAATATAGCTAATGCAGCAATGCAAACATGGCCAAACTTTTTCCGCAAAATAGGAAGATGTGAAGTCAAAGTTATAAGGAAAAAAATTTTGGGTTTTTACATATTTTTCTATATTTCTGTTACCATATTAGGAAAATATACACATATAGTTACAGATAACTGAATAAATAGGAATGAGTAGTAGCATTTAAAATTTTATGTCGTTTTCCTCTTTTGGCACTCGACTGGGTATTGGACCAAACCAATTTTGGAGGCTAACTTCGAAAAACGGGTATGCACATTTTTTATTTACGTCTTCATCTATTCAAAAAAATTGGTTTAGTCCAATACCCCGAATATAGTATAGTAGTATAGTGTAATAGAACTCATAACGATTACGGTTCCAGATGGTAACTACCAACTAAGTAGTTGTACAATGCATGTAAACATATTTTAATGACAAAGAATAATATCAAATAGGTATAATGATGAACATACATATGTACATACATGTGTGTATATTTTGGTACACAGTATGAAATCACATACATACATATGTATGTATGTACTACTGTTAGAGAAAAATGTATATTTAGTACAGTGAAAAGTCTCATAACACACAAACATACCGGCACAGTTTGTATTGTGATATAGTATGTATGTATGTATCTTTGTACCTTTTTGTAGCTTTTCGTCAAAATATTTTCTGGGCGGAATGTGATGCATTTTGGTCTAAAAATAAGCTGCAAAGTTTCGCTAGAATATTATCAAAAAAATATTAATTTAACTTTTATTTGACTTTTATAGCAATTTATTAAATTAAAAGTTTGTCTTAAATCAAAGTAGAAATAAATTTTTTTTTTTTAAATCAAAAACTAAGCTTAATCAAAAAAGAGAAATAAAATATTTACATACTTACATTTTAAATGAAAGTTTAAAATTACATACATGAGTAAAAAATTAAAATTAATAATTGAAGAAAATAAAAAATAAAGATTGAATAGTCAAAATCACTCAGTTTAAACTTGATTACGATTTTTTGAATTTAAACGTAAAACTTAAAAATTGCCTTTAATTAAAAATTAAAAATATTAAATGAATGGAATTAAAGAGAAATAAATAATAGTCGGCTATTATTCTTTAAGTCAATTAATTAATATAATTAATAAATTTTTTTTTTTAATTTTTTTGATAAAAAGTAACTTAAGTAAGAAATGGAAGTGGTTTCATTTGAATTTCTATTTATCTCGATAAATTTATCGATAACCGAGTTATTGGTCGAAACGTGGTCGTCCAAAAACCTTAAAAGTATCCTACAATATTGGTATCAAACGAAAGGGTTCATTCAGACATCGATATATTTCAATACGATAACTGTGTTATCGAAAAGGGGGAAGTCCTCAGGTTTCATTTGAATTTCTATTTATTTCGATAAATTTATCGATAACCGAGTTATTGGTCAAAACGTGTTCGTCCAAAAACTTTAAAATTATCCTACAATATTGGTATCAAACGAAAGGGTTCATTCAGACATCGAAATATTTTGATAAATTTATCGATAAATGTGTTATCGAAAAGGGGGAAGTCCCCAGGTTTCATTTGAATTTCTATTTCAATAAATTTAGCGATAACTGTGTATCCTACAATATTGGTATCAAACGAAAGGGTTCATTCAGACATCGAAATATTTTGATAAATTTATCGATAAATGTGTTATCGAAAAGGGGGAAGTCCCCAGGTTTCATTTGAATTTCTATTTCAATAAATTTAGCGATAACTGTGTATCCTACAATATTGGTATCAAACGAAAGGGTTCATTCAGACATCGAAATATTTTGATAAATTTATCGATAAATGTGTTATCGAAAAGGGGGAAGTCCCCAGGTTTCATTTGAATTTCTATTTCAATAAATTTAGTGATAACTGTGTTGAAGGGTTTCGTTTGGATTTCTCTATAATTCGATACATTTATCAATGGTCCAAACGAAAAGGAGAAGTATCTACCCAGGTATGATTTAAACTTCGATATATTTTGATACCAGGGATGGGCAATATTAGAAAATTTGAGTGACGAGTGACGAAAAAATGAAAAATAAATTTTTATTCATTATTCAAAAAAATTTGAGTGATGACTTACTGGTTATTTCTTATTCAAAAAAATCAATGTGATAAATAACATGTTATTTTTATTCAAGAAGTGCTTGAATAAATATAATATGTTATTCGTCACGCAAGAAATCCTGATTTCGGAACTGTTTCGGGATTATTTCGGGACCAGTTTCGGGATTATTTTGGGATTATTTCGGGACTGTTTCGGAACTATTTTCGGGATTGTTTCGGGACTTTTTCAGGATTGTTTCGGGATCATTTCGGGATTGTTTCGGGACTGTTTCGGGACGTTTTCGGGATCATTTCGGGATTGTTTCGGGACTTTTTCCGGATCATTTTGGGACTGTTTCGGGATTATTTCGGGACTATTTCGGGATTATTTCGGGCCTATTTTCGGGACTTTTTCGGGACTATTTCGGGACGTTTTCGGGATTGTTTCGGGACTATTTTCGGTATTGTTTCGGGACTTTTTCGGGCTAATTTCGGGACTATTTTCGGGACTGTTTCGGGACTTTTTCGGGATCATTTCGGAACTATTTTCGGGACTGTTTCGGGATCATTTTGAAACCATTTTTGGATATTTTTGGTTTGGTTCTATTCTGGGATAATTTTCTCACCATTTTGGTACCGTTTCGTGGATTATTTCTGAAATGTTTTTGAATAGTTTCAGGATCACATTTTGGAATACTTTCTCTTGCGTTTTTTCCTGCTTTAATTTAATGTTTAGCAAATTTTTTTCTATAAATAAAAATATAGCTAATGCAGCAATGCAAACATGACCGAACTTTTTCCGCAAAATAGTAAGATGTGAAGTCAAAGTTATAAGGAAAAAAATTTTTGGGTTTTTACATATTTTTCTATATTTCTGTTACCATATTAGGAAAATATACACATTTAGTTACAGATAACTGAATAATTAGGAATGATTAGTAGCATTTAAAATTGTATGTCGTTTTCCTCTTTTGGCACTCGACTGGGTATTGGACCAAACCAATTTTGGAGGCTAACTTCGAAAAACGGGTATGCACATTTTTTATTTACGTCTTCATCTATTCAAAAAAATTGGTTTAGTCCAATACCCCGAATATAGTATAGTAGTATAGTGTAATAGAACTCATAACGATTACGGTTCCAGATGGTAACTACCAACTAAGTAGTTTTACAATGCATGTAAACATATTTTAATGACAAAGAATAATATCAAATAGGTATAATGATGAACATACATATGTACATACATGTGTGTATATTTTGGTACACAGTATGAAATCACATACATACATATGTATGTATGTACTACTGTTAGAGAAAAATGTATATTTAGTACAGTGAAAAGTCTCATAACACACAAACATACCGGCACAGTTTGTATTGTGATATAGTATGTATGTATGTATCTTTGTACCTTTTTGTAGCTTTTCGTCAAAATATTTTCTGGGCGGAATGTGATGCATTTTGGTCTAAAAATAAGCTGCAAAGTTTCGCTCGATTTGGATAAAATGGAAATTTAAAAAAGTATAATAGGTTTTGAGATTTCGCTAAGTATTTTCACGTTATTCAAAAATCTCTCGTTCTACATATCCGACTGCAAAAGGAAAAAAGATCTTCTATAACCCTAAAAATCTGTCATGTAACATTTTTCAATCCGATGATCAGTTTAAGAGCTATTATGTATATGCATGTATAGATGCAAATTTGCACTTACAGATCCACACGATATTCGTTAAAAAGACTGTCCGTAATGAGGAAGTTCACTGCATTGCTATTGACTACTACTATTAGTCCGAATAAAATAATAATTTTCTCTGTAGCTGGCCCAGAGTAATTAAGTTAAGCTTCTTTCATTCTGAAGTGAACAGTCTTTAGTGCAACAATTATATTTACATAACTGCAAGAAAATAATTAGTAATAAATAATGGCTCACCCCAATTAGCCCTTAGCTATTTAGCAAAGACTATAAAAAATGACTATTCTACGACGCAATCATCTGAAAAGAAGTTATACATAAAAATTTCCAACCCTTTAAAATTAATATTTAATAATCCTTACAAATAGTTATTTGTCCAATCCGTATTTTGACCCTACGAATATAACCGCACAGCATTGTTTTTAAAATTATATTTTAGTTTGTAATAAAGTATTATATAAGTTTTCATATAACATACTTCACTGAATTTATTGAAATTTTGCTGACCATCAAACGAAAGGGTTCACTCAGGCATCCAAATATTTTGATAAATTTATCGATAAATGTGTTATCGAAAAGGGGGAAGTCCCCAGGTTTCATTTGAATTTCTATTTCAATAAATTCAGCGATAACTGTGTATCCTACAATATTGGCATCAAACGAAAGGGTTCATTCAGACATCGAAATATTTTGATAAATTTATCGATAAATGTGTTATCGAAAAGGGGGAAGTCCCCAGGTTTCATTTGAATTTCTATTTCAATAAATTTAGCGATAACTGTGTTAAAGGGTTTCGTTTGGATTTCTCTATAATTCGAACATTTATCAATGTACCAAACGAAAAGGAGAAGTACCCAGGTATGATTTAAACTTCGATATATTTCGATACCAGGGATGGGCAATATTAGAAAATTTGAGTGACGAGTGACGAAAAAATGAAAAATAAATTTTTATTCATTATTCAAAAAAATTTGAGTGATGAGTGACTGGTTATTTCTTATTCAAAAAAATCAAAGTGATAAATAACATGTTATTTTTATTCAAGAAGTGCTTGAATAAATATAATATTTTATTCGTCACTCAAGAAATCCTGAGTGATGTTATTTTTATTTTTGGAATTCTTGAGTAACGATAAAACTTCATTTTTATTCAGTTATTTAAAAAAAAGTACCCTGAGATCCCGGAATATTATACCCATATGCGCATTATATTTGTCGTCATTTCGGAACTGTTTCGGGATTATTTCGGGACCAGTTTCGGGATCAGTTCGGGATTGTTTCTGGATTATTTCGGGACTATTTTCGGGATTGTTTCGGGACTTTTTCGGGATCATTTCGCGACTGTTTCGGGACTATTTTTGGGACTATTTCGGGACCATTTTCGGGATTGTTTCGGGATTATTTCGGGACTGTTTCGGAAATATTTTCGGGATTGTTTCGGGACGTTTTCGGATCATTTCGGGACGTTTTCGGGATTGTTTCGCGACTTTTTCGGGATTGTTTTGGGACTTTCCGGATCATTTCGGGTCTGTTTCGGGATCATTTCGGGACTGTTTCGGGATTATTTCGGGACTATTTTTGGGACTGTTTCGGGATTATTTCGTGACTATTTTCGTGACTGTTTCGGGATTATTTCGGGACATTTTCGGGACTTTTTCGGGATCATTTCGGGACTGTTTCGGGATTATTTCGGGACTATTTTCTGGACTTTTTCGGGACTGTTTCGGGACTATTTCGGGATTATTTCGGGACTATTTTTGGAACTGTTTCGGGATTATTTCGGGACTATTTCGGGATCATTTTGGGATTGTTTCGGGACTATTTTCGGGATTGTTTCGGGACTTTTTCGGGATCATTTCGGGACTATTTTCGGGACTATTTCGGGATTATTTCGGGACTATTTTTGGAACTGTTTCGGGATTATTTCTGGACTATTTCGGAACTGTTTCGGGATTATTTTCGGGACTGTTTCGGGACTATTTCGGGACGTTTTCGGGATCATTTCGGGACTGTTTCGGGACTATTTCGGGATTATTTCGGGACTATTTTTGGAACTGTTTCGGGATTATTTCGGGACTATTTCGGAACTGTTTCGGGATTATTTTCGGGACTGTTTCGGGACTATTTCGGGACGTTTTCGGGATCATTTCGGGACTGTTTCGGGATCATTTTGAAACCATTTTTGGATATTTTTGGGGCTGGTTTGGTTCTATTCTGGGATCATTTTCTCACCATTTTGGTACCGTTTCGTGGATTATTTCTGAAATGTTTTTGAATAGTTTCGGGATCACATTTTGGAATACTTTCTTAAGTGTTTTCTCTGCTTTAATTAAATGTTTAGCAAATTTTTTTCTATGAATAAAAATATAGCTAATGCAGCAATGCAAACATGGCCAAACTTTTTCCGCAAAATAGTAAGATGTGAAGTCAAAGTTATAAGTAAAAAAATTTTGGGTTTTTACATATTTTTCTATATTTCTGTTACCATATTAGGAAAATATACACATTTAGTTACAGATAACTGAATAAATAGGAATGATTAGTAGCATTTAAAATTTTATGTCGTTTTCCTCTTTTGGCAACCGACTGGGCCAATACCCAAATTGGAGGATAACTTCGAAAAACGGGTATACACATTTTTATTTACGTCTTCATCTATTCAAAAAAATTGGTTTAGTCCAATACCCCGAATATAGTATAGTAGTATAGTGTAATAGAACTCATAACGATTACGGTTCCAGATGGTAACTACCAACTAAGTAGTTTTACAATGCATGTAAACATATTTTAATGACAAAGAATAATATCAAATAGGTATAATGATGAACATACATATGTACATACATGTGTGTATATTTTGGTACACAGTATGAAATCACATACATACATACATATGTATGTATGTACTACTGTTAGAGAAAAATGTATATTTAGTACAGTGAAAAGTCTCATAACACACAAACACCGGCACAGTTTGTATTGTGATATAATATGTATGTATGTATCTTTGTACCTTGAGCTTTTCGTCAAAATATTTTCTGGGCGGAATGTGATGCATTTTGGTGTAAAAATAATCTGCAAAAGTTTCGCTCGATTTGGATAAAATGGAAATTTAAAAAAGTATGATAGGTTTTGAGATTTCGCGAAGTATTTTCACGTTATTCAAAAATCTCTCGTTCTACATATCCGACTGCAAAACGAAAAAAGATCTTCTATAAACCTAAAAATCTGTCATGTAACATTTTTAAGAATTAACTTAAGTCAAAAATAGAAATTAAAAATCAAAAATGTAGCGTTGAGAATATTATCAAAAAAATATTAATTTAACTTTTATTTGACTTTTTAGCAATTTATGAAATTAAAAGTTTGTCTTAAATCAAAGTAGAAATAAATTTTTTTTTTTTAAATCAAAAACTAAGCTTAATCAAAAAAGACATTTCGGGACTGTTTCGGGATTATTTCGGGACTATTTTCGGGACTTTTTCGGGACTGTTTCGGGACTATTTCGCGACTTTTTCGGGATCATGTCGGAACTATTTTTGGGACTGTTTCGGGACTATTTTAGGGATTTTTTCCGGGACTGTTTCGGGACTATTTCGGGACGTTTTCGGGATCATTTCGGGATTGATTCGGGACTATTTTCGGGATTGTTTCGGGACTTTTTTGGGATCATTTCGGGACTATTTTCGGGACTGTTTCGCGACGTTTTCGGGATCATTTCGGGACTGTTTCGGGATCAGTTTGAAACCTGTTTTGGATATTTTTGGGGCTGGTTTGGTTCTATTCTGGGATCATTTTCTCACCATTTTGGTACCGTTTCGTGGATTATTTCTGAATAGTTTCGGGATCACATTTTGGAATACTTTCTTAAGTGTTTTCTCTGCTTTAATTGAATGTTTAGCAAATGTTTTTCTATAAATAAAAATATAGCTAATGCAGCAATGCAAACATGGCCAAACTTTTTCCGCAAAATAGTAAGATGTGAAGTCAAAGTTATAAGGAAAAAAATTTTGGGTTTTTACATATTTTTCTATATTTCTGTTACCATATTAGGAAAATATACACATTTAGTTACAGATAACTGAATAAATAGGAATGATTAGTAGTATTTAAAATTTTATGTCGTTTTCCTCTTTTGGCAACCGACTGGGCCAATACCCAAATTGGAGGATAACTTCGAAAAACGGGTATACACATTTTTATTTACGTCTTCATCTATTCAAAAAAATTGGTTTAGTCCAATACCCCGAATATAGTATAGTAGTATAGTGTAATAGAACTCATAACGATTACGGTTCCAGATGGTAACTACCAACTAAGTAGTTTTACAATGCATGTAAACATATTTTAATGACAAAGAATAATATCAAATAGGTATAATGATGAACATACATATGTACATACATGTCTGTATATTTTGGTACACAGTATGAAATCACATACATACATACATGTATGTATGTATGTACTACTGTTAGAGAAAAATTTATATTTAGTACAGTGAAAAGTCTCATAACACACAAACATACCGGCACAGTTTGTATTGTACCTTGAGCTTTTCGTCAAAATATTTTCTGGGCGGAATGTGATGCAGTTTGGTGTAAAAATAATCTGCAAAAGTTTCGCTCGATTTGGATAAAATGGAAATTTAAAAAAGTATGATAGGTTTTGAGATTTCGCGAAGTATTTTCACGTTATTCAAAAATCTCTCGTTCTACATATCCGACTGCAAAACGAAAAAAGATCTTCTATAAACCTAAAAATCTGTCATGTAACATTTTTAAGAATTAACTTAAGTCAAAAATAGAAATTAAAAATCAAAAATGTAGCGTTGAGAATATTATCAAAAAAATATTAATTTAACTTTTATTTGACTTTTATAGCAATTTATTAAATTAAAAGTTTGTCTTAAATCAAAGTAGAAATAAATTTTTTTTTTTTAAATCAAAAACTAAGCTTAATCAAAAAAGACATTTCGGGACTGTTTCGGGATTATTTCGGGACTATTTTCGGGACTTTTTCGGGACTGTTTCGGGACTATTTCGCGACTTTTTCGGGATCATGTCGGAACTATTTTTGGGACTGTTTCGGGACCATTTTCGGGATTTTTTTCGGGACTGTTTCGGGACTATTTCGGGACGTTTTCGGGATCATTTCGGGATTGATTCGGGACTATTTTCGGGATTGTTTCGGGACTTTTTTGGGATCATTTCGGGACTATTTTCGGGACGTTTTCGGGATCATTTCGGGACTGTTTCGGGATCAGTTTGAAACCTTTTTTGGATATTTTTGGGGCTGGTTTGGTTCTATTCTGGGATCATTTTCTCACCATTTTGGTACCGTTTCGTGGATTATTTCTGAATAGTTTCGGGATCACATTTTGGAATACTTTCTTAAGTGTTTTCTCTGCTTTAATTGAATGTTTAGCAAATGTTTTTCTATAAATAAAAATATAGCTAATGCAGCAATGCAAACATGACCAAACTTTTTCCGCAAAATAGGAAGATGTGAAGTCAAAGTTATAAGGAAAAAAATTTTGGGTTTTTACATATTTTTCTACATTTCTGTTGACATATTAGGAAAATATACACATTTAGTTACAGATAACTGAATAAATAGGAATGATTAGTAGCATTTAAAATTGTATGTCGTTTTCCTCTTTTGGCACCCGACTGGGTATTGGACCAAACCAATTTTGGAGGCTAACTTCGAAAAACGGGTATACACATTTTTTATTTACGTCTTCATCTATTCAAAAAAATTGGTTTAGTCCAATACCCCGAATATAGTATAGTAGTATAGTAGTATAGTGTAATAGAACTCATAACGATTACGGTTCCAGATGGTAACTACCAACTAAGTAGTTTTACAATGCATGTAAACATATTTTAATGACAAAGAATAATATCAAATAGGTATAATGATGAACATACATATGTACATACATGTGTGTATATTTTGGTACACAGTGTGAAATCACAGTGTGAATCACATACATATGTATGTATGTACTACTGTTAGAGAAAAATGTATATTTAGTACAGTGAAAAGTCTCATAACACACAAACATACCACGCGGTTTGTATTGTGATATAGTATGTATGTATGTATCTATGTACCTTGAGCTTTTCGTCAAAAAAAATATTTTCTGGGCGGAATGTGATGCATTTTGGTCTAAAAATAAACTGCAAAGTTTCGCTCGATTTGGATAAAATGGAAATTTAAAAAAGTATGATAGGTTTTGAGATTTCGCGAAGTATTTTCACATTATTCAAAAATCTCTCGTTCTACATATCCCAAGCCAAAACGAAAAAAGACTGTCCGTAATGAGGAAGTTCACTGCATTGCTTTTAGACTACTGTTAGTCCGAATAAAATTATAACTTTCTCTGTAGCCAGCTCTGCAAATAAAGAAAACTTTGAAATCTGAATAACTCGTGTGTTTATAGTTTTTTGGAAAAGTTATTACTGTTACTATCGAAAACGTATAAAATCTGCCAATAAGGCAAAACTTTGAAGTATGTCGCCATTTGAACTTTGCAAAATATGTAAACCTGAATAACTAGTAAGTTTATATAGTTTCGGAAGAACTATTACTGTTGCAATAAAAAAAGGTATAACAACTTTCAGTAGACTAAAACTTATGAGTTTGTGGGCATTTGAACTTTGCAAAATATGTAAACCTGAATAACTAGCAAGTTTATATATTTTCGGAAGAGTTATTACTTTTGCTATCGAAAACGTATAAAATCTGCCACTAAGGCCAAACTTAGAAGTTTGCCGCTATTTGAACTTTGCAAAATATGCAATTCTGAATAACTCGTATGTTTACAATTTTTTGGAAGAGTTACTGCAAATAAAGGAAACTTAGAAGTTTGCCGCTATTTGAACTTTGCAAAACATGCAAATCTGAATAACTCGTATGTTTATAGTTTTTTGAAGAGTTATTATTGTTGCTATCGAAAACGTATAAAATCTGCCACTAAAGCAAAACTTAGAAGTTTGTCGCTATTTGAACTTTGCAAAATATGTAAACCTGAATAACTCGTATGTTTATAGTTTTTTGGAAGAGTTATCACTGTTGCTATCGAAAAATGTATAAAGTCTGCAAATAAAGAAAACTTTGAAGTTTGTCGCTATCTGAACTTTGCAAAATATGCAAATCTGAATAACTCGTATGTTTATAGTTTTTTCGAAGAGTTATTACTGTTGCTATCGAAAACGTATAAAATCTGCCACTATGGCAAAACTTTGAAGTATGTCGCTATTTGATCTTTGCAAAATATGTAACCCTAAATAGCTCGTATGTTTACAATTTTTTGGAAGAGTTATTACTGTTGCTATCGAAAAATGTATAAAGTCTGCAAATAAAGAAAACTTTGAAGTTTGTCGCTATTTTAACTTTGCAAAATATGCAGATCTGAATAACTCGTATGTTTATAGTTTTTTGGAAGAGTTATTACAACTGCTATCGAAAAATGTATAAAGTCTGCAAATAAAGAAAACTTTGAAGTTTGTCGCTATCAGAACTTTGCAAAATATGCAAATCTGAACAACTCGTATGTTTATAGTTTTTTCGAAGAGTTATTACTGTTGCTATCGAAAACGTATAAAATCTGCCACTAAGGCAAAACTTTGAAGTATGTCGCTATTTGATCTTTGCAAAATATGTAACCCTAAAAAGCTCGTATGTTTACAATTTTTTGGAAGAGTTATTACTGTTGCTATCGAAAAATGTATAAAGTCTGCAAATAAAGAAAACTTTGAAGTTTGTCGCTATTTCAACTTTGCAGAATATGCAGATCTGAATAACTCGTACGTTTATAGTTTTTTCGAAGAGTTATTACTGTTGCTATCGAAAACGTATAAAATCTGCCACTAAAGCAAAACTTTGAAGTTTGTCGCTATTTGAACTTTGCAATATATGCAATTCTGAATAACTCGTATGTTTATAGTTTTTTGGAAGAGTTATTACTGTTGCTATCGAAAAATGTATAAAATCTGCCAATAAGGCAAAACTTTGAAGTATGTCGCCATTTGAACTTTGCAAAATATGTAAACCTGAATAACTAGTAAGTTTATATATTTTCGGAAGAACTATTACTTTTGCTATCGAAATATTTATGTAAAAAGTCTGCGGAAACTTAGAAGTTTGTCGCTATCTGAACTTTGCAAAATATGCAAATCTGAATAACTCGTATGTTTAAAGTTTTTTCGAAGAGTTATTACTGTTGCTATCGAAAACGTATAAAATCTGCCACTAAGGCAAAACTTTGAAGTATGTCGCTATTTGATCTTTGCAAAATATGTAACCCTAAATAGCTCGTATGTTTACAATTTTTTGGAAAATGTATAAAGTCTGCAAATAAAGAAAACTTTGAAGTTTGTCGCTATTTCAACTTTGCAAAATATGCAGATCTGAAAAACTCGTATGTTTATAGTTTTTGGAAGAGTTATTACAACTGCAATGGAAAAATGTACAAAATCTGCCAATAAAGCAGAACTTATAAGGTTGTGGCCATTTGATCTTTACAAAATATGTAAACCTGAATAACTAGTAAGTTTATATATTTTCGGAAGAGTTATTACAGCTGCAATTGAAAGATGTACAAAATCTGCCAATAGATCTAAATTGTGGAGATTTCGCTAATTGATCTTTGCAAAATATGTAAACCTGAATACATTTTTGGAAGAGTTATTAGGCTGCAATCCAAAAATGTATAAAATGTGCCAATAAAGCAAAGCTTATGAGGTTGTAAACGTGAATAACTAGTAAGTTTATTTATTTGCGGAAGAGTTATTACTTTTGATATCGAAATATGTAAAAAGTCTGCAAATAAAGGAAACTTTGAAGTTTGTCGCTATTTGAACTCTGCAAAACATGCAAATCTGAATAACTCGTATGTTTATAGTTTTTTCGAAGAGTTATTACTGTTGCTATCGAAAACATATAAAATCTGCCACTAAGGTAAAACTTTGAAGTATGTCGCTATTTGAACTTTTGCAAAATATGTAAACCTAAATAACTCGTATGTTTACAATTTTTTGGAGAGTTATTACTGATGCTATCGAAAAATGTATAAAGTCTGCAAATAAAGAAAACTTTGAAGTTTTTCGCTATTTCAACTTTGCAGAATATGCAGATCTGAATAACTCGTATGTTTATAGTTTTTTGGAAGAGTTATTACTGTTGCTATCGAAAACGTATAAAATCTGCCAATAACGTGTCGATTCTGAGCGTAACCGGAAACTTTGTACCCAGAAGATTATCTAACCAAAAATCGTAACCGGTGCATGGACCCGCGATTCTAGCGCGCATGGTAACGATGTCAAAAACAAACAATGCGCAAAAGAGAATAAAAGGCAAACGCGCACGAAACATTACGTAAAAAAGTGCTTATATTGTTTATTAATTCTTCTGAACTAGTATGTGTATAAAGTTTTTGCTATTTTCTGTCCAAAAAAATATTTACAAAACACGTGCAATTTGTCGCGGTTACTTGGCGTTACCACCTCTTTCGGTGGTTACGAAATTGAACTGCAACTTGAGCCGGCAGAATACCAAACGGGTGTAAAAGTTTCCAAGATATTTGTTTGCCGGGTAAATCAAATGTTGTTACCACTATAGAATCGACCCGTTAGGCAAAACTTTGATCTTTGCAAAATATGCAATTCTGAATAACTCTTAGGTTTATAGTTTTTTTGGAAGAGTTATTACTGTTGCTATCGAAAAATGTATAAAGTCTGCAAATAAAGAAAACTTTGAAGTTTTTCGCTATTTCAACTTTGCAGAATATGCAGATCTGAATAACTCGTATGTTTATAGTTTTTTGGAAGAGTTATTACTGTTGCTATCGAAAACGTATAAAATCTGCCAATAAGGCAAAACTTTGAAGTATGTCGCTATTTGAACTTTGCAAAATATGTAAACCTAAATAACTCGTATGTTTTCAATTTTTTGGAAGAGTTATTACTGTTGCTATCGAAAAATGTATAAAGTCTGCAAATAAAGAAAACTTTGAAGTTTTTCGCTATTTCAACTTTGCAAAATATGTAAACCTGAATAACTCGTATGTTTATAGTTTTTTGGAAGAGTTATCACTGTGGCTATTTGTCGCTATCTGCTGTTTGTCGCTATCTGAACTTTGCAAAATATGCAAATCTGAATAACTCGTATGTTTATAGTTTTTTGGAAGAGTTATTACTGTTGCTATCGAAAACGTATAAAATCTGCCACTAAGGCAAAACTTTGAAGTATGTCGCTATTTGAACTTTGCAAAATATGTAAACCTAAATAACTCGTATGTTTACAATTTTTTGGAGAGTTATTACTGATGCTATCGAAAAATGTATAAAGTCTGCAAATAAATAAAACTTTGAAGTTTGTCGCTATTTCAACTTTGCAGAATATGCAGATCTGAATAACTGGTATGTTTATAGTTTTTTTGGAGAGTTATTACTGATGCTATCGAAAAATGTATAAAGTCTGCAAATAAAGAAAACTTTGAAGTTTTTCGCTATTTCAACTTTGCAGAATATGCAGATCTGAATAACTCGTATGTTTATAGTTTTTTGCAAGAGTTATTACTGTTGCTATCGAAAACGTATAAAATCTGCCAATAAGGCAAAACTTTGAAGTATGTCGCTATTTGAACTTTGCAAAATATGTAAACCTAAATAACTCGTATGTTTTCAATTTTTTGGAAGAGTTGTTACTGTTGCTATCGAAAAATGTATAAAGTCTGCAAATAAATAAAACTTTGAAGTTTGTCGCTATTTCAACTTTGCAGAATATGCAGATCTGAATAACTGGTATGTTTATAGTTTTTTCGAAGAGTTATTACTGTTGCTATCGAAAATCTGCCACTAAGGCAAAACTTTGAAGTATGTCGCTATTTGATCTTTGCAAAATATGTAAACCTAAATAGCTCGTATGTTTACAATTTTTTGGAAGAGTATTACTGTTGCTATCGAAAACGTATAAAATCTGCCAATAAGGCAAAACTTTGAAGTATGTAGCCATTTGAACTTTGCAAAATATGCAATTCTGAATAACTCGTAGGTTTATAGTTTTTTGGAAGAGTTAGTACTGTTGCTATCGAAAAATGTATAAAGTCTGCAAATAAAGAAAACTTTGAAATCTGAATAACTCGTGTGTTTATTTATAGTTTTTTGGAAAAGTTATTACTGTTACTATCGAAAATGTACAAAATCTGCCAATAAGGCAAAACTTTGAAGTATGTCGCCATTTGAACTTTGCAAAATATGTAAACCTGAATAACTCGTATGTTTATAGTTTTTTGGAAGAGTTATCACTGTTGCTATCGAAAAATGTATAAAGTCTGCAAATAAAGAAAACTTTGAAATCTGAATAACTCGTGTGTTTATAGTTTTTTGGAAAAGTTATTACTGTTACTATCGAAAACGTATAAAATCTGCCAATAAGGCAAAACTTTGAAGTATGTCGCCATTTGAACTTTGCAAAATATGTAAACCTGAATAACTAGTAAGTTTATATATTTTCGGAAGACCTATTACTGTTGCAATAAAAAAAGGTATAACACTTTTCAGTAGGCTAAAACTTATGAGTTTGTGGGCATTTGAACTTTGCAAAATATGTAAACCTGAACAACTGCAAGTTTATATATTTTCGGAAGAGTTATTACTTTTGCTATCGAAATATTTATGTATGAAGTCTGCGGAAACTTAGAAGTTTGCCGCTATTTGAACTTTGCAAAATATGCAAATCTGAATAACTCGTATGTTTACAATTTTTTGGAAGGGTTACTGCAAATAAAGGAAACTTTGAAGTTTGTCGCTATTTGAACTTTGCAAAACATGCAAATCTGAATAACTCGTATGTTTATAGTTTTTTGAAGAGTTATCACTGTTGCTATCGAAAAATGTATAAAGTCTGCAAATAAAGAAAACTTTGAAGTTTGTCGCTATCTGAACTTTGCAAAATATGCAAATCTGAATAACTGGTATGTTTATAGTTTTTTCGAAGAGTATCACTGTTGCTATCGAAAAATGTATAAAGTCTGCAAATAAAGAAAACTTTGAAGTTTGTCGCTATTTGAACTTTGCAAAATATGTAAACCTGAATAACTCGTATGTTTATAGTTTTTTGGAAGAGTTATCACTGTTGCTATAGAAAAATGTATAAAGTCTGCAAATAAAGAAAACTTTGAAGTTTGTCGCTATTTGAACTTTGCAAAACATGCAAATCTGAATAACTCGTACGTTTATAGTTTTTTGAAGAGATATCACTGTTGCTATCGAAAAATGTATAAAGTCTGCGAATAAAGAAAACTTTGAAGTTTGTCGCTATCTGAACTTTGCAAAATATGCAAATCTGAATAACTCGTATGTTTATAGTTTTTTCGAAGAGTTATCACTGTTGCTATCGAAAAATGTATAAAGTCTGCAAATAAAGAAAACTTTGAAGTTTGTCGCTATCTGAACTTTGCAAAATAAGCAAATCTGAATAACTCGTATGTTTATAGTTTTTTCGAAGAGTTATCACTATTGCTATCGAAAAATGTATAAAGTCTGCAAATATAGAAAACTTTGAAGTTTGTCGCTATTTGAACTTTGCAAAATATGTAAACCTGAATAACTCGTATGTTTATAGTTTTTTGAAGAGATATCACTGTTGCTATCGAAAAATGTATAAAGTCTGCAAATAAAGAAAACTTTGAAGTTTGTCGCTATTTCAACGCTGCAAAATATGCAGATCTGAATAACTCGTATGTTTATAGTTTTTTCGAAACTATCGAAAAATGTATAAAGTCTGCAAATATAGAAAACTTTGAAGTTTGTCGCTATTTGAACTTTGCAAAATATGCAAATCTGAATAACTCGTATGTTTATAGTTTTTTCGAAGAGTTATCACTATTGCTATCGAAAAATGTATAAAGTCTGCAAATATAGAAAACTTTGAAGTTTGTCGCTATTTGAACTTTGCAAAATATGTAAACCTGAATAACTCGTATGTTTATAGTTTTTTCGAAGAGTTATCACTGTTGCTATCGAAAAATGTATAAAGTCTGCAAAGTTTTTTGGCAGAGTTATTACTGTTGCTATCGAAAACGTATTGCCACTAAGGCAAAACTTTGAAGTATGTCGCTATTTGATCTTTGCAAACTATGTAAACCTAAATAGCTCGTATGTTTACAATTTTTTGGAAGAGTATTACTGTTGCTATCGAAAACGTATAAAATCTGCCACTAAAGCAAAACTTTGAAGTTTATCGCTATTTGAACTTTGCAAAATATGCAATTCTGAATAACTCGTAGGTTTATAGTTTTTTGGAAGAGTTATTACTGTTGCTATCGAAAAATGTATAAAGTCTGCAAATAAAGAAAACTTTGAAGTTTGTCGCTATTTGAACTTTGCAAAATATGTAAACCTGAATAACTCGTATGTTTATAGTTTTTTGGAAGAGTTACCACTGTTGCTATCGAAAAATGTATAAAGTCTGCAAATAAAGAAAACTTTGAAGTTTGTCGCTATTTGAACTTTGCAAAATATGCAAATCTGAATAACTCGTATGTTTATAGTTTTTTCGAAGAGTTATTACTGTTGCTATCGAAAACGTTTAAAATCTGCCACTAAGGCAAAACTTTGAAGTATGTCGCATTTGATCTTTGCAAAATATGTAACCCTAAATAGCTCGTATGTTTACAATTTTTTGGAAGAGTTATTACTGTTGCTATCGAAAAATGTATTAAGTCTGCAAATAAAGAAAACTTTGAAGTTTGTAGCTATTTCAACTTTGTAGAATATGCAGATCTGAATAACTCGTATGTTTATAGTTTTTTCGAAGAGTTATTACTGTTGCTATCGAAAACGTATAAAATCTGCCACTAAGGCAAAACTTTGAAGTATGTCGCTATTTGATCTTTGCAAAATATGTAAACCTAAATAGCTCGTATGTTTACAATTTTTTGGAAGAGTATTACTGTTGCTATCGAAAACGTATAAAATCTGCCACTAAAGCAAAACTTTGAAGTTTATCGCTATTTGAACTTTGCAAAATATGCAATTCTGAATAACTCGTAGGTTTATAGTTTTTTGGAAGAGTTATTACTGTTGCTATCGAAAAATGTATAAAGTCTGCAAATAAAGAAAACTTTGAAGTTTGTCGCTATTTGAACTTTGCAAAATATGTAAACCTGAATAACTCGTATGTTTATAGTTTTTTGGAAGAGTTATCACTGTTGCTATCGACAAATGTATAAAGTCTGCAAATAAAGAAAACTTTGAAATCTGAATAACTCGTGTGTTTAGAGTTTTTTGGAAAAGTTATTACTGTTGCTATCGAAAACGTTTAAAATCTGCCACTAAGGCAAAACTTTGAAGTATGTCGCATTTGATCTTTGCAAAATATGTAACCCTAAATAGCTCGTATGTTTACAATTTTTTGGAAGAGTTATTACTGTTGCTATCGAAAAATGTATTAAGTCTGCAAATAAAGAAAACTTTGAAGTTTGTAGCTATTTCAACTTTGTAGAATATGCAGATCTGAATAACTCGTATGTTTATAGTTTTTTCGAAGAGTTATTACTGTTGCTATCGAAAACGTATAAAATCTGCCACTAAGGCAAAACTTTGAAGTATGTCGCTATTTGATCTTTGCAAAATATGTAAACCTAAATAGCTCGTATGTTTACAATTTTTTGGAAGAGTATTACTGTTGCTATCGAAAACGTATAAAATCTGCCACTAAAGCAAAACTTTGAAGTTTATCGCTATTTGAACTTTGCAAAATATGCAATTCTGAATAACTCGTAGGTTTATAGTTTTTTGGAAGAGTTATTACTGTTGCTATCGAAAAATGTATAAAGTCTGCAAATAAAGAAAACTTTGAAGTTTGTCGCTATTTGAACTTTGCAAAATATGTAAACCTGAATAACTCGTATGTTTATAGTTTTTTGAAGAGATATCACTGTTGCTATCGAAAAATGTATAAAGTCTGCAAATAAAGAAAACTTTGAAGTTTGTCGCTATTTCAACGCTGCAAAATATGCAGATCTGAATAACTCGTATGTTTATAGTTTTTTCGAAACTATCGAAAAATGTATAAAGTCTGCAAATATAGAAAACTTTGAAGTTTGTCGCTATTTGAACTTTGCAAAATATGCAAATCTGAATAACTCGTATGTTTATAGTTTTTTCGAAGAGTTATCACTATTGCTATCGAAAAATGTATAAAGTCTGCAAATATAGAAAACTTTGAAGTTTGTCGCTATTTGAACTTTGCAAAATATGTAAACCTGAATAACTCGTATGTTTATAGTTTTTTCGAAGAGTTATCACTGTTGCTATCGAAAAATGTATAAAGTCTGCAAAGTTTTTTGGCAGAGTTATTACTGTTGCTATCGAAAACGTATTGCCACTAAGGCAAAACTTTGAAGTATGTCGCTATTTGATCTTTGCAAAATATGTAAACCTAAATAGCTCGTATGTTTACAATTTTTTGGAAGAGTATTACTGTTGCTATCGAAAACGTATAAAATCTGCCACTAAAGCAAAACTTTGAAGTTTATCGCTATTTGAACTTTGCAAAATATGCAATTCTGAATAACTCGTAGGTTTATAGTTTTTTGGAAGAGTTATTACTGTTGCTATCGAAAAATGTATAAAGTCTGCAAATAAAGAAAACTTTGAAGTTTGTCGCTATTTGAACTTTGCAAAATATGTAAACCTGAATAACTCGTATGTTTATAGTTTTTTGGAAGAGTTACCACTGTTGCTATCGAAAAATGTATAAAGTCTGCAAATAAAGAAAACTTTGAAGTTTGTCGCTATTTGAACTTTGCAAAATATGCAAATCTGAATAACTCGTATGTTTATAGTTTTTTCGAAGAGTTATTACTGTTGCTATCGAAAACGTTTAAAATCTGCCACTAAGGCAAAACTTTGAAGTATGTCGCATTTGATCTTTGCAAAATATGTAACCCTAAATAGCTCGTATGTTTACAATTTTTTGGAAGAGTTATTACTGTTGCTATCGAAAAATGTATTAAGTCTGCAAATAAAGAAAACTTTGAAGTTTGTAGCTATTTCAACTTTGTAGAATATGCAGATCTGAATAACTCGTATGTTTATAGTTTTTTCGAAGAGTTATTACTGTTGCTATCGAAAACGTATAAAATCTGCCACTAAGGCAAAACTTTGAAGTATGTCGCTATTTGATCTTTGCAAAATATGTAAACCTAAATAGCTCGTATGTTTACAATTTTTTGGAAGAGTATTACTGTTGCTATCGAAAACGTATAAAATCTGCCACTAAAGCAAAACTTTGAAGTTTATCGCTATTTGAACTTTGCAAAATATGCAATTCTGAATAACTCGTAGGTTTATAGTTTTTTGGAAGAGTTATTACTGTTGCTATCGAAAAATGTATAAAGTCTGCAAATAAAGAAAACTTTGAAGTTTGTCGCTATTTGAACTTTGCAAAATATGTAAACCTGAATAACTCGTATGTTTATAGTTTTTTGGAAGAGTTATCACTGTTGCTATCGACAAATGTATAAAGTCTGCAAATAAAGAAAACTTAGAAATCTGAATAACTCGTGTGTTTAGAGTTTTTTGGAAAAGTTATTACTGTTGCTATCGAAAACGTTTAAAATCTGCCACTAAGGCAAAACTTTGAAGTATGTCGCATTTGATCTTTGCAAAATATGTAACCCTAAATAGCTCGTATGTTTACAATTTTTTGGAAGAGTTATTACTGTTGCTATCGAAAAATGTATTAAGTCTGCAAATAAAGAAAACTTTGAAGTTTGTAGCTATTTCAACTTTGCAGAATATGCAGATCTGAATAACTCGTATGTTTATAGTTTTTTCGAAGAGTTATTACTGTTGCTATCGAAAACGTATAAAATCTGCCACTAAGGCAAAACTTTGAAGTATGTCGCTATTTGATCTTTGCAAAATATGTAAACCTAAATAGCTCGTATGTTTACAATTTTTTGGAAGAGTATTACTGTTGCTATCGAAAACGTATAAAATCTGCCACTAAAGCAAAACTTTGAAGTTTGTCGCTATTTGAACTTTGCAACATATGCAATTCTGAATAACTCGTAGGTTTATAGTTTTTTGGAAGAGTTATCACTGTTGCTATCGACAAATGTATAAAGTCTGCAAATAAAGAAAACTTTGAAATCTGAATAACTCGTATGTTTATAGTTTTTTGGAAGAGTTATCACTGTTGCTATCGACAAATGTATAAAGTCTGCAAATAAAGAAAACTTTGAAATCTGAATAACTCGTGTGTTTAGAGTTTTTTGGAAAAGTTATTACTGTTACTATCGAAAACGTATAAAATCTGCCAATAAGGCAAAACTTTGAAGTATGTCGCCATTTGAACTTTGCAAAATATGTAAACCTGAATAACTCGTATGTTTATAGTTTTTTGAAGAGTTATCACTGTTGCTATCGAAAAATTTATAAAGTCTGCAAATAAAGAAAACTTTGAAGTTTGTCGCTATCTGAACTTTGCAAAATATGCAAATCTGAATAACTCGTATGTTTATAGTTTTTTCGAAGAGTTATCACTGTTGCTATCGAAAAATGTATAAAGTCTGCAAATAAAGAAAACTTTGAAGTTTGTCGCTATTTGAACTTTGCAAAATATGTAAACCTGAATAACTCGTATGTTTATAGTTTTTTGGAAGAGTTATCACTGTTGCTATCGAAAAATGTATAAAGTCTGCAAATAAAGAAAACTTTGAAGTTTGTCGCTATCTGAACTTTGCAAAATATGCAAATCTGAATAACTCGTATGTTTATAGTTTTTTGAACAGTTATCACTGTTGCTATCGAAAAATGTATAAAGTCTGCAAATAAAGAAAACTTTGAAGTTTGTCGCTATTTGAACTTTGCAAAACATGCAAATCTGAATAACTCGTATGTTTATAGTTTTTTGAACAGTTATCACTGTTGCTATCGAAAAATGTATAAAGTCTGCAAATAAAGAAAACTTTGAAGTTTGTCGCTATCTGAACTTTGCAAAATATGCAAATCTGAATAACTCGTATGTTTATAGTTTTTTCGAAGAGTTATCGCTGTTGCTATCGAAAAATGTATAAAGTCTGCAAATAAAGAAAACTTTGAAGATTGTCGCTATTTGAACTTTGCAAAATATGTAAACCTGAATAACTCGTATGTTTATAGTTTTTTGGAAGAGTTATCACTGTTGCTATCGAAAAATGTATAAAGTCTGCAAATAAAGAAAACTTTGAAGTTTGTCGCTATTTGAACTTTGCAAAACATGCAAATCTGAATAACTCGTATGTTTATAGTTTTTTGAAGAGTTATCACTGTTGCTATTGAAAAATGTATAAAGTCTGCAAATAAAGAAAACTTTGAAGTTTGTCGCTATCTGAACTTTGCAAAATATGCAAATCTGAATAACTCGTATGTTTATAGTTTTTTGAACAGTTATCACTGTTGCTATCGAAAAATGTATAAAGTCTGCAAATAAAGAAAACTTTGAAGTTTGTCGCTATTTGAACTTTGCAAAACATGCAAATCTGAATAACTCGTATGTTTATAGTTTTTTGAAGAGTTATCACTGTTGCTATTGAAAAATGTATAAAGTCTGCAAATAAAGAAAACTTTGAAGTTTGTCGCTATTTGAACTTTGCAAAACATGCAAATCTGAATAACTCGTATGTTTATAGTTTTTTGAAGAGTTATCACTGTTGCTATTGAAAAATGTATAAAGTCTGCAAATAAAGAAAACTTTGAAGTTTGTCGCTATCTGAACTTTGCAAAATATGCAAATCTGAATAACTCGTATGTTTATAGTTTTTTCGAAGAGTTATTACTTTTGATATCGAAATATGTATAAAGTCTGCAAATAAAGGAAACTTTGAAGTTTGTCGCTATTTGAACTTTGCAAAACATGCAAATCTGAATAACTCGTATGTTTATAGTTTTTTGGAAAAGTTATTACTGTTACTATCGAAAACGTATAAAATCTGCCAATAAGGCAAAACCTTGAAGTATGTCGCCATTTGAACTTTGCAAAATATGTAAACCTGAATAACTCGTATGTTTATAGTTTTTTGGAAGAGTTATCACTGTTGCTATCGACAAATGTATAAAGTCTGCAAATAAAGAAAACTTTGAAGTTTGTCGCTATCTGAACTTTGCAAAATATGCAAATCTGAATAACTCGTATGTTTATAGTTTTTTCGAAGAGTTATCGCTGTTGCTATCGAAAAATGTATAAAGTCTGCAAATAAAGAAAACTTTGAAGTTTGTCGCTATCTGAACTTTGCAAAATATGCAAATCTGAATAACTCGTATGTTTATAGTTTTTTCGAAGAGTTATTACTTTTGATATCGAAATATGTATAAAGTCTGCAAATAAAGGAAACTTTGAAGTTTGTCGCTATTTGAACTTTGCAAAACATGCAAATCTGAATAACTCGTATGTTTATAGTTTTTTGGAAGGGTTATTACTGTTACTATCGAAAACGTATAAAATCTGCCAATAAGGCAAAACTTTGAAGTATGTCGCCATTTGAACTTTGCAGAATATGCAGATCTGAATAACTCGTATGTTTATAGTTTTTTGGAAGAGTTATTACAACTGCAACCGAAAAATGTACAAAATCTGCCAATAAAGCAGAACTTGTGAGGTTGTGGCCATTTGATCTTTACAAAATATGTAAACCTGAATAACTAGTAAGTTAATATATTTTCGGAAGAGTTATTACAGCTGCAATTGAAAGATGTACAAAATCTGCCAATAAATCTAAATTGTGGAGATTTCGCTAATTGATCTTTGCAAAATATGTAATCCTGAATACATTTTTGGAAGAGTTATTAGGCTGCAATCCAAAAATGTATAAAATGTGCCAATAAAGCAAAGCTTATGAGGTTGTAGCCATTTGAACTTTGAAAAATATGTAAACGTGAATAACTAGTAAGTTTATATATTTTCGGAAGAGTTATTACTTTTGATATCGAAATATGTATAAAGTCTGCAAATAAAGGAAACTTTGAAGTTTGTCGCTATTTCAACTTTGCAGAATATGCAGATCTGAATAACTCGTATGTTTATAGTTTTTTGGAAGAGTTATTACTGTTGCTATCGAAAAGTATAAAATCTGCCAATAAAATAAAATAAATATGTAAACCTAAATAACTCGTATGTTTACAATTTTTTGGAAGAGTATTGCTGTTGCTATCGAAAAATGTATAAAGTCTGCAAATAAAGAAAACTTTGAAGTTTGTCGCTATCTGAACTTTGCAAAATATGCAAATCTGAATAACTCGTATGTTTATAGTTTTTTGAACAGTTATCACTGTTGCTATCGAAAAATGTATAAAGTCTGCAAATAAAGAAAACTTTGAAGTTTGTCGCTATTTGAACTTTGCAAAACATGCAAATCTGAATAACTCGTATGTTTATAGTTTTTTGAACAATTATCACTGTTGCTATCGAAAAATGTATAAAGTCTGCAAATAAAGAAAACTTTGAAGTTTGTCGCTATCTGAACTTTGCAAAATATGCAAATCTGAATAACTCGTATGTTTATAGTTTTTTCGAAGAGTTATCGCTGTTGCTATCGAAAAATGTATAAAGTCTGCAAATAAAGAAAACTTTGAAGTTTGTCGCTATTTGAACTTTGCAAAATATGTAAACCTGAATAACTCGTATGTTTATAGTTTTTTGGAAGAGTTATCACTGTTGCTATCGGAAAATGTATAAAGTCTGCAAATAAAGAAAACTTTGAAGTTTGTCGCTATCTGAACTTTGCAAAATATGCAAATCTGAATAACTCGTATGTTTATAGTTTTTTGAACAGTTATCACTGTTGCTATCGAAAAATGTATAAAGTCTGCAAATAAAGAAAACTTTGAAGTTTGTCGCTATTTGAACTTTGCAATACATGCAAATCTGAATAACTCGTATGTTTATAGTTTTTTGAACAGTTATCACTGTTGCTATCGAAAAATGTATAAAGTCTGCAAATAAAGAAAACTTTGAAGTTTGTCGCTATTTGAACTTTGCAAAACATGCAAATCTGAATAACTCGTATGTTTATAGTTTTTTGAACAGTTATCACTGTTGCTATCGAAAAATGTATAAAGTCTGCAAATAAAGAAAACTTTGAAGTTTGTCGCTATCTGAACTTTGCAAAATATGCAAATCTGAATAACTCGTATGTTTATAGTTTTTTCGAAGAGTTATCGCTGTTGCTATCGAAAAATGTATAAAGTCTGCAAATAAAGAAAACTTTGAAGTTTGTCGCTATCTGAACTTTGCAAAATATGCAAATCTGAATAACTCGTATGTTTATAGTTTTTTCGAAGAGTTATCGCTGTTGCTATCGAAAAATGTATAAAGTCTGCAAATAAAGAAAACTTTGAAGTTTGTCGCTATTTGAACTTTGCAAAATATGTAAACCTGAATAACTCGTATGTTTATAGTTTTTTGGAAGAGTTATCACTGTTGCTATCGAAAAATGTATAAAGTCTGCAAATAAAGAAAACTTTGAAGTTTGTCGCTATTTGAACTTTGCAAAACATGCAAATCTGAATAACTCGTATGTTTATAGTTTTTTGAAGAGTTATCACTGTTGCTATTGAAAAATGTATAAAGTCTGCAAATAAAGAAAACTTTGAAGTTTGTCGCTATCTGAACTTTGCAAAATATGCAAATCTGAATAACTCGTATGTTTATAGTTTTTTGAACAGTTATCACTGTTGCTATCGAAAAATGTATAAAGTCTGCAAATAAAGAAAACTTTGAAGTTTGTCGCTATTTGAACTTTGCAAAACATGCAAATCTGAATAACTCGTATGTTTATAGTTTTTTGAACAATTATCACTGTTGCTATCGAAAAATGTATAAAGTCTGCAAATAAAGAAAACTTTGAAGTTTGTCGCTATCTGAACTTTGCAAAATATGCAAATCTGAATAACTCGTATGTTTATAGTTTTTTCGAAGAGTTATCGCTGTTGCTATCGAAAAATGTATAAAGTCTGCAAATAAAGAAAACTTTGAAGTTTGTCGCTATCTGAACTTTGCAAAATATGCAAATCTGAATAACTCGTATGTTTATAGTTTTTTCGAAGAGTTATTACTTTTGATATCGAAATATGTATAAAGTCTGCAAATAAAGGAAACTTTGAAGTTTGTCGCTATTTGAACTTTGCAAAACATGCAAATCTGAATAACTCGTATGTTTATAGTTTTTTGGAAAAGTTATTACTGTTACTATCGAAAACGTATAAAATCTGCCAATAAGGCAAAACCTTGAAGTATGTCGCCATTTGAACTTTGCAAAATATGTAAACCTGAATAACTCGTATGTTTATAGTTTTTTGGAAGAGTTATCACTGTTGCTATCGACAAATGTATAAAGTCTGCAAATAAAGAAAACTTTGAAGTTTGTCGCTATCTGAACTTTGCAAAATATGCAAATCTGAATAACTCGTATGTTTATAGTTTTTTCGAAGAGTTATCGCTGTTGCTATCGAAAAATGTATAAAGTCTGCAAATAAAGAAAACTTTGAAGTTTGTCGCTATCTGAACTTTGCAAAATATGCAAATCTGAATAACTCGTATGTTTATAGTTTTTTCGAAGAGTTATTACTTTTGATATCGAAATATGTATAAAGTCTGCAAATAAAGGAAACTTTGAAGTTTGTCGCTATTTGAACTTTGCAAAACATGCAAATCTGAATAACTCGTATGTTTATAGTTTTTTGGAAGGGTTATTACTGTTACTATCGAAAACGTATAAAATCTGCCAATAAGGCAAAACTTTGAAGTATGTCGCCATTTGAACTTTGCAGAATATGCAGATCTGAATAACTCGTATGTTTATAGTTTTTTGGAAGAGTTATTACAACTGCAACCGAAAAATGTACAAAATCTGCCAATAAAGCAGAACTTGTGAGGTTGTGGCCATTTGATCTTTACAAAATATGTAAACCTGAATAACTAGTAAGTTAATATATTTTCGGAAGAGTTATTACAGCTGCAATTGAAAGATGTACAAAATCTGCCAATAAATCTAAATTGTGGAGATTTCGCTAATTGATCTTTGCAAAATATGTAATCCTGAATACATTTTTGGAAGAGTTATTAGGCTGCAATCCAAAAATGTATAAAATGTGCCAATAAAGCAAAGCTTATGAGGTTGTAGCCATTTGAACTTTGAAAAATATGTAAACGTGAATAACTAGTAAGTTTATATATTTTCGGAAGAGTTATTACTTTTGATATCGAAATATGTATAAAGTCTGCAAATAAAGGAAACTTTGAAGTTTGTCGCTATTTCAACTTTGCAGAATATGCAGATCTGAATAACTCGTATGTTTATAGTTTTTTGGAAGAGTTATTACTGTTGCTATCGAAAAGTATAAAATCTGCCAATAAAATAAAATAAATATGTAAACCTAAATAACTCGTATGTTTACAATTTTTTGGAAGAGTATTGCTGTTGCTATCGAAAACGTATAAAATCTGCCACTAAAGCAAAACTTTGAAGTATGTCGCCATTTGAACTTTGCAAAATATGTAAACCTGAATAACTAGTAAGTTTATATATTTTCGGAAGAACTATTACTGTTGCAATAAAAAAAGGTATAACACTTTTCAGTAGACTAAAACTTATGAGTTTGTGGGCATTTGAACTTTGCAAAATATGTAAACCTGAATAACTAGCAAGTTTATATATTTTCGGAACAGTTATTACTTTTGCTATCGAAATATTTATGTATAAAGTCTGCGGAAACTTAGAAGTTTGCCGCTATTTGAACTTTGCAAAATATGCAAATCTGAATAACTCGTATGTTTACAATTTTTTGGAAGGGTTACTGCAAATAAAGGAAACTTTGAAGTGTGTCGCTATTTGAACTTTGCAAAACATGCAAATCTGAATAACTCGTATGTTTATAGTTTTTTGGAAGAGTTATCACTGTTGCTATCGAAAAATGTATAAAGTCTGCAAATAAAGAAAACTTTGAAGTTTGTCGCTATCTGAACTTTGCAAAATATGCAAATCTGAATAACTCGTATGTTTATAGTTTTTTGGAAGAGTTATTACTGTTGCTATCGAAAACGTATAAAATCTGCGACTAAAGCAAAACTTTGAAGTTTGTCGCTATTTCAACTTTGCAAAACATGCAAATCTGAATAACTCGTATGTTTATAGTTTTTTCGAAACTATCGAAAAATGTATAAAGTCTGCAAATATAGAAAACTTTGAAGTTTGTCGCTATTTGAACTTTGCAAAATATGCAAATCTGAATAACTCGTATGTTTATAGTTTTTTCGAAGAGTTATCACTATTGCTATCGAAAAATGTATAAAGTCTGCAAAGTTTTTTGGAAGAGTTATTACTGTTGCTATCGAAAACGTATAAAATCTGCCACTAAGGCAAAACTTTGAAGTATGTCGCTATTTGATCTTTGCAAAATAAGTAAACCTAAATCGCTCGTATGTTTACAATTTTTTGGAAGAGTTATCACTGTTGCTATCGAAAAATGTATAAAGTCTGCAAATAAAGAAAACTTTGAAGTTTGTCGCTATTTGAACTTTGCAAAACATGCAAATCTGAATAACTCGTATGTTTATAGTTTTTTGAACAGTTATCACTGTTGCTATCGAAAAATGTATAAAGTCTGCAAATAAAGAAAACTATCTGAACTTTGCAAAATATGCAAATCTGAATAACTCGTATGTTTATAGTTTTTTCGAAGAGTTATCGCTGTTGCTATCGAAAAATGTATAAAGTCTGCAAATAAAGAAAACTTTGAAGTTTGTCGCTATTTGAACTTTGCAAAATATGTAAACCTGAATAACTCGTATGTTTATAGTTTTTTGGAAGAGTTATCACTGTTGCTATCGAAAAATGTATAAAGTCTGCAAATAAAGAAAACTGTGAAGTTTGTCGCTATTTGAACTTTGCAAAACATGCAAATCTGAATAACTCGTATGTTTATAGTTTTTTGAAGAGTTATCACTGTTGCTATTGAAAAATGTATAAAGTCTGCAAATAAAGAAAACTTTGAAGTTTGTCGCTATCTGAACTTTGCAAAATATGCAAATCTGAATAACTCGTATGTTTATAGTTTTTTGAACAGTTATCACTGTTGCTATCGAAAAATGTATAAAGTCTGCAAATAAAGAAAACTTTGAAGTTTGTCGCTATTTGAACTTTGCAAAACATGCAAATCTGAATAACTCGTATGTTTATAGTTTTTTGAACAATTATCACTGTTGCTATCGAAAAATGTATAAAGTCTGCAAATAAAGAAAACTTTGAAGTTTGTCGCTATCTGAACTTTGCAAAATATGCAAATCTGAATAACTCGTATGTTTATAGTTTTTTCGAAGAGTTATCGCTGTTGCTATCGAAAAATGTATAAAGTCTGCAAATAAAGAAAACTTTGAAGTTTGTCGCTATCTGAACTTTGCAAAATATGCAAATCTGAATAACTCGTATGTTTATAGTTTTTTCGAAGAGTTATTACTTTTGATATCGAAATATGTATAAAGTCTGCAAATAAAGGAAACTTTGAAGTTTGTCGCTATTTGAACTTTGCAAAACATGCAAATCTGAATAACTCGTATGTTTATAGTTTTTTGGAAAAGTTATTACTGTTACTATCGAAAACGTATAAAATCTGCCAATAAGGCAAAACTTTGAAGTATGTCGCCATTTGAACTTTGCAAAATATGTAAACCTGAATAACTCGTATGTTTATAGCTTTTTGGAAGAGTTATCACTGTTGCTATCGAAAAATGTATAAAGTCTGCAAATAAAGAAAACTTTGAAGTTTGTCGCTATCTGAACTTTGCAAAATATGCAAATCTGAATAACTCGTATGTTTATAGTTTTTTCGAAGAGTTATTACTTTTGATATCGAAATATGTATAAAGTCTGCAAATAAAGAAAACTTTGAAGTTTGTCGCTATCTGAACTTTGCAAAATATGCAAATCTGAATAACTCGTATGTTTATAGTTTTTTCGAAGAGTTATTACTTTTGATATCGAAATATGTATAAAGTCTGCAAATAAAGGAAACTTTGAAGTTTGTCGCTATTTGAACTTTGCAAAACATGCAAATCTGAATAACTCGTATGTTTATAGTTTTTTGGAAAAGTTATTACTGTTACTATCGAAAACGTATAAAATCTGCCAATAAGGCAAAACTTTGAAGTATGTCGCCATTTCAACTTTGCAGAATATGCAGATCTGAATAACTCGTATGTTTATAGTTTTTTGGAAGAGTTATTACAACTGCAACCGAAAAATGTACAAAATCTGCCAATAAAGCAGAACTTGTGAGGTTGTGGCCATTTGATCTTTACAAAATATGTAAACCTGAATAACTAGTAAGTTAATATATTTTCGGAAGAGTTATTACAGCTGCAATTGAAAGATGTACAAAATCTGCCAATAAATCTAAATTGTGGAGATTTCGCTAATTGATCTTTGCAAAATATGTAATCCTGAATACATTTTTGGAAGAGTTATTAGGCTGCAATCCAAAAATGTATAAAATGTGCCAATAAAGCAAAGCTTATGAGGTTGTAGCCATTTGAACTTTGAAAAATATGTAAACGTGAATAACTAGTAAGTTTATATATTTTCGGAAGAGTTATTACTTTTGATATCGAAATATGTATAAAGTCTGCAAATAAAGGAAACTTTGAAGTTTGTCGCTATTTCAACTTTGCAGAATATGCAGATCTGAATAACTCGTATGTTTATAGTTTTTTGGAAGAGTTATTACTGTTGCTATCGAAAAGTATAAAATCTGCCAATAAGGCAAAACTTTGAAGTATGTCGCTATTTGAACTTTGCAAAATATGTAAACCTAAATAACTCGTATGTTTACAATTTTTTGGAAGAGTATTGCTGTTGCTATCGAAAACGTATAAAATCTGCCACTAAAGCAAAACTTTGAAGTATGTCGCCATTTGAACTTTGCAAAATATGTAAACCTGAATAACTAGTAAGTTTATATATTTTCGGAAGAACTATTACTGTTGCAATAAAAAAAGGTATAACACTTTTCAGTAGACTAAAACTTATGAGTTTGTGGGCATTTGAACTTTGCAAAATATGTAAACCTGAATAACTAGCAAGTTTATATATTTTCGGAACAGTTATTACTTTTGCTATCGAAATATTTATGTATAAAGTCTGCGGAAACTTAGAAGTTTGCCGCTATTTGAACTTTGCAAAATATGCAAATCTGAATAACTCGTATGTTTACAATTTTTTGGAAGGGTTACTGCAAATAAAGGAAACTTTGAAGTGTGTCGCTATTTGAACTTTGCAAAACATGCAAATCTGAATAACTCGTATGTTTATAGTTTTTTGGAAGAGTTATCACTGTTGCTATCGAAAAATGTATAAAGTCTGCAAATAAAGAAAACTTTGAAGTTTGTCGCTATCTGAACTTTGCAAAATATGCAAATCTGAATAACTCGTATGTTTATAGTTTTTTGGAAGAGTTATTACTGTTGCTATCGAAAACGTATAAAATCTGCGACTAAAGCAAAACTTTGAAGTTTGTCGCTATTTCAACTTTGCAAAACATGCAAATCTGAATAACTCGTATGTTTATAGTATTTTCGAAACTATCGAAAAATGTATAAAGTCTGCAAATATAGAAAACTTTGAAGTTTGTCGCTATTTGAACTTTGCAAAATATGCAAATCTGAATAACTCGTATGTTTATAGTTTTTTCGAAGAGTTATCACTATTGCTATCGAAAAATGTATAAAGTCTGCAAAGTTTTTTGGAAGAGTTATTACTGTTGCTATCGAAAACGTATAAAATCTGCCACTAAGGCAAAACTTTGAAGTATGTCGCTATTTGATCTTTGCAAAATAAGTAAACCTAAATCGCTCGTATGTTTACAATTTTTTGGAAGAGTTATCACTGTTGCTATCGAAAAATGTATAAAGTCTGCAAATAAAGAAAACTTTGAACTTTGTCGCTATTTGAACTTTGCAAAACATGCAAATCTGAATAACTCGTATGTTTATAGTTTTTTGAACAGTTATCACTGTTGCTATCGAAAAATGTATAAAGTCTGCAAATAAAGAAAACTATCTGAACTTTGCAAAATATGCAAATCTGAATAACTCGTATGTTTATAGTTTTTTCGAAGAGTTATTACTTTTGATATCGAAATATGTATAAAGTCTGCAAATAAAGGAAACTTTGAAGTTTGTCGCTATTTGAACTTTGCAAAACATGCAAATCTGAATAACTCGTATGTTTATAGTTTTTTGGAAGAGTTATTACTGTTGCTATCAAAAACGTATAAAATCTTCCAATAAGGCAAAACTTTGAAGTATGTCGCTATTTGAACTTTGCAAAATATGTAAACCTAAATAACTCGTATGTTTACAATTTTTTGGAAGAGTATTACTGTTGCTATCGAAAACGTATAAAATCTGCCACTAAAGCAAAACTTTGAAGTATGTCGCTATTTCAACTTTGCAGAATATGCAGATCTGAATAACTCGTATGTTTATAGTTTTTTGGAAGAGTTATTACAACTGCAACCGAAAAATGTACAAAATCTGCCAATAAAGCAGAACTTATGAGGTTGTGGCCATTTGAACTTTGAAAAATATGTAAACGTGAATAACTAGTAAGTTTATATATTTTCGGAAGAGTTATTACTTTTGATATCGAAATATGTATAAAGTCTGCAAATAAAGGAAACTTTGAAGTTTGTCGCTATTTGACTTTGCAGAATATGCAGATCTGAATAACTCGTATGTTTATAGTTTTTTGGAAGAGTTATTACTGTTGCTATCAGAAACGTATAAAATCTTCCAATAAGGCAAAACTTTGAAGTATGTCGCTATTTGAACTTTGCAAAATATGTAAACCTAAATAACTCGTATGTTTACAATTTTTTGGAAGAGTTATTACTGTTGCTATCGAAAAATGTATAAAGTCTGCAAATAAAGAAAACTTTGAAGTTTGTCGCTATTTCAACTTTGCAGAATATGCAGATCTGAATAACTCGTATGTTTATAGTTTTTTGGAAGAGTTATTACTGTTGCTATCGAAAAGTATAAAATCTGCCAATAAGGCAAAACTTTGAAGTATGTCGCTATTTGAACTTTGCAAAATATGTAAACCTAAATAACTCGTATGTTTACAATTTTTTGGAAGAGTATTACTGTTGCTATCGAAAACGTATAAAATCTGCCACTAAAGCAAAACTTTGAAGTTTGTCGCTATTTGAACTTTGCAAAATATGCAATTCTGAATAACTCGTATGTTTATAGTTTTTTGGAAGAGTTATTACTGTTGCTATCGAAAAATGTATAAAGTCTGCAAATAAAGAAAACTTTGAAATTTGAATAACTCGTGTGTTTATAGTTTTTTGGAAAAGTTATTACTGTTACTATCGAAAACGTATAAAATCTGCCAATAAGGCAAAACTTTGAAGTATGTCGCCATTTGAACTTTGCAAAATATGTAAACCTGAATAACTAGTAAGTTTATATATTTTCGGAAGAACTATTACTGTTGCAATAAAAAAAGGTATAACACTTTTCAGTAGACTAAAACTTATGAGTTTGTGGGCATTTGAACTTTGCAAAATATGTAAACCTGAATAACTAGCAAGTTTATATATTTTCGGAAGAGTAATTACTTTTGCTATCGAAATATTTATGTATAAAGTCTGCGGAAACTTAGAAGTTTGCCGCTATTTGAACTTTTGCAAAATATGCAAATCTGAATAACTCGTATGTTTACAATTTTTTGGAAGAGTTACTGCAAATAAAGGAAACTTTGAAGTTTGTCGCTATTTGAACTTAGCAAAACATGCAAATCTGAATAACTCGTATGTTTATAGTTTTTTGGAAGAGTTATCACTGTTGCTATCGAAAAATGTATAAAGTCTGCAAATAAAGAAAACTTTGAAGTTTGTCGCTATCTGAACTTTGCAAAATATGCAAATCTGAATAACTCGTATGTTTATAGTTTTTTGAAGAGTTATTATTGTTGCTATCGAAAACGTATAAAATCTGCCACTAAAGCAAAACTTTGAAGTTTGTCGCTATTTGAACTTTGCAAAATATGTAAACCTGAATACATTCTTGGAAGAGTTATTAGGCTGCAATCCAAAAATGTATAAAATGTGCCAATAAAGCAAAGCTTATGAGGTTGTAGCCATTTGAACTTTGAAAAATATGTAAACGTGAATAACTAGTAAGTTTATATATTTTCGGAAGAGTTATTACTTTTGATATCGAAATATGTATGTATAAAGTCTGCAAATAAAGGAAACTTTGAAGTTTGTCGCTATTTGAACTTTGCAAAACATGCAAATCTGAATAACTCGTATGTTTATAGTTTTTTGAAGAGTTATTATTGTTGCTATCGAAAACGTATAAAATCTGCCACTAAAGCAAAACTTTGAAGTTTGTCGCTATTTGAACTTTGCAAATATGTAAACCTGAATACATTTTTGGAAGAGTTATTAGGCTGCAATCCAAAAATGTATAAAATGTGCCAATAAAGCAAAGCTTATGAGGTTGTAGCCGTTTGAACTTTGAAAAATATGTAAACGTGAATAACTAGTAAGTTTATATATTTTCGGAAGAGTTATTACTTTTGATATCGAAATATGTATGTATAAAGTCTGCAAATAAAGGAAACTTTGAAGTTTGTCGCCATTTGAACTTTGCAAAATATGTAAACCTGAATAACTCGTATGTTTATAGTTTTTTGGAAGAGTTATCACTGTTGCTATCGAAAAATGTATAAAGTCTGCAAATAAAGAAAACTTTGAAGTTTGTCGCTATTTCAACTTTGCAGAATATGCAGATCTGAATAACTCGTATGTTTATAGTTTTTTGGAAGAGTTATTACTGTTGCTATCGAAAAATGTATAAAGTCTGCAAATAAAGAAAACTTTGAAGTTTGTCGCTATTTCAACTTTGCAGAATATGCAGATCTGAATAACTCGTATGTTTATAATTTTTTGGAAGAGTTATTACTGTTGCTATCGAAAACGTATAAAATCTGCCACTAAAGCAAAACTTTGAAGTTTGTCGCTATTTCAACTTTGCAAAACATGCAAATCTGAATAACTCGTATGTTTATAGTTTTTTTGAAACTATCGAAAAATGTATAAAGTCTGCAAATATAGAAAACTTTGAAGTTTGTCGCTATTTGAACTTTGCAAAATATGCAAATCTGAATAACTCGTATGTTTATAGTTTTTTCGAAGAGTTATCACTATTGCTATTGAAAAATGTATAAAGTCTGCAAAGTTTTTTGGAAGAGTTATTACTGTTGCTATCGAAAACGTATAAAATCTGCCACTAAGGCAAAACTTTGAAGTATGTCGCTATTTGATCTTTGCAAAATAAGTAAACCTAAATAGCTCGTATGTTTACAATTTTTTGGAAGAGTATTACTGTTGCTATCGAAAACGTATAAAATCTGCCACTAAAGCAAAACTTTGAAGTTTGTCGCTATTTGAACTTTGCAAAATATGCAAATCTGAATAACTCGTATGTTTATAGTTTTTTTGAAGAGTTATCACTATTGCTATCGAAAAATGTATAAAGTCTGCAAATATAGAAAACTTTGAAGTTTGTCGCTATTTGAACTTTGCAAAATATGTAAACCTGAATAACTCGTATGTTTATAGTTTTTTCGAAGAGTTATCACTGTTGCTATCGAAAAATGTATAAAGCCTGCAAAGTTTTTTGGAAGAGTTATTACTGTTGCTATCGAAAACGTATAAAATCTGCCACTAAGGCAAAACTTTGAAGTATGTCGCTATTTGATCTTTGCAAAATATGTAAACCTAAATGCTCGTATGTTTACAATTTTTTGGAAGAGTATTACTGTTGCTATCGAAAACGTATAAAATCTGCCACTAAAGCAAAACTTTGAAGTTTGTCGCTATTTGAACTTTGCAAAATATGCAATTCTGAATAACTCGTAGGTTTATAGTTTTTTGGAAGAGTTATTACTGTTGCTATCGAAAAATGTATAAAGTCTGCAAATAAAGAAAACTTTGAAGTTTGTCGCTATTTGAACTTTGCAAAATATGTAAACCTGAATAACTCGCATGTTTATAGTTTTTTGGAAGAGTTACCACTGTTGATATCGAAAAATGTATAAAGTCTGCAAATAAAGAAAACTTTGAAGTTTGTCGCTATTTGAACTTTGCAAAATATGCAAATCTGAATAACTCGTATGTTTATAGTTTTTTCGAAGAGTTATTACTGTTGCTATCGAAAACTGCCACTAAGGCAAAACTTTGAAGTATGTCGCTATTTGATCTTTGCAAAATATGTAACCCTAAATAGCTCGTATGTTTACTATTTTTTGGAAGAGTATTACTGTTGCTATCGAAAACGTATAAAATCTGCCACTAAAGCAAAACTTTGAAGTTTGTCGCTATTTGAACTTTGCAAAATATGTAAACCTAAATAGCTCGTATGTTTACAATTTTTTGGAAGAGTTATCACTGTTGCTATCGAAAAATGTATAAAGCCTGCAAAGTTTTTTGGAAGAGTTATTACTGTTGCTATCGAAAACGTATAAAATCTGCCACTAAGGCAAAACTTTGAAGTATGTCGCTATTTGAACTTTGCAAAATATGTAAACCTGAATAACTCGTAGGTTTATAGTTTTTTGCAAGAGTTATTACTGTTGCTATCGAAAACGTATAAAATCTGCCACTAAAGCAAAACTTTGAAGTTTGTCGCTATTTGAACTTTGCAAAATATGCAATTCTGAATAACTCGTAGGTTTATAGTTTTTTGGAAGAGTTATTACTGTTGCTATCGAAAAATGTATAAAGTCTGCAAATAAAGAAAACTTTGAAGTTTGTGGCTATTTCAACTTTGCAGAATATGCAGATCTGAATAACTCGTATGTTTATAGTTTTTTCGAAGAGTTATTACTGTTGCTATCGAAAACGTATAAAATCTGCCACTAAGGCAAAACTTTGAAGTATGTCGCTATTTGATCTTTGCAAAATATGTAAACCTAAATAGCTCGTATGTTTACAATTTTTTGGAAGAGTATTATTGTTGCTATCGAAAACGTATAAAATCTGCCACTAAAGCAAAACTTTGAAGTTTGTCGCTATTTGAACTTTGCAACATATGCAATTCTGAATAACTCGTAGGTTTATAGTTTTTTGGAAGAGTTATTACTGTTGCTATCGAAAAATGTATAAAGTCTGCAAATAAAGAAAACTTTGAAATCTGAATAACTCGTGTGTTTATAGTTTTTTGGAAAAGTTATTACTGTTACTATCGAAAACGTATAAAATCTGCCAATAAGGCAAAACTTTGAAGTATGTCGCCATTTGAACTTTGCAAAATATGTAAACCTGAATAACTCGTATGTTTATAGTTTTTTGGAAGAGTTATCACTGTTGCTATCGACAAATGTATAAAGTCTGCAAATAAAGAAAACTTTGAAATCTGAATAACTCGTGTGTTTAGAGTTTTTTGGAAAAGTTATTACTGTTACTATCGAAAACGTATAAAATCTGCCAATAAGGCAAAACTTTGAAGTATGTCGCCATTTGAACTTTGTATGTACTGTTTGTCACTGTTGCTATCGAAAAATGTATAAAGTCTGCATATAAAGAAAACTTTGAAGTTTGTCGCTATTTGAACTTTGCAAAATATGTAAACCTGAATAACTAGTATGTTTATAGTTTTTTGGAAGAGTTATCACTGTTGCTATCGAAAAATGTATAAAGTCTGCAAATAAAGAAAACTTTGAAGTTTGTCGCTATTTGAACTTTGCAAAACATGCAAATCTGATTAACTCGTATGTTTATAGTTTTTTGAAGAGTTATCACTGTTGCTATCGAAAAATGTATAAAGTCTGCAAATAAAGAAAACTTTGAAGTTTGTCGCTATCTGAACTATGCAAAATATGCAGATCTGAATAACTCGTATGTTTATAGTTTTTTGGAAGAGTTATTACAACTGCAACCGAAAAATGTACAAAATCTGCCAATAAAGCAGAACTTATGAGGTTGTGGCCATTTGATCTTTACAAAATATGTAAACCTGAATAACTAGTAAGTTTATATATTTTCGGAATAGTTATTACAGCTGCAATTGAAAGATGTACAAAATCTGCCAATAAATCTAAATTGTGGAGATTTCGCTAATTGATCTTTGCAAAATATGTAATCCTGAATACATTTTTGGAAGAGTTATTAGGCTGCAATCCAAAAATGTATGAAATGTGCCAATAAAGCAAAGCTTATGAGGTTGTAGCCATTTGAACTTTGAAAAATATGTAAACGGGAATAACTAGTAAGTTTATATATTTTCGGAAGAGTTATTACTTTTGATATCGAAATATGTATAAAGTCTGCAAATAAAGGAAACTTTGAAGTTTGTCGCTATTTCAACTTTGCAGAATATGCAGATCTGAATAACTCGTATGTTTATAGTTTTTTCGAAGAGTTATTACTGTTGCTATCGAAAACTGCCACTAAGGCAAAACTTTGAAGTATGTCGCTATTTGATCTTTGCAAAATATGTAACCCTAAATAGCTCGTATGTTTACTATTTTTTGGAAGAGTATTACTGTTGCTATCGAAAACGTATAAAATCTGCCACTAAAGCAAAACTTTGAAGTTTGTCGCTATTTGAACTTTGCAAAATATGTAAACCTAAATAGCTCGTATGTTTACAATTTTTTGGAAGAGTTATCACTGTTGCTATCGAAAAATGTATAAAGCCTGCAAAGTTTTTTGGAAGAGTTATTACTGTTGCTATCGAAAACGTATAAAATCTGCCACTAAGGCAAAACTTTGAAGTATGTCGCTATTTGAACTTTGCAAAATATGTAAACCTGAATAACTCGTATGTTTATAGTTTTTTCGAAGAGTTATCACTGTTGCTATCGAAAAATGTATAAAGCCTGCAAAGTTTTTTGGAAGAGTTATTACTGTTGCTATCGAAAACGTATAAAATCTGCCACTAAGGCAAAACTTTGAAGTATGTCGCTATTTGAACTTTTCAAAATATGTAAACCTGAATAACTCGTATGTTTATAGTTTTTTCGAAGAGTTATCACTGTTGCTATCGAAAAATGTATAAAGCCTGCAAAGTTTTTTGGAAGAGTATTACTGTTGCTATCGAAAACGTATAAAATCTGCCACTAAAGCAAAACTTTGAAGTTTGTCGCTATTTGAACTTTGCAAAATATGTAAACCTAAATAGCTCGTATGTTTACAATTTTTTGGAAGAGTTATCACTGTTGCTATCGAAAAATGTATAAAGCCTGCAAAGTTTTTTGGAAGAGTTATTACTGTTGCTATCGAAAACGTATAAAATCTGCCACTAAGGCAAAACTTTGAAGTATGTCGCTATTTGAACTTTGCAAAATATGTAAACCTGAATAACTCGTAGGTTTATAGTTTTTTGGAAGAGTTATTACTGTTGCTATCGAAAACGTATAAAATCTGCCACTAAAGCAAAACTTTGAAGTTTGTCGCTATTTGAACTTTGCAAAATATGCAATTCTGAATAACTCGTAGGTTTATAGTTTTTTGGAAGAGTTATTACTGTTGCTATCGAAAAATGTATAAAGTCTGCAAATAAAGAAAACTTTGAAGTTTGTGGCTATTTCAACTTTGCAGAATATGCAGATCTGAATAACTCGTATGTTTATAGTTTTTTCGAAGAGTTATTACTGTTGCTATCGAAAACGTATAAAATCTGCCACTAAGGCAAAACTTTGAAGTATGTCGCTATTTGATCTTTGCAAAATATGTAAACCTAAATAGCTCGTATGTTTACAATTTTTTGGAAGAGTATTATTGTTGCTATCGAAAACGTATAAAATCTGCCACTAAAGCAAAACTTTGAAGTTTGTCGCTATTTGAACTTTGCAACATATGCAATTCTGAATAACTCGTAGGTTTATAGTTTTTTGGAAGAGTTATTACTGTTGCTATCGAAAAATGTATAAAGTCTGCAAATAAAGAAAACTTTGAAATCTGAATAACTCGTGTGTTTATAGTTTTTTGGAAAAGTTATTACTGTTACTATCGAAAACGTATAAAATCTGCCAATAAGGCAAAACTTTGAAGTATGTCGCCATTTGAACTTTGCAAAATATGTAAACCTGAATAACTCGTATGTTTATAGTTTTTTGGAAGAGTTATCACTGTTGCTATCGACAAATGTATAAAGTCTGCAAATAAAGAAAACTTTGAAATCTGAATAACTCGTGTGTTTAGAGTTTTTTGGAAAAGTTATTACTGTTACTATCGAAAACGTATAAAATCTGCCAATAAGGCAAAACTTTGAAGTATGTCGCCATTTGAACTTTGTATGTACTGTTTGTCACTGTTGCTATCGAAAAATGTATAAAGTCTGCATATAAAGAAAACTTTGAAGTTTGTCGCTATTTGAACTTTGCAAAATATGTAAACCTGAATAACTAGTATGTTTATAGTTTTTTGGAAGAGTTATCACTGTTGTTATCGAAAAATGTATAAAGTCTGCAAATAAAGAAAACTTTGAAGTTTGTCGCTATTTGAACTTTGCAAAACATGCAAATCTGATTAACTCGTATGTTTATAGTTTTTTGAAGAGTTATCACTGTTGCTATCGAAAAATGTATAAAGTCTGCAAATAAAGAAAACTTTGAAGTTTGTCGCTATCTGAACTATGCAAAATATGCAGATCTGAATAACTCGTATGTTTATAGTTTTTTGGAAGAGTTATTACAACTGCAACCGAAAAATGTACAAAATCTGCCAATAAAGCAGAACTTATGAGGTTGTGGCCATTTGATCTTTACAAAATATGTAAACCTGAATAACTAGTAAGTTTATATATTTTCGGAATAGTTATTACAGCTGCAATTGAAAGATGTACAAAATCTGCCAATAAATCTAAATTGTGGAGATTTCGCTAATTGATCTTTGCAAAATATGTAATCCTGAATACATTTTTGGAAGAGTTATTAGGCTGCAATCCAAAAATGTATGAAATGTGCCAATAAAGCAAAGCTTATGAGGTTGTAGCCATTTGAACTTTGAAAAATATGTAAACGGGAATAACTAGTAAGTTTATATATTTTCGGAAGAGTTATTACTTTTGATATCGAAATATGTATAAAGTCTGCAAATAAAGGAAACTTTGAAGTTTGTCGCTATTTCAACTTTGCAGAATATGCAGATCTGAATAACTCGTATGTTTATAGTTTTTTGGAAGAGTATTACTGTTGCTATCGAAAAGTATAAAATCTGCCAATAAGGCAAAACTTTGAAGTATGTCGCTATTTGAACTTTGCAAAATATGTAAACCTAAATAACTCGTATGTTTACAATTTTTTGGAAGAGTATTACTGTTGCTATCGAAAACGTATAAAATCTGCCACTAAAGCAAAACTTTGAAGTTTGTCGCTATTTGAACTTTGCAAAATATGCAATTCTGAATAACTGGTATGTTTATAGTTTTTTGGAAGAGTTATTACTGTTGCTATCGAAAAATGTATAAAGTCTGCAAATAAAGAAAACTTTGAAATCTGAATAACTCGTGTGTTTATAGTTTTTTGGAAAAGTTATTACTGTTACTATCGAAAACGTATAAAATCTGCCAATAAGGCAAACCTTTGAAGTATGTCGCCATTTGAACTTTGCAAAATATGTTAACCTGAATAACTAGTAAGTTTATATATTTTCGGAAGAACTATTACTGTTGCAATAAAAAAAGGTATAACACTTTTCAGTAGACTAAAACTTATGAGTTTGTGGGCATTTGAACTTTGCAAAATATGTAAACCTGAATAACTAGCAAGTTTATATATTTTCGGAAGAGTTATTACTTTTGCTATCGAAATATTTATGTATAAAGTCTGCGGAAACTTAGAAGTTTGCTGCTATTTGAACTTTGCAAAATATGCAAATCGGAATAACTCGTATGTTTACAATTTTTTGGAAGAGTTACTGCAAATAAAGGAAACTTTGAAGTTTGTCGCTATTTGAACTTTGCAAAACATGCAAATCGGAATAACTCGTATGTTTATAGTTTTTTGGAAGAGTTATCACTGTTGCTATCGAAAAATGTATAAAGTCTGCAAATAAAGAAAACTTTGAAGTTTGTCGCTATCTGAACTTTGCAAAATATGCAAATCTGAATAACTCGTATGTTTATAGTTTTTTGAAGAGTTATTATTGTTGCTATCGAAAACGCATAAAATCTGCCACTAAAGCAAAACTTTGAAGTTTGTCGCTATTTGAACTTTGCAAAACATGCAAATCTGATTAACTCGTATGTTTATAGTTTTTTGAAGAGTTATCACTGTTGCTATCGAAAAATGTATAAAGTCTGCAAATAAAGAAAACTTTGAAGTTTGTCGCTATCTGAACTTTGCAAAATATGCAAATCTGAATAACTCGTATGTTTATAGTTTTTTGGAAGAGTTATTACAACTGCAACCGAAAAATGTACAAAATCTGCCAATAAAGCAGAACTTATGAGGTTGTGGCCATTTGATCTTTACAAAATATGTAAACCTGAATAACTAGTAAGTTTATATATTTTCGGAATAGTTATTACAGCTGCAATTGAAAGATGTACAAAATCTGCCAATAAATCTAAATTGTGGAGATTTCGCTAATTGATCTTTGCAAAATATGTAATCCTGAATACATTTTTGGAAGAGTTATTAGGCTGCAATCCAAAAATGTATAAAATGTGCCAATAAAGCAAAGCTTATGAGGTTGTAGCCATTTGAACTTTGAAAAATATGTAAACGTGAATAACTAGTAAGTTTATATATTTTCGGAAGAGTTATTACTTTTGATATCGAAATATGTATAAAGTCTGCAAATAAAGGAAACTTTAAAGTTTGTCGCTATTTCAACTTTGCAGAATATGCAGATCTGAATAACTCGTATGTTTATAGTTTTTTGGAAGAGTTATTACTGTTGCTATCGAAAAGTATAAAATCTGCCAATAAGGCAAAACTTTGAAGTATGTCGCTATTTGAACTTTGCAAAATATGTAAACCTAAATACTCGTATGTTTACAATTTTTTGGAAGAGTTATTACTGTTGCTATCGAAACATGTATAAAGTCTGCAAATAAAGAAAACTTTGAAATCTGAATAACTCTTCCAAAAATGTATTCAGGTTTACATATTTTGCAAAGTTCAAATAGCGACAAACTTCAAAGAACTTTGCAAAATATGTAAACCTAAATAACTCGTATGTTTACAATTTTTTGGAAGAGTATTACTGTTGCTATCGAAAACGTATAAAATCTGCCACTAAAGCAAAACTTTGAAGTTTGTCGCTATTTGAACTTTGCAAAATATGCAATTCTGAATAACTCGTATGTTTATAGCTTTTTGGAAGAGTTATTACTGTTGCTATCGAAAACGTATAAAATCTGCCACTAAAGCAAAACTTTGTGTTTGTCGCCATTTGAACTTTGCAAAATATGTAAACCTGAATAACTAGTAAGTCTATATATTTTCGGAAGAACTATTACTGTTGCAATAAAAAAAGGTACAACACTTTTCAGTAGACTAAAACTTATGAATTTGTGGGCATTTGAACTTTGAAAAATATGTAAACGTGAATAACTAGTAAGTTTATATATTTTCGGAAGAGTTATCACCGTTGCTATCGAAAAATGTATAAAGTCTGCAAATAAAGAAAACTTTGGAGTTTGTCGCTATCTGAACTTTGCAAAATATGCAAATCTGAATAACTCGTATGTTTTTAGTTTAATCGAAGAGTTATTACTTTTGATATCGAAATATGTATAAAGTCTGCAAATAAAGGAAACTTTGAAGTTTGTCGCTATTTGAACTTTGCAAAACATGCAAATCTGAATAACTCGTATGTTTATAGTTTTTTGGAAAAGTTAATACTGTTGCTATCGAAAACGTATAAAATCTGCCAATAAGGCAAAACTTTGAAGTATGTAGCCATTTGAACTTTGAAAAATATGTAAACCTGAATAACTCGTATGTTTATAGTTTTTTGGAAGAGTTATCACTGTTGCTATCGAAAAATGTATAAAGTCTGCAAATAAAGAAAACTTTGAAGTTTGTCGCTATTTCAACTTTGCACAATATGCAGATCTGAATAACTCGTATGTTTATAGTTTTTTGGAAGAGTTATTACTGTTGCTGTCGAAAACGTATAAAATCTGCCAATAAGGCAAAACTTTGAAGTATGTCGCTATTTGAACTTTGCAAAATATGTAAACCTAAATAACTCGTATGTTTACAATTTTTTGGAAGAGTATTACTATTGCTATCGAAAAATGTATAAAGTCTGCAAATAAAGAAAACTTTGAAGTTTGTCGCTATTTGAACTTTGCAAAATATGCAGATCTGAATAACTCGTATGTTTATAGTTTTTTGGAAGAGTTATTACTGTTGCTATCGAAAACGTATAAAATCTGCCACTAAAGCAAAACTTTGATGTTTGTCGCCATTTGAACTTTGCAAAATATGTAAACCTGAATAACTAGTAAGTTTATATATTTTCGGAAGAACTATTACTGTTGCAATAAAAAAAGGTACAATACTTTTCAGTAGACTAAAACTTATGAATTTGTGGGCATTTGAACTTTGCAAAATATGTAAACCTGAATAACTAGCAAGTTTATATATTTTCGGAAGAGTTATTACTTTTGCTATCGAAATATTTATGTATAAAGTCTGTAAATAAAGAAAACTTTGAAATCTGAATAACTCGTGTGTTTATAGTTTTTTGGAACAGACGTATAAAATCTGCCAATAAGGCAAAACTTTGAAGTATGTCGCCATTTGAACTTTGCAAAATATGTAAACCTGAATAACTAGTAAGTTTATATATTTTCGGAAGAACTATTACTGTTGCAATAAAAAAAGGTATAACACTTTTCAGTAGACTAAAACTTATGAATTTGTGGGCATTTGAACTTTGCAAAATATGTAAACCTGAATAACTAGCAAGTTTATATATTTTCGGAAGAGTTATTACTTTTGCTATCGAAATATTTATGTATAAAGTCTGCGGAAACTTAGAAGTTTGCCGCTATTTGAACTTTGCAAAATATGCAAATCTGAATAAATCGTATGTTTACAATTTTTTGGAAGAGTTACTGCAAATAAAGGAAACTTTGAAGTTTGTCGCTATTTGAACTTTGCAAAACATGCAAATCTGAATAACTCGTATGTTTATAGTTTTTTGGAAGAGTTATCACTGTTGCTATCGAAAACTGTATAAAGTCTGCAAATAAAGAAAACTTTGAAGTTTGTCGCTATCTGAACTTTGCAAAATATGCAAATCTGAATAACTCGTATGTTTATAGTTTTTTGAAGAGTTATTTTTGTTGCTATCGAAAACGTATAAAATCTGCCACTAAAGCAAAACTTTGAAGTTTGTCGCTATTTGAACTTTGCAAAACATGCAAATCTGAATAACTCGTATGTTTATAGTTTTTTGGAAAAGTTATTACTGTTGCTATCGAAAACGTATAAAATCTGCCAATAAGGCACAACTTTGAAGTATGTAGCCCTTTGAACTTTGCAAAATATGTAAACCTGAATAACTCGTATGTTTATAGTTTTTTGGAAGAGTTATCACTGTTGCTATCGAAAAATGTATAAAGTCTGCAAATAAAGAAAACTTTGAAGTTTGTCGCTATTTCACCTTTGCAGAATATGCAGATCTGAATAACTCGTATGTTTATAGTTTTTTGGAAGAGTTATTACTGTTGCTATCGAAAAATGTATAAAGTCTGCAAATAAAGAAAACTTTGAAGTTTGTCGCTATTTCAACTTTGCAGAATATGCAGATCTGAATAACTCGTATGTTTATAGTTTTTTGGAAGAGTTATTACTGTTGCTATCGAAAACGTATAAAATCTGCCAATAAGGCAAAACTTTGAAGTATGTCGCTATTTGAACTTTGCAAAATATGTAAACCTAAATAACTCGTATGTTTACAATTTTTTGGAAGAGTATTACTGTTGCTATCGAAAACGTATAAAATCTGCCACTAAAGCAAAACTTTGAAGTTTGTCGCTATTTGAACTTTGCAAAATATGCAATTCTGAATAACTCGTATGTTTATAGCTTTTTGGAAGAGTTATTACTGTTGCTATCGAAAACGTATAAAATCTGCCACTAAAGCAAAACTTTGATGTTTGTCGCCATTTGAACTTTGCAAAATATGTAAACCTGAATAACTAGTAAGTCTATATATTTTCGGAAGAACTATTACTGTTGCAATAAAAAAAGGTACAACACTTTTCAGTAGACTAAAACTTATGAATTTGTGGGCATTTGAACTTTGAAAAATATGTAAACGTGAATAACTAGTAAGTTTATATATTTTCGGAAGAGTTATCACCGTTGCTATCGAAAAATGTATAAAGTCTGCAAATAAAGAAAACTTTGGAGTTTGTCGCTATCTGAACTTTGCAAAATATGCAAATCTGAATAACTCGTATGTTTTTAGTTTAATCGAAGAGTTATTACTTTTGATATCGAAATATGTATAAAGTCTGCAAATAAAGGAAACTTTGAAGTTTGTCGCTATTTGAACTTTGCAAAACATGCAAATCTGAATAACTCGTATGTTTATAGTTTTTTGGAAAAGTTATTACTGTTGCTATCGAAAACGTATAAAATCTGCCAATAAGGCAAAACTTTGAAGTATGTAGCCATTTGAACTTTGAAAAATATGTAAACCTGAATAACTCGTATGTTTATAGTTTTTTGGAAGAGTTATCACTGTTGCTATCGAAAAATGTATAAAGTCTGCAAATAAAGAAAACTTTGAAGTTTGTCGCTATTTCAACTTTGCACAATATGCAGATCTGAATAACTCGTATGTTTATAGTTTTTTGGAAGAGTTATTACTGTTGCTATCGAAAACGTATAAAATCTGCCACTAAAGCAAAACTTTGATGTTTGTCGCCATTTGAACTTTGCAAAATATGTAAACCTGAATAACTAGTAAGTTTATATATTTTCGGAAGAACTATTACTGTTGCAATAAAAAAAGGTACAACACTTTTCAGTAGACTAAAACTTATGAATTTGTGGGCATTTGAACTTTGCAAAATATGTAAACCTGAATAACTAGCAAGTTTATATATTTTCGGAAGAGTTATTACTTTTGCTATCGAAATATTTATGTATAAAGTCTGTAAATAAAGAAAACTTTGAAATCTGAATAACTCGTGTGTTTATAGTTTTTTGGAACAGACGTATAAAATCTGCCAATAAGGCAAAACTTTGAAGTATGTCGCTATTTGAACTTTGCAAAATATGTAAACCTAAATAACTCGTATGTTTACAATTTTTTGGAAGAGTATTACTGTTGCTATCGAAAACGTATAAAATCTGCCACTAAAGCAAAACTTTGAAGTTTGTCGCTATTTGAACTTTGCAAAATATGCAATTCTGAATAACTCGTATGTTTATAGCTTTTTGGAAGAGTTATTACTGTTGCTATCGAAAACGTATAAAATCTGCCACTAAAGCAAAACTTTGATGTTTGTCGCCATTTGAACTTTGCAAAATATGTAAACCTGAATAACTAGTAAGTCTATATATTTTCGGAAGAACTATTACTGTTGCAATAAAAAAAGGTACAACACTTTTCAGTAGACTAAAACTTATGAATTTGTGGGCATTTGAACTTTGAAAAATATGTAAACGTGAATAACTAGTAAGTTTATATATTTTCGGAAGAGTTATCACCGTTGCTATCGAAAAATGTATAAAGTCTGCAAATAAAGAAAACTTTGGAGTTTGTCGCTATCTGAACTTTGCAAAATATGCAAATCTGAATAACTCGTATGTTTTTAGTTTAATCGAAGAGTTATTACTTTTGATATCGAAATATGTATAAAGTCTGCAAATAAAGGAAACTTTGAAGTTTGTCGCTATTTGAACTTTGCAAAACATGCAAATCTGAATAACTCGTATGTTTATAGTTTTTTGGAAAAGTTATTACTGTTGCTATCGAAAACGTATAAAATCTGCCAATAAGGCAAAACTTTGAAGTATGTAGCCATTTGAACTTTGAAAAATATGTAAACCTGAATAACTCGTATGTTTATAGTTTTTTGGAAGAGTTATCACTGTTGCTATCGAAAAATGTATAAAGTCTGCAAATAAAGAAAACTTTGAAGTTTGTCGCTATTTCAACTTTGCACAATATGCAGATCTGAATAACTCGTATGTTTATAGTTTTTTGGAAGAGTTATTACTGTTGCTATCGAAAACGTATAAAATCTGCCACTAAAGCAAAACTTTGATGTTTGTCGCCATTTGAACTTTGCAAAATATGTAAACCTGAATAACTAGTAAGTTTATATATTTTCGGAAGAACTATTACTGTTGCAATAAAAAAAGGTACAACACTTTTCAGTAGACTAAAACTTATGAATTTGTGGGCATTTGAACTTTGCAAAATATGTAAACCTGAATAACTAGCAAGTTTATATACTTTCGGAAGAGTTATTACTTTTGCTATCGAAATATTTATGTATAAAGTCTGTAAATAAAGAAAACTTTGAAATCTGAATAACTCGTGTGTTTATAGTTTTTTGGAACAGACGTATAAAATCTGCCAATAAGGCAAAACTTTGAAGTATGTCGCCATTTGAACTTTGCAAAATATGTAAACCTGAATAACTAGTAAGTTTATATATTTTCGGAAGAACTATTACTGTTGCAATAAAAAAAGGTATAACACTTTTCAGTAGACTAAAACTTATGAATTTGTGGGCATTTGAACTTTGCAAAATATGTAAACCTGAATAACTAGCAAGTTTATATATTTTCGGAAGAGTTATTACTTTTGCTATCGAAATATTTATGTATAAAGTCTGCGGAAACTTAGAAGTTTGCCGCTATTTGCACTTTGCAAAATATGCAAATCTGAATAAATCGTATGTTTACAATTTTTTGGAAGAGTTACTGCAAATAAAGGAAACTTTGAAGTTTGTCGCTATTTGAACTTTGCAAAACATGCAAATCTGAATAACTCGTATGTTTATAGTTTTTTGGAAGAGTTATCACTGTTGCTATCGAAAAATGTATAAAGTCTGCAAATAAAGGAAACTTTGAAGTTTGTCGCTATTTGAACTTTGCAAAACATGCAAATCTGAATAACTCGTATGTTTATAGTTTTTTGGAAAAGTTATTACTGTTGCTATCGAAAACGTATAAAATCTGCCAATAAGGCAAAACTTTGAAGTATGTCGCCATTTGAACTTTGCAAAATATGTTAACCTGAATAACTCGTATGTTTATAGTTTTTTGGAAGAGTTATCACTGTTGCTATCGAAAAATTTATAAAGTCTGCAAATAAAGAAAACTTTGAAGTTTGTCGCTATTTGAACTTTGCAAAATATGTAAACCTGAATAACTAGTATGTTTATAGTTTTTTGGAAGAGTTATCACTGTTGCTATCGAAAAATTTATAAAGTCTGCAAATAAAGGAAACTTTGAAGTTTGTCGCTATTTGAACTTTGCAAAACATGCAAATCTGAATAACTCGTATGTTTATAGTTTTTTGGAAAAGTTATTACTGTTGCTATCGAAAACGTATAAAATCTGCCAATAAGGCACAACTTTGAAGTATGTAGCCCTTTGAACTTTGCAAAATATGTAAACCTGAATAACTCGTATGTTTATAGTTTTTTGGAAGAGTTATCACTGTTGCTATCGAAAAATGTATAAAGTCTGCAAATAAAGAAAACTTTGAAGTTTGTCGCTATTTCACCTTTGCAGAATATGCAGATCTGAATAACTCGTATGTTTATAGTTTTTTGGAAGAGTTATTACTGTTGCTATCGAAAAATGTATAAAGTCTGCAAATAAAGAAAACTTTGAAGTTTGTCGCTATCTGAACTTTGCAAAACATGCAAATCTGAATAACTCGTATGTTTATAGTTTTTTGGAAAAGTTATTACTGTTGCTATCGAAAACGTATAAAATCTGCCAATAAGGCAAAACTTTGAAGTATGTAGCCATTTGAACTTTGAAAAATATGTAAACCTGAATAACTCGTATGTTTATAGTTTAATCGAAGAGTTATTACTTTTGATATCGAAATATGTATAAAGTCTGCAAATAAAGGAAACTTTGAAGTTTGTCGCTATTTGAACTTTGCAAAACATGCAAATCTGAATAACTCGTATGTTTATAGTTTTTTGGAAAAGTTATTACTGTTGCTATCGAAAACATAAAATCTGCCAATAAGGCAAAACTTTGAAGTATGTAGCCATTTGAACTTTGAAAAATATGTAAACCTGAATAACTCGTATGTTTATAGTTTTTTGGAAGAGTTATCACTGTTGCTATCGAAAAATGTATAAAGTCTGCAAATAAAGAAAACTTTGAAGTTTGTCGCTATTTCAACTTTGCACAATATGCAGATCTGAATAACTCGTATGTTTATAGTTTTTTGGAAGAGTTATTACTGTTGCTGTCGAAAACGTATAAAATCTGCCAATAAGGCAAAACTTTGAAGTATGTCGCTATTTGAACTTTGCAAAATATGTAAACCTAAATAACTCGTATGTTTACAATTTTTTGGAAGAGTATTACTGTTGCTATCGAAAAATGTATAAAGTCTGCAAATAATGAAAACTTTGAAGTTTGTCGCTATTTGAACTTTGCAAAATATGCAGATCTGAATAACTCGTATGTTTATAGTTTTTTGGAAGAGTTATTACTGTTGCTATCGAAAAATGTATAAAGTCTGCAAATAAAGAAAACTTTGAAGTTTGTCGCTATCTGAACTTTGCAAAACATGCAAATCTGAATAACTCGTATGTTTATAGTTTTTTGGAAAAGTTATTACTGTTGCTATCGAAAACGTATAAAATCTGCCAATAAGGCAAAACTTTGAAGTATGTAGCCATTTGAACTTTGAAAAATATGTAAACCTGAATAACTCGTATGTTTATAGTTTAATCGAAGAGTTATTACTTTTGATATCGAAATAACTCGTATGTTTATAGTTTTTTGGAAGAGTTATTACTGTTGCTATCGAAAACGTATAAAATCTGCCACTAAAGCAAAACTTTGATGTTTGTCGCCATTTGAACTTTGCAAAATATGTAAACCTGAATAACTAGTAAGTTTATATATTTTCGGAAGAACTATTACTGTTGCAATAAAAAAAGGTACAACACTTTTCAGTAGACTAAAACTTATGAATTTGTGGGCATTTGAACTTTGCAAAATATGTAAACCTGAATAACTAGCAAGTTTATATACTTTCGGAAGAGTTATTACTTTTGCTATCGAAATATTTATGTATAAAGTCTGTAAATAAAGAAAACTTTGAAATCTGAATAACTCGTGTGTTTATAGTTTTTTGGAACAGACGTATAAAATCTGCCAATAAGGCAAAACTTTGAAGTATGTCGCCATTTGAACTTTGCAAAATATGTAAACCTGAATAACTAGTAAGTTTATATATTTTCGGAAGAACTATTACTGTTGCAATAAAAAAAGGTATAACACTTTTCAGTAGACTAAAACTTATGAATTTGTGGGCATTTGAACTTTGCAAAATATGTAAACCTGAATAACTAGCAAGTTTATATATTTTCGGAAGAGTTATTACTTTTGCTATCGAAATATTTATGTATAAAGTCTGCGGAAACTTAGAAGTTTGCCGCTATTTGAACTTTGCAAAATATGCAAATCTGAATAAATCGTATGTTTACAATTTTTTGGAAGAGTTACTGCAAATAAAGGAAACTTTGAAGTTTGTCGCTATTTGAACTTTGCAAAACATGCAAATCTGAATAACTCGTATGTTTATAGTTTTTTGGAAGAGTTATCACTGTTGCTATCGAAAAATGTATAAAGTCTGCAAATAAAGAAAACTTTGAAGTTTGTCGCTATCTGAACTTTGCAAAATATGCAAAGAGTTATTATTGTTGCTATCGAAAACGTATAAAATCTGCCACTAAAGCAAAACTTTGAAGTTTGTCGCTATTTGAACTTTGCAAAATATGTAAACCTGAATACATTTTTGGAAGAGTTATTAGGCTGCAATCCAAAAATGTATAAAATGTGCCAATAAAGCAAAGCTTATGAGGTTGTAGCCATTTGAACTTTGAAAAATATGTAAACGTGAATAACTACTAAGTTTATATATTTTCGGAAGAGATATTACTTTTGATATCGAAATATGTATAAAGTGCAAATAAAGGAAACTTTGAAGTTTGTCGCTATTTGAACTTTGCAAAACATGCAAATCTGAATAACTCGTATGTTTATAGTTTTTTGGAAAAGTTATTACTGTTGCTATCGAAAACGTATAAAATCTGCCAATAAGGCAAAACTTTGAAGTATGTCGCCATTTGAACTTTGCAAAATATGTTAACCTGAATAACTCGTATGTTTATAGTTTTTTGGAAGAGTTATCACTGTTGCTATCGAAAAATTTATAAAGTCTGCAAATAAAGAAAACTTTGAAGTTTGTCGCTATTTGAACTTTGCAAAATATGTAAACCTAAATAACTAGTATGTTTATAGTTTTTTGGAAGAGTTATCACTGTTGCTATCGAAAAATTTATAAAGTCTGCAAATAAAGGAAACTTTGAAGTTTGTCGCTATTTGAACTTTGCAAAACATGCAAATCTGAATAACTCGTATGTTTATAGTTTTTTGGAAAAGTTATTACTGTTGCTATCGAAAACGTATAAAATCTGCCAATAAGGCACAACTTTGAAGTATGTAGCCCTTTGAACTTTGCAAAATATGTAAACCTGAATAACTCGTATGTTTATAGTTTTTTGGAAGAGTTATCACTGTTGCTATCGAAAAATGTATAAAGTCTGCAAATAAAGAAAACTTTGAAGTTTGTCGCTATTTCACCTTTGCAGAATATGCAGATCTGAATAACTCGTATGTTTATAGTTTTTTGGAAGAGTTATTACTGTTGCTATCGAAAAATGTATAAAGTCTGCAAATAAAGAAAACTTTGAAGTTTGTCGCTATCTGAACTTTGCAAAACATGCAAATCTGAATAACTCGTATGTTTATAGTTTTTTGGAAAAGTTATTACTGTTGCTATCGAAAACGTATAAAATCTGCCAATAAGGCAAAACTTTGAAGTATGTAGCCATTTGAACTTTGAAAAATATGTAAACCTGAATAACTCGTATGTTTATAGTTTAATCGAAGAGTTATTACTTTTGATATCGAAATATGTATAAAGTCTGCAAATAAAGGAAACTTTGAAGTTTGTCGCTATTTGAACTTTGCAAAACATGCAAATCTGAATAACTCGTATGTTTATAGTTTTTTGGAAAAGTTATTACTGTTGCTATCGAAAACATAAAATCTGCCAATAAGGCAAAACTTTGAAGTATGTAGCCATTTGAACTTTGAAAAATATGTAAACCTGAATAACTCGTATAAAATCTGCCAATAAGGCAAAACTTTGAAGTATGTCGCTATTTGAACTTTGCAAAATATGTAAACCTAAATAACTCGTATGTTTACAATTTTTTGGAAGAGTATTACTGTTGCTATCGAAAAATGTATAAAGTCTGCAAATAATGAAAACTTTGAAGTTTGTCGCTATTTGAACTTTGCAAAATATGCAGATCTGAATAACTCGTATGTTTATAGTTTTTTGGAAGAGTTATTACTGTTGCTATCGAAAAATGTATAAAGTCTGCAAATAAAGAAAACTTTGAAGTTTGTCGCTATCTGAACTTTGCAAAACATGCAAATCTGAATAACTCGTATGTTTATAGTTTTTTGGAAAAGTTATTACTGTTGCTATCGAAAACGTATAAAATCTGCCAATAAGGCAAAACTTTGAAGTATGTAGCCATTTGAACTTTGAAAAATATGTAAACCTGAATAACTCGTATGTTTATAGTTTAATCGAAGAGTTATTACTTTTGATATCGAAATAACTCGTATGTTTATAGTTTTTTGGAAGAGTTATTACTGTTGCTATCGAAAACGTATAAAATCTGCCACTAAAGCAAAACTTTGATGTTTGTCGCCATTTGAACTTTGCAAAATATGTAAACCTGAATAACTAGTAAGTTTATATATTTTCGGAAGAACTATTACTGTTGCAATAAAAAAAGGTACAACACTTTTCAGTAGACTAAAACTTATGAATTTGTGGGCATTTGAACTTTGCAAAATATGTAAACCTGAATAACTAGCAAGTTTATATACTTTCGGAAGAGCTATTACTTTTGCTATCGAAATATTTATGTATAAAGTCTGTAAATAAAGAAAACTTTGAAATCTGAATAACTCGTGTGTTTATAGTTTTTTGGAACAGACGTATAAAATCTGCCAATAAGGCAAAACTTTGAAGTATGTCGCCATTTGAACTTTGCAAAATATGTAAACCTGAATAACTAGTAAGTTTATATATTTTCGGAAGAACTATTACTGTTGCAATAAAAAAAGGTATAACACTTTTCAGTAGACTAAAACTTATGAATTTGTGGGCATTTGAACTTTGCAAAATATGTAAACCTGAATAACTAGCAAGTTTATATATTTTCGGAAGAGTTATTACTTTTGCTATCGAAATATTTATGTATAAAGTCTGCGGAAACTTAGAAGTTTGCCGCTATTTGAACTTTGCAAAATATGCAAATCTGAATAAATCGTATGTTTACAATTTTTTGGAAGAGTTACTGCAAATAAAGGAAACTTTGAAGTTTGTCGCTATTTGAACTTTGCAAAACATGCAAATCTGAATAACTCGTATGTTTATAGTTTTTTGGAAGAGTTATCACTGTTGCTATCGAAAAATGTATAAAGTCTGCAAATAAAGAAAACTTTGAAGTTTGTCGCTATCTGAACTTTGCAAAATATGCAAAGAGTTATTATTGTTGCTATCGAAAACGTATAAAATCTGCCACTAAAGCAAAACTTTGAAGTTTGTCGCTATTTGAACTTTGCAAAATATGTAAACCTGAATACATTTTTGGAAGAGTTATTAGGCTGCAATCCAAAAATGTATAAAATGTGCCAATAAAGCAAAGCTTATGAGGTTGTAGCCATTTGAACTTTGAAAAATATGTAAACGTGAATAACTACTAAGTTTATATATTTTCGGAAGAGATATTACTTTTGATATCGAAATATGTATAAAGTGCAAATAAAGGAAACTTTGAAGTTTGTCGCTATTTGAACTTTGCAAAACATGCAAATCTGAATAACTCGTATGTTTATAGTTTTTTGGAAAAGTTATTACTGTTGCTATCGAAAACGTATAAAATCTGCCAATAAGGCAAAACTTTGAAGTATGTCGCCATTTGAACTTTGCAAAATATGTTAACCTGAATAACTCGTATGTTTATAGTTTTTTGGAAGAGTTATCACTGTTGCTATCGAAAAATTTATAAAGTCTGCAAATAAAGAAAACTTTGAAGTTTGTCGCTATTTGAACTTTGCAAAATATGTAAACCTGAATAACTAGTATGTTTATAGTTTTTTGGAAGAGTTATCACTGTTGCTATCGAAAAATTTATAAAGTCTGCAAATAAAGGAAACTTTGAAGTTTGTCGCTATTTGAACTTTGCAAAACATGCAAATCTGAATAACTCGTATGTTTATAGTTTTTTGGAAAAGTTATTACTGTTGCTATCGAAAACGTATAAAATCTGCCAATAAGGCACAACTTTGAAGTATGTAGCCCTTTGAACTTTGCAAAATATGTAAACCTGAATAACTCGTATGTTTATAGTTTTTTGGAAGAGTTATCACTGTTGCTATCGAAAAATGTATAAAGTCTGCAAATAAAGAAAACTTTGAAGTTTGTCGCTATTTCACCTTTGCAGAATATGCAGATCTGAATAACTCGTATGTTTATAGTTTTTTGGAAGAGTTATTACTGTTGCTATCGAAAAATGTATAAAGTCTGCAAATAAAGAAAACTTTGAAGTTTGTCGCTATCTGAACTTTGCAAAACATGCAAATCTGAATAACTCGTATGTTTATAGTTTTTTGGAAAAGTTATTACTGTTGCTATCGAAAACGTATAAAATCTGCCAATAAGGCAAAACTTTGAAGTATGTAGCCATTTGAACTTTGAAAAATATGTAAACCTGAATAACTCGTATGTTTATAGTTTAATCGAAGAGTTATTACTTTTGATATCGAAATATGTATAAAGTCTGCAAATAAAGGAAACTTTGAAGTTTGTCGCTATTTGAACTTTGCAAAACATGCAAATCTGAATAACTCGTATGTTTATAGTTTTTTGGAAAAGTTATTACTGTTGCTATCGAAAACATAAAATCTGCCAATAAGGCAAAACTTTGAAGTATGTAGCCATTTGAACTTTGAAAAATATGTAAACCTGAATAACTCGTATGTTTATAGTTTTTTGGAAGAGTTATCACTGTTGCTATCGAAAAATGTATAAAGTCTGCAAATAAAGAAAACTTTGAAGTTTGTCGCTATTTCAACTTTGCACAATATGCAGATCTGAATAACGCGTATGTTTATAGTTTTTTGGAAGAGTTATTACTGTTGCTGTCGAAAACGTATAAAATCTGCCAATAAGGCAAAACTTTGAAGTATGTCGCTATTTGAACTTTGCAAAATATGTAAACCTAAATAACTCGTATGTTTACAATTTTTTGGAAGAGTATTACTGTTGCTATCGAAAAATGTATAAAGTCTGCAAATAAAGAAAACTTTGAAGTTTGTCGCTATTTGAACTTTGCAAAATATGCAGATCTGAATAACTCGTATGTTTATAGTTTTTTGGAAGAGTTATTACTGTTGCTATCGAAAACGTATAAAATCTGCCACTAGAGCAAAACTTTGATGTTTGTCGCCATTTGAACTTTGCAAAATATGTAAACCTGAATAACTAGTAAGTTTATATATTTTCGGAAGAACTATTACTGTTGCAATAAAAAAAGGTACAACTCTTTTCAGTAGACTAAAACTTATGAATTTGTGGGCATTTGAACTTTGCAAAATATGTAAACCTGAATAACTAGCAAGTTTATATATTTTCGGAAGAGTTATTACTTTTGCTATCGAAATATTTATGTATAAAGTCTGTAAATAAAGAAAACTTTGAAATCTGAATAACTCGTGTGTTTATAGTTTTTTGGAACAGACGTATAAAATCTGCCAATAAGGCAAAACTTTGAAGTATGTCGCCATTTGAACTTTGCAAAATATGTAAACCTGAATAACTAGTAAGTTTATATATTTTCGGAAGAACTATTACTGTTGCAATAAAAAAAGGTATAACACTTTTCAGTAGACTAAAACTTATGAATTTGTGGGCATTTGAACTTTGCAAAATATGTAAACCTGAATAACTAGCAAGTTTATATATTTTCGGAAGAGTTATTACTTTTGCTATCGAAATATTTATGTATAAAGTCTGCGGAAACTTAGAAGTTTGCCGCTATTTGAACTTTGCAAAATATGCAAATCTGAATAAATCGTATGTTTACAATTTTTTGGAAGAGTTACTGCAAATAAAGGAAACTTTGAAGTTTGTCGCTATTTGAACTTTGCAAAACATACAAATCTGAATAACTCGTATGTTTATAGTTTTTTGGAAGAGTTATCACTGTTGCTATCGAAAAATGTATAAAGTCTGCAAATAAAGAAAACTTTGAAGTTTGTCGCTATCTGAACTTTGCAAAATATGCAAAGAGTTATTATTGTTGCTATCGAAAACGTATAAAATCTGCCACTAAAGCAAAACTTTGAAGTTTGTCGCTATTTGAACTTTGCAAAATATGTAAACCTGAATACATTTTTGGAAGAGTTATTAGGCTGCAATCCAAAAATGTATAAAATGTGCCAATAAAGCAAAGCTTATGAGGTTGTAGCCATTTGAACTTTGAAAAATATGTAAACGTGAATAACTACTAAGTTTATATATTTTCGGAAGAGATATTACTTTTGATATCGAAATATGTATAAAGTGCAAATAAAGGAAACTTTGAAGTTTGTCGCTATTTGAACTTTGCAAAACATGCAAATCTGAATAACTCGTATGTTTATAGTTTTTTGGAAAAGTTATTACTGTTGCTATCGAAAACGTATAAAATCTGCCAATAAGGCAAAACTTTGAAGTATGTCGCCATTTGAACTTTGCAAAATATGTTAACCTGAATAACTCGTATGTTTATAGTTTTTTGGAAGAGTTATCACTGTTGCTATCGAAAAATTTATAAAGTCTGCAAATAAAGAAAACTTTGAAGTTTGTCGCTATTTGAACTTTGCAAAATATGTAAACCTGAATAACTAGTATGTTTATAGTTTTTTGGAAGAGTTATCACTGTTGCTATCGAAAAATTTATAAAGTCTGCAAATAAAGGAAACTTTGAAGTTTGTCGCTATTTGAACTTTGCAAAACATGCAAATCTGAATAACTCGTATGTTTATAGTTTTTTGGAAAAGTTATTACTGTTGCTATCGAAAACGTATAAAATCTGCCAATAAGGCACAACTTTGAAGTATGTAGCCCTTTGAACTTTGCAAAATATGTAAACCTGAATAACTCGTATGTTTATAGTTTTTTGGAAGAGTTATCACTGTTGCTATTGAAAAATGTATAAAGTCTGCAAATAAAGAAAACTTTGAAGTTTGTCGCTATTTCACCTTTGCAGAATATGCAGATCTGAATAACTCGTATGTTTATAGTTTTTTGGAAGAGTTATTACTGTTGCTATCGAAAAATGTATAAAGTCTGCAAATAAAGAAAACTTTGAAGTTTGTCGCTATCTGAACTTTGCAAAACATGCAAATCTGAATAACTCGTATGTTTATAGTTTTTTGGAAAAGTTATTACTGTTGCTATCGAAAACGTATAAAATCTGCCAATAAGGCAAAACTTTGAAGTATGTAGCCATTTGAACTTTGAAAAATATGTAAACCTGAATAACTCGTATGTTTATAGTTTAATCAAAGAGTTATTACTTTTGATATCGAAATATGTATAAAGTCTGCAAATAAAGGAAACTTTGAAGTTTGTCGCTATTTGAACTTTGCAAAACATGCAAATCTGAATAACTCGTATGTTTATAGTTTTTTGGAAAAGTTATTACTGTTGCTATCGAAAACATATAAAATCTGCCAATAAGGCAAAACTTTGAAGTATGTCACTATTTGAACTTTGCAAAATATGTAAACCTAAATAACTCGTATGTTTACAATTTTTTGGAAGAGTATTACTGTTGCTATCGAAAAATGTATAAAGTCTGCAAATAAAGAAAACTTTGAAGTTTGTCGCTATTTGAACTTTGCAAAATATGCAGATCTGAATAACTCGTATGTTTATAGTTTTTTGGAAGAGTTATTACTGTTGCTATCGAAAACGTATAAAATCTGCCACTAAAGCAAAACTTTGATGTTTGTCGCCATTTGAACTTTGCAAAATATGTAAACCTGAATAACTAGTAAGTTTATATATTTTCGGAAGAACTATTACTGTTGCAATAAAAAAAGGTACAACACTTTTCAGTAGACTAAAACTTATGAATTTGTGGGCATTTGAACTTTGCAAAATATGTAAACCTGAATAACTAGCAAGTTTATATACTTTCGGAAGAGCTATTACTTTTGCTATCGAAATATTTATGTATAAAGTCTGTAAATAAAGAAAACTTTGAAATCTGAATAACTCGTGTGTTTATAGTTTTTTGGAACAGACGTATAAAATCTGCCAATAAGGCAAAACTTTGAAGTATGTCGCCATTTGAACTTTGCAAAATATGTAAACCTGAATAACTAGTAAGTTTATATATTTTCGGAAGAACTATTACTGTTGCAATAAAAAAAGGTATAACACTTTTCAGTAGACTAAAACTTATGAATTTGTGGGCATTTGAACTTTGCAAAATATGTAAACCTGAATAACTAGCAAGTTTATATATTTTCGGAAGAGTTATTACTTTTGCTATCGAAATATTTATGTATAAAGTCTGCGGAAACTTAGAAGTTTGCCGCTATTTGAACTTTGCAAAATATGCAAATCTGAATAAATCGTATGTTTACAATTTTTTGGAAGAGTTACTGCAAATAAAGGAAACTTTGAAGTTTGTCGCTATTTGAACTTTGCAAAACATGCAAATCTGAATAACTCGTATGTTTATAGTTTTTTGGAAGAGTTATCACTGTTGCTATCGAAAAATGTATAAAGTCTGCAAATAAAGAAAACTTTGAAGTTTGTCGCTATCTGAACTTTGCAAAATATGCAAAGAGTTATTATTGTTGCTATCGAAAACGTATAAAATCTGCCACTAAAGCAAAACTTTGAAGTTTGTCGCTATTTGAACTTTGCAAAATATGTAAACCTGAATACATTTTTGGAAGAGTTATTAGGCTGCAATCCAAAAATGTATAAAATGTGCCAATAAAGCAAAGCTTATGAGGTTGTAGCCATTTGAACTTTGAAAAATATGTAAACGTGAATAACTACTAAGTTTATATATTTTCGGAAGAGATATTACTTTTGATATCGAAATATGTATAAAGTGCAAATAAAGGAAACTTTGAAGTTTGTCGCTATTTGAACTTTGCAAAACATGCAAATCTGAATAACTCGTATGTTTATAGTTTTTTGGAAAAGTTATTACTGTTGCTATCGAAAACGTATAAAATCTGCCAATAAGGCAAAACTTTGAAGTATGTCGCCATTTGAACTTTGCAAAATATGTTAACCTGAATAACTCGTATGTTTATAGTTTTTTGGAAGAGTTATCACTGTTGCTATCGAAAAATTTATAAAGTCTGCAAATAAAGAAAACTTTGAAGTTTGTCGCTATTTCAACTTTGCAAAATATGTAAACCTGAATAACTAGTATGTTTATAGTTTTTTGGAAGAGTTATCACTGTTGCTATCGAAAAATTTATAAAGTCTGCAAATAAAGGAAACTTTGAAGTTTGTCGCTATTTGAACTTTGCAAAACATGCAAATCTGAATAACTCGTATGTTTATAGTTTTTTGGAAAAGTTATTACTGTTGCTATCGAAAACGTATAAAATCTGCCAATAAGGCACAACTTTGAAGTATGTAGCCCTTTGAACTTTGCAAAATATGTAAACCTGAATAACTCGTATGTTTATAGTTTTTTGGAAGAGTTATCACTGTTGCTATCGAAAAATGTATAAAGTCTGCAAATAAAGAAAACTTTGAAGTTTGTCGCTATTTCACCTTTGCAGAATATGCAGATCTGAATAACTCGTATGTTTATAGTTTTTTGGAAGAGTTATTACTGTTGCTATCGAAAAATGTATAAAGTCTGCAAATAAAGAAAACTTTGAAGTTTGTCGCTATTTCAACTTTGCAGAATATGCAGATCTGAATAACTCGTATGTTTATAGTTTTTTGGAAGAGTTATTACTGTTGCTATCGAAAACGTATAAAATCTGCCACTAAAGCAAAACTTTGATGTTTGTCGCCATTTGAACTTTGCAAAATATGTAAACCTGAATAACTAGTAAGTTTATATATTTTCGGAAGAGTTATCACCGTTGCTATCGAAAAATGTATAAAGTCTGCAAATAAAGAAAACTTTGGAGTTTGTCGCTATCTGAACTTTGCAAAATATGCAAATCTGAATAACTCGTATGTTTTTAGTTTAATCGAAGAGTTATTACTTTTGATATCGAAATATGTATAAAGTCTGCAAATAAAGGAAACTTTGAAGTTTGTCGCTATTTGAACTTTGCAAAACATGCAAATCTGAATAACTCGTATGTTTATAGTTTTTTGGAAAAGTTATTACTGTTGCTATCGAAAACGTATAAAATCTGCCAATAAGGCAAAACTTTGAAGTATGTAGCCATTTGAACTTTGAAAAATATGTAAACCTGAATAACTCGTATGTTTATAGTTTTTTGGAAGAGTTATCACTGTTGCTATCGAAAAATGTATAAAGTCTGCAAATAAAGAAAACTTTGAAGTTTGTCGCTATTTCAACTTTGCACAATATGCAGATCTGAATAACTCGTATGTTTATAGTTTTTTGGAAGAGTTATTACTGTTGCTGTCGAAAACGTATAAAATCTGCCAATAAGGCAAAACTTTGAGTATGTCGCTATTTGAACTTTGCAAAATATGTAAACCTAAATAACTCGTATGTTTACAATTTTTTGGAAGAGTATTACTGTTGCTATCGAAAAATGTATAAAGTCTGCAAATAAAGAAAACTTTGAAGTTTGTCGCTATTTGAACTTTGCAAAATATGCAGATCTGAATAACTCGTATGTTTATAGTTTTTTGGAAGAGTTATTACTGTTGCTATCGAAAACGTATAAAATCTGCCACTAAAGCAAAACTTTGATGTTTGTCGCCATTTGAACTTTGCAAAATATGTAAACCTGAATAACTAGTAAGTTTATATATTTTCGGAAGAACTATTACTGTTGCAATAAAAAAAGGTACAACACTTTTCAGTAGACTAAAACTTATGAATTTGTGGGCATTTGAACTTTGCAAAATATGTAAACCTGAATAACTAGCAAGTTTATATATTTTCGGAAGAGTTATTACTTTTGCTATCGAAATATTTATGTATAAAGTCTGCAAATAAAGAAAACTTTGAAATCTGAATAACTCGTGTGTTTATAGTTTTTTGGAACAGACGTATAAAATCTGCCAATAAGGCAAAACTTTGAAGTATGTCGCCATTTGAACTTTGCAAAATATGTAAACCTGAATAACTAGTAAGTTTATATATTTTCGGAAGAACTATTACTGTTGCAATAAAAAAAGGTATAACACTTTTCAGTAGACTAAAACTTATGAATTTGTGGGCATTTGAACTTTGCAAAATATGTAAACCTGAATAACTAGCAAGTTTATATATTTTCGGAAGAGTTATTACTTTTGCTATCGAAATATTTATGTATAAAGTCTGCGGAAACTTAGAAGTTTGCCGCTATTTGAACTTTGCAAAATATGCAAATCTGAATAAATCGTATGTTTACAATTTTTTGGAAGAGTTACTGCAAATAAAGGAAACTTTGAAGTTTGTCGCTATTTGAACTTTGCAAAACATGCAAATCTGAATAACTCGTATGTTTATAGTTTTTTGGAAGAGTTATCACTGTTGCTATCGAAAAATGTATAAAGTCTGCAAATAAAGAAAACTTTGAAGTTTGTCGCTATCTGAACTTTGCAAAATATGCAAATCTGAATAACTCGTATGTTTATAGTTTTTTGAAGAGTTATTATTGTTGCTATCGAAAACGTATAAAATCTGCCACTAAAACAAAACTTTGAAGTTTGTCGCTATTTGAACTTTGCAAAATATGTAAACCTGAATACATTTTTGGAAGAGTTATTAGGCTGCAATCCAAAAATGTATAAAATGTGCCAATAAAGCAAAGCTTATGAGGTTGTAGCCATTTGAACTTTGAAAAATATGTAAACGTGAATAACTACTAAGTTTATATATTTTCGGAAGAGATATTACTTTTGATATCGAAATATGTATAAAGTGCAAATAAAGGAAACTTTGAAGTTTGTCGCTATTTGAACTTTGCAAAACATGCAAATCTGAATAACTCGTATGTTTATAGTTTTTTGGAAAAGTTATTACTGTTGCTATCGAAAACGTATAAAATCTGCCAATAAGGCAAAACTTTGAAGTTTGTCGCTATTTGAACTTTGCAAAACATGCAAATCTGAATAACTCGTATGTTTATAGTTTTTTGGAAAAGTTATTACTGTTGCTATCGAAAACGTATAAAATCTGCCAATAAGGCACAACTTTGAAGTATGTAGCCCTTTGAACTTTGCAAAATATGTAAACCTGAATAACTCGTATGTTTATAGTTTTTTGGAAGAGTTATCACTGTTGCTATCGAAAAATTTATAAAGTCTGCAAATAAAGAAAACTTTGAAGTTTGTCGCTATTTGAACTTTGCAAAATATGTAAACCTGAATAACTAGTATGTTTATAGTTTTTTGGAAGAGTTATCACTGTTGCTATCGAAAAATTTATAAAGTCTGCAAATAAAGGAAACTTTGAAGTTTGTCGCTATTTGAACTTTGCAAAACATGCAAATCTGAATAACTCGTATGTTTATAGTTTTTTGGAAAAGTTATTACTGTTGCTATCGAAAACGTATAAAATCTGCCAATAAGGCACAACTTTGAAGTATGTAGCCCTTTGAACTTTGCAAAATATGTAAACCTGAATAACTCGTATGTTTATAGTTTTTTGGAAGAGTTATCACTGTTGCTATCGAAAAATGTATAAAGTCTGCAAATAAAGAAAACTTTGAAGTTTGTCGCTATTTCACCTTTGCAGAATATGCAGATCTGAATAACTCGTATGTTTATAGTTTTTTGGAAGAGTTATTACTGTTGCTATCGAAAAATGTATAAAGTCTGCAAATAAAGAAAACTTTGAAGTTTGTCGCCATTTGAACTTTGCAAAATATGTAAACCTGAATAACTAGTAAGTTTATATATTTTCGGAAGAGTTATCACCGTTGCTATCGAAAAATGTATAAAGTCACCAAATAAAGAAAACTTTGGAGTTTGTCGCTATCTGAACTTTGCAAAATATGCAAATCTGAATAACTCGTATGTTTTTAGTTTAATCGAAGAGTTATTACTTTTGATATCGAAATATGTATAAAGTCTGCAAATAAAGGAAACTTTGAAGTTTGCCGCTATTTGAACTTTGCAAAATATGCAAATCTGAATAACTCGTATGTTTATAGTTTTTTGGAAAAGTTATTACTGTTGCTATCGAAAACGTATAAAATCTGCCAATAAGGCAAAACTTTGAAGTATGTAGCCATTTGAACTTTGAAAAATATGTAAACCTGAATAACTCGTATGTTTATAGTTTTTTGGAAGAGTTATCACTGTTGCTATCGAAAAATGTATAAAGTCTGCAAATAAAGAAAACTTTGAAGTTTGTCGCTATTTCAACTTTGCACAATATGCAGATCTGAATAACTCGTATGTTTATAGTTTTTTGGAAGAGTTATTACTGTTGCTGTCGAAAACGTATAAAATCTGCCAATAAGGCAAAACTTTGAAGTATGTCGCTATTTGAACTTTGCAAAATATGTAAACCTAAATAACTCGTATGTTTACAATTTTTTGGAAGAGTATTACTGTTGCTATCGAAAAATGTATAAAGTCTGCAAATAAAGAAAACTTTGAAGTTTGTCGCTATTTGAACTTTGCAAAATATGCAGATCTGAATAACTCGTATGTTTATAGTTTTTTGGAAGAGTTATTACTGTTGCTATCGAAAACGTATAAAATCTGCCACTAAAGCAAAACTTTGATGTTTGTCGCCATTTGAACTTTGCAAAATATGTAAACCTGAATAACTAGTAAGTTTATATATTTTCGGAAGAACTATTACTGTTGCAATAAAAAAAGGTACAACACTTTTCAGTAGACTAAAACTTATGAATTTGTGGGCATTTGAACTTTGCAAAATATGTAAACCTGAATAACTAGCAAGTTTATATATTTTCGGAAGAGTTATTACTTTTGCTATCGAAATATTTATGTATAAAGTCTGCAAATAAAGAAAACTTTGAAATCTGAATAACTCGTGTGTTTATAGTTTTTTGGAACAGACGTATAAAATCTGCCAATAAGGCAAAACTTTGAAGTATGTCGCCATTTGAACTTTGCAAAATATGTTAACCTGAATAACTCGTATGTTTATACTTTTGGAAGAGTTATCACTGTTGCTATCGAAAAATGTATAAAGTCTGCAAATAAAGGAAACTTTGAAGTTTGTCGCTATTTGAACTTTGCAAAACATGCAAATCTGAATAACTCGTATGTTTATAGTTTTTTGGAAAAGTTATTACTGTTGCTATCGAAAACGTATAAAATCTGCCAATAAGGCACAACTTTGAAGTATGTAGCCCTTTGAACTTTGCAAAATATGTAAACCTGAATAACTCGTATGTTTATAGTTTTTTGGAAGAGTTATCACTGTTGCTATCGAAAAATGTATAAAGTCTGCAAATAAAGAAAACTTTGAAGTTTGTCGCTATTTCGACTTTGCAGAATATGCAGATCTGAATAACTCGTATGTTTATAGTTTTTTGGAAGAGTTATTACTGTTGCTATCGAAAAATGTATAAAGTCTGCAAATAAAGAAAACTTTGAAGTTTGTCGCTATTTCAACTTTGCAGAATATGAAGATCTGAATAACTCGTATGTTTATAGTTTTTTGGAAGAGTTATTACTGTTGCTATCGAAAACGTATAAAATCTGCCAATAAGGCAAAACTTTGAAGTATGTCGCTATTTGAACTTTGCAAAATATGTAAACCTAAATAACTCGTATGTTTACAATTTTTTGGAAGAGTATTACTGTTGCTATCGAAAACGTATAAAATCTGCCACTAAAGCAAAACTTTGAAGTTTGTCGCTATTTGAACTTTGCAAAATATGCAATTCTGAATAACTCGTATGTTTATAGCTTTTTGGAAGAGTTATTACTGTTGCTATCGAAAAATGTATAAAGTCTGCAAATAAAGAAAACTTTGAAATCTGAATAACTCGTGTGTTTATAGTTTTTTGGAAAAGTTATTACTGTTACTATCGAAAACGTATAAAATCTGCCAATAAGGCAAAACTTTGAAGTATGTCGCCATTTGAACTTTGCAAAATATGTAAACCTGAATAACTAGTAAGTTTATATATTTTCGGAAGAACTATTACTGTTGCAATAAAAAAAGGTATAACACTTTTCAGTAGACTAAAACTTATGAGTTTGTGGGCATTTGAACTTTGCAAAATATGTAAACCTGAATAACTAGCAAGTTTATATATTTTCGGAAGAGTTATTACTTTTGCTATCGAAATATTTATGTGTAAAGTCTGCGGAAACTTAGAAGTTTGCCGCTATTTGAACTTTGCAAAATATGCAAATCTGAATAACTCGTATGTTTACAATTTTTTGGAAGAGTTACTGCAAACAAAGGAAACTTTGAAGTTTGTCGCTATTTGAACTTTGCAAAACATGCAAATCTGAATAACTCGTATGTTTATAGTTTTTTGGAAGAGTTATCACTGTTGCTATCGAAAACGTATAAAATCTGCCAATAAGGCAAAACTTTGAAGTATGTCGCCATTTGAACTTTGCAAAATATGTAAACCTGAATAACTAGTAAGTTTATATATTTTCGGAAGAACTATTACTGTTGCAATAAAAAAAGGTATAACACTTTTCAGTAGACTAAAACTTATGAGTTTGTGGGCATTTGAACTTTGAAAAATATGTAAACGTGAATAACTAGTAAGTTTATATATTTTCGGTAGAGTTATCACCGTTGCTATCGAAAAATGTATAAAGTCTGCAAATAAAGAAAACTTTGGAGTTTGTCGCTATCTGAACTTTGCAAAATATGCAAATCTGAATAACTCGTATGTTTTTAGTTTAATCGAAGAGTTATTACTTTTGATATCGAAATATGTATAAAGTCTGCAAATAAAGGAAACTTTGAAGTTTGTCGCTATTTGAACTTTGCAAAACATGCAAATCTGAATAACTCGTATGTTTATAGTTTTTTGGAAAAGTTATTACTGTTGCTATCGAAAACGTATAAAATCTGCCAATAAGGCAAAACTTTGAAGTATGTAGCCATTTGAACTTTGAAAAATATGTAAACCTGAATAACTCGTATGTTTATAGTTTTTTGGAAGAGTTATCACTGTTGCTATCGAAAAATGTATAAAGTCTGCAAAAAAAGAAAACTTTGAAGTTTGTCGCTATTTCAACTTTGCACAATATGCAGATCTGAATAACTCGTATGTTTATAGTTTTTTTGAAGAGTTATTACTGTTGCTATCGAAAACGTATAAAATCTGCCACTAAAGCAAAACTTTGATGTTTGTCGCCATTTGAACTTTGCAAAATATGTAAACCTGAATAACTAGTAAGTCTATATATTTTCGGAAGAACTATTACTGTTGCAATAAAAAAAGGTACAACACTTTTCAGTAGACTAAAACTTATGAATTTGTGGGCATTTGAACTTTGCAAAATATGTAAACCTGAATAACTAGCAAGTTTATATATTTTCGGAAGAGTTATTACTTTTGCTATCGAAATATTTATGTATAAAGTCTGCAAATAAAGAAAACTTTGAAATCTGAATAACTCGTGTGGTTATAGTTTTTTGGAACAGACGTATAAAATCTGCCAATAAGGCAAAACTTTGAAGTATGTCGCCATTTGAACTTTGCAAAATATGTAAACCTGAATAACTAGTAAGTTTATATATTTTCGGAAGAACTATTACTGTTGCAATAAAAAAAGGTATAACACTTTTCAGTAGACTAAAACTTATGAATTTGTGGGCATTTGAACTTTGCAAAATATGTAAACCTGAATAACTAGCAAGTTTATATATTTTCGGAAGAGTTATTACTTTTGCTATCGAAATATTTATGTATAAAGTCTGCGGAAACTTAGAAGTTTGCCGCTATTTGAACTTTGCAAAATATGCAAATCTGAATAAATCGTATGTTTACAATTTTTTGGAAGAGTTACTGCAAATAAAGGAAACTTTGAAGTTTGTCGCTATTTGAACTTTGCAAAACATGCAAATCTGAATAACTCGTATGTTTATAGTTTTTTGGAAGAGTTATCGCTGTTGCTATCGAAAAATGTATAAAGTCTGCAAATAAAGAAAACTTTGAAGTTTGTCGCTATCTGAACTTTGCAAAATATGCAAATCTGAATAACCCGTATGTTTATAGTTTTTTGAAGGGTTATTATTGTTGCTATCGAAAACGTATAAAATCTGCCACTAAAGCAAAACTATGAAGTTTGTCGCTATTTGAACTTTGCAAAATATGTATACCTGAATACATTTTTGGAAGAGTTATTAGGCTGCAATCCAAAAATGTATAAAATGTGCCAATAAAGCAAAGCTTATGAGGTTGTAGCCATTTGAACTTTGAAAAATATGTAAACGTGAATAACTACTAAGTTTATATATTTTCGGAAGAGATATTACTTTTGATATCGAAATATGTATAAAGTGCAAATAAAGGAAACTTTGAAGTTTGTCGCTATTTGAACTTTGCAAAACATGCAAATCTGAATAACTCGTATGTTTATAGTTTTTTGGAAAAGTTATTACTGTTGCTATCGAAAACGTATAAAATCTGCCAATAAGGCAAAACTTTGAAGTATGTCGCCATTTGAACTTTGCAAAATATGTAAACCTGAATAACTAGTAAGTTTATATATTTTCGGAAGAACTATTACTGTTGCAATAAAAAAAGGTATAACACTTTTCAGTAGACTAAAACTTATGAGTTTGTGGGCATTTGAACTTTGCAAAATATGTAAACCTGAATAACTAGCAAGTTTATATATTTTCGGAAGAGTTATTACTTTTGCTATCGAAATATTTATGTATAAAGTCTGCGGAAACTTAGAAGTTTGCCGCTATTTGAACTTTGCAAAATATGCAAATCTGAATAAATCGTATGTTTACAATTTTTTGGAAGAGTTACTGCAAATAAAGGAAACTTTGAAGTTTGTCGCTATTTGAACTTTGCAAAACATGCAAATCTGAATAACTCGTATGTTTATAGTTTTTTGGAAGAGTTATCACTGTTGCTATCGAAAAATGTATAAAGTCTGCAAATAAAGAAAACTTTGAAGTTTGTCGCTATCTGAACTTTGCAAAATATGCAAATCTGAATAACCCGTATGTTTATAGTTTTTTGAAGGGTTATTATTGTTGCTATCGAAAACGTATAAAATCTGCCACTAAAGCAAAACTTTGAAGTTTGTCGCTATTTGAACTTTGCAAAATATGTAAACCTGAATACATTTTTGGAAGAGTTATTAGGCTGCAATCCAAAAATGTATAAAATGTGCCAATAAAGCAAAGCTTATGAGGTTGTAGCCATTTGAACTTTGAAAAATATGTAAACGTGAATAACTACTAAGTTTATATATTTTCGGAAGAGATATTACTTTTGATATCGAAATATGTATAAAGTGCAAATAAAGGAAACTTTGAAGTTTGTCGCTATTTGAACTTTGCAAAACATGCAAATCTGAATAACTCGTATGTTTATAGTTTTTTGGAAAAGTTATTACTGTTGCTATCGAAAACGTATAAAATCTGCCAATAAGGCAAAACTTTGAAGTATGTCGCCATTTGAACTTTGCAAAATATGTAAACCTGAATAACTAGCAAGTTTATATATTTTCGGAAGAACTATTACTGTTGCAATAAAAAAAGGTATAACACTTTTCAGTAGACTAAAACTTATGAGTTTGTGGGCATTTGAACTTTGCAAAATATGTAAACCTGAATACATTTTTGGAAGAGTTATTAGGCTGCAATCCAAAAATGTATAAAATGTGCCAATAAAGCAAAGCTTATGAGGTTGTAGCCATTTGAACTTTGAAAAATATGTAAACGTGAATAACTACTAAGCTTATATATTTTCGGAAGAGATATTACTTTTGATATCGAAATATGTATAAAGTGCAAATAAAGGAAACTTTGAAGTTTGTCGCTATTTGAACTTTGCAAAACATGCAAATCTGAATAACTCGTATGTTTATAGTTTTTTGGAAAAGTTATTACTGTTGCTATCGAAAACGTATAAAATCTGCCAATAAGGCAAAACTTTGAAGTATGTCGCCATTTGAACTTTGCAAAATATGTTAACCTGAATAACTCGTATGTTTATAGTTTTTTGGAAGAGTTATCACTGTTGCTATCGAAAAATGTATAAAGTCTGCAAATAAAGGAAACTTTGAAGTTTGTCGCTATTTGAACTTTGCAAAACATGCAAATCTGAATAACTCGTATGTTTATAGTTTTTTGGAAAAGTTATTACTGTTGCTATCGAAAACGTATAAAATCTGCCAATAAGGCACAACTTTGAAGTATGTAGCCCTTTGAACTTTGCAAAATATGTAAACCTGAATAACTCGTATGTTTATAGTTTTTTGGAAGAGTTATCACTGTTGCTATCGAAAAATGTATAAAGTCTGCAAATAAAGAAAACTTTGAAGTTTGTCGCTATTTCACCTTTGCAGAATATGCAGATCTGAATAACTCGTATGTTTATAGTTTTTTGGAAGAGTTATTACTGTTGCTATCGAAAAATGTATAAAGTCTGCAAATAAAGAAAACTTTGAAGTTTGTCGCTATTTCAACTTTGCAGAATATGCAGATCTGAATAACTCGTATGTTTATAGTTTTTTGGAAGAGTTATTACTGTTGCTATCGAAAACGTATAAAATCTGCCAATAAGGCAAAACTTTGAAGTATGTCGCTATTTGAACTTTGCAAAATATGCAATTCTGAATAACTCGTATGTTTATAGCTTTTTGGAAGAGTTATTACTGTTGCTATCGAAAAATGTATAAAGTCTGCAAATAAAGAAAACTTTGAAATCTGAATAACTCGTGTGTTTATAGTTTTTTGGAAAAGTTATTACTGTTACTATCGAAAACGTATAAAATCTGCCAATAAGGCAAAACTTTGAAGTATGTCGCCATTTGAACTTTGCAAAATATGTAAACCTGAATAACTAGTAAGTTTATATATTTTCGGAAGAACTATTACTGTTGCAATAAAAAAAGGTATAACACTTTTCAGTAGACTAAAACTTATGAGTTTGTGGGCATTTGAACTTTGCAAAATATGTAAACCTGAATAACTAGCAAGTTTATATATTTTCGGAAGAGTTATTACTTTTGCTATCGAAATATTTATGTGTAAAGTCTGCGGAAACTTAGAAGTTTGCCGCTATTTGAACTTTGCAAAATATGCAAATCTGAATAACTCGTATGTTTACAATTTTTTGGAAGAGTTACTGCAAACAAAGGAAACTTTGAAGTTTGCCGCTATTTGAACTTTGCAAAACATGCAAATCTGAATAACTCGTATGTTTATAGTTTTTTGGAAGAGTTATCACTGTTGCTATCGAAAACGTATAAAATCTGCCAATAAGGCAAAACTTTGAAGTATGTCGCCATTTGAACTTTGCAAAATATGTAAACCTGAATAACTAGTAAGTTTATATATTTTCGGAAGAACTATTACTGTTGCAATAAAAAAAGGTATAACACTTTTCAGTAGACTAAAACTTATGAGTTTGTGGGCATTTGAACTTTGAAAAATATGTAAACGTGAATAACTAGTAAGTTTATATATTTTCGGAAGAGTTATCACCGTTGCTATCGAAAAATGTATAAAGTCTGCAAATAAAGAAAACTTTGGAGTTTGTCGCTATCTGAACTTTGCAAAATATGCAAATCTGAATAACTCGTATGTTTTTAGTTTAATCGAAGAGTTATTACTTTTGATATCGAAATATGTATAAAGTCTGCAAATAAAGGAAACTTTGAAGTTTGTCGCTATTTGAACTTTGCAAAACATGCAAATCTGAATAACTCGTATGTTTATAGTTTTTTGGAAAAGTTATTACTGTTGCTATCGAAAACGTATAAAATCTGCCAATAAGGCAAAACTTTGAAGTATGTAGCCATTTGAACTTTGAAAAATATGTAAACCTGAATAACTCGTATGTTTATAGTTTTTTGGAAGAGTTATCACTGTTGCTATCGAAAAATGTATAAAGTCTGCAAATAAAGAAAACTTTGAAGTTTGTCGCTATTTCAACTTTGCACAATATGCAGATCTGAATAACTCGTATGTTTATAGTTTTTTGGAAGAGTTATTACTGTTGCTATCGAAAACGTATAAAATCTGCCACTAAAGCAAAACTTTGATGTTTGTCGCCATTTGAACTTTGCAAAATATGTAAACCTGAATAACTAGTAAGCTTATATATTTTCGGAAGAACTATTACTGTTGCAATAAAAAAAGGTACAACACTTTTCAGTAGACTAAAACTTATGAATTTGTGGGCATTTGAACTTTGCAAAATATGTAAACCTGAATAACTAGCAAGTTTATATATTTTCGGAAGAGTTATTACTTTTGCTATCGAAATATTTATGTATAAAGTCTGCAAATAAAGAAAACTTTGAAATCTGAATAACTCGTGTGGTTATAGTTTTTTGGAACAGACGTATAAAATCTGCCAATAAGGCAAAACTTTGAAGTATGTCGCCATTTGAACTTTGCAAAATATGTAAACCTGAATAACTAGTAAGTTTATATATTTTCGGAAGAACTATTACTGTTGCAATAAAAAAAGGTATAACACTTTTCAGTAGACTAAAACTTATGAATTTGTGGGCATTTGAACTTTGCAAAATATGTAAACCTGAATAACTAGCAAGTTTATATATTTTCGGAAGAGTTATTACTTTTGCTATCGAAATATTTATGTATAAAGTCTGCGGAAACTTCGAAGTTTGCCGCTATTTGAACTTTGCAAAATATGCAAATCTGAATAAATCGTATGTTTACAATTTTTTGGAAGAGTTACTGCAAATAAAGGAAACTTTGAAGTTTGTCGCTATTTGAACTTTGCAAAACATGCAAATCTGAATAACTCGTATGTTTATAGTTTTTTGGAAGAGTTATCACTGTTGCTATCGAAAAATGTATAAAGTCTGCAAATAAAGAAAACTTTGAAGTTTGTCGCTATCTGAACTTTGCAAAATATGCAAATCTGAATAACCCGTATGTTTATAGTTTTTTGAAGAGTTGCTATCGAAAACGTATAAAATCTGTCACTAAAGCAAAACTTTGAAGTTTGTCGCTATTTGAACTTTGCAAAATATGTAAACCTGAATACATTTTTGGAAGAGTTATTAGGCTGCAATCCAAAAATGTATAAAATGTGCCAATAAAGCAAAGCTTATGAGGTTGTAGCCATTTGAACTTTGAAAAATATGTAAACGTGAATAACTACTAAGTTTATATATTTTCGGAAGAGATATTACTTTTGATATCGAAATATGTATAAAGTGCAAATAAAGGAAACTTTGAAGTTTGTCGCTATTTGAACTTTGCAAAACATGCAAATCTGAATAACTCGTATGTTTATAGTTTTTTGGAAAAGTTATTACTGTTGCTATCGAAAACGTATAAAATCTGCCAATAAGGCAAAACTTTGAAGTATGTCGCCATTTGAACTTTGCAAAATATGTAAACCTGAATAACTAGTAAGTTTATATATTTTCGGAAGAACTATTACTGTTGCAATAAAAAAAGGTATAATACTTTTCAGTAGACTAAAACTTATGAGTTTGTGGGCATTTGAACTTTGCAAAATATGTAAACCTGAATACATTTTTGGAAGAGTTATTAGGCTGCAATCCAAAAATGTATAAAATGTGCCAATAAAGCAAAGCTTATGAGGTTGTAGCCATTTGAACTTTGAAAAATATGTAAACGTGAATAACTACTAAGTTTATATATTTTCGGAAGAGATATTACTTTTGATATCGAAATATGTATAAAGTGCAAATAAAGGAAACTTTGAAGTTTGTCGCTATTTGAACTTTGCAAAACATGCAAATCTGAATAACTCGTATGTTTATAGTTTTTTGGAAAAGTTATTACTGTTGCTATCGAAAACGTATAAAATCTGCCAATAAGGCAAAACTTTGAAGTATGTCGCCATTTGAACTTTGCAAAATATGTTAACCTGAATAACTCGTATGTTTATAGTTTTTTGGAAGAGTTATCACTGTTGCTATCGAAAAATGTATAAAGTCTGCAAATAAAGGAAACTTTGAAGTTTGTCGCTATTTGAACTTTGCAAAACATGCAAATCTGAATAACTCGTATGTTTATAGTTTTTTGGAAAAGTTATTACTGTTGCTATCGAAAACGTATAAAATCTGCCAACAAGGCACAACTTTGAAGTATGTAGCCCTTTGAACTTTGCAAAATATGTAAACCTGAATAACTCGTATGTTTATAGTTTTTTGGAAGAGTTATCACTGTTGCTATCGAAAAATGTATAAAGTCTGCAAATAAAGAAAACTTTGAAGTTTGTCGCTATTTCACCTTTGCAGAATATGCAGATCTGAATAACTCGTATGTTTATAGTTTTTTGGAAGAGTTATTACTGTTGCTATCGAAAAATGTATAAAGTCTGCAAATAAAGAAAACTTTGAAGTTTGTCGCTATTTCAACTTTGCAGAATATGCAGATCTGAATAACTCGTATGTTTATAGTTTTTTGGAAGAGTTATTACTGTTGCTATCGAAAACGTATAAAATCTGCCAATAAGGCAAAACTTTGAAGTATGTCGCTATTTGAACTTTGCAAAATATGTAAACCTAAATAACTCGTATGTTTACAATTTTTTGGAAGAGTATTACTGTTGCAATAAAAAAAGGTACAACACTTTTCAGTAGACTAAAACTTATGAATTTGTGGGCATTTGAACTTTGCAAAATATGTAAACCTGAATAACTAGCAAGTTTATATATTTTCGGAAGAGTTATTACTTTTGCTATCGAAATATTTATGTATAAAGTCTGCAAATAAAGAAAACTTTGAAATCTGTATAACTCGTGTGGTTATAGTTTTTTGGAACAGACGTATAAAATCTACCAATAAGGCAAAACTTTGAAGTATGTCGCCATTTGAACTTTGCAAAATATGTAAACCTGAATAACTAGTAAGTTTATATATTTTCGGAAGAACTATTACTGTTGCAATAAAAAAAGGTATAACACTTTTCAGTAGACTAAAACTTATGAATTTGTGGGCATTTGAACTTTGCAAAATATGTAAACCTGAATAACTAGCAAGTTTATATATTTTCGGAAGAGTTATTACTTTTGCTATCGAAATATTTATGTATAAAGTCTGCGGAAACTTAGAAGTTTGCCGCTATTTGAACTTTGCAAAATATGCAAATCTGAATAAATCGTATGTTTACAATTTTTTGGAAGAGTTACTGCAAATAAAGGAAACTTTGAAGTTTGTCGCTATTTGAACTTTGCAAAACATGCAAATCTGAATAACTCGTATGTTTATAGTTTTTTGGAAGAGTTATCACTGTTGCTATCGAAAAATGTATAAAGTCTGCAAATAAAGAAAACTTTGAAGTTTGTCGCTATCTGAACTTTGCAAAATATGCAAATCTGAATAACTCGTATGTTTATAGTTTTTTGAAGAGTTATTATTGTTGCTATCATGTCGCTATTTGAACTTTGCAAAATATGTAAACCTAAATAACTCGTATGTTTACAATTTTTTGGAAGAGTATTACTGTTGCTATCGAAAACGTATAAAATCTGTCACTAAAGCAAAACTTTGAAGTTTGTCGCTATTTGAACTTTGCAAAACATGCAAATCTGAATAACTCGTATGTTTATAGTTTTTTGGAAAAGTTATTACTGTTGCTATCGAAAACGTATAAAATCTGCCAATAAGGCAAAACTTTAAAGTATGTAGCCATTTGATCTTTACAAAATATGTAAACCTGAATAACTAGTAAGTTTATATATTTTCGGAAGAGTTATTACAGCTGCAATTGAAAGATGTACAAAATCTGCCAATAGATCTAAATTGTGGAGATTTCGCTAATTGATCTTTGCAAAATATGTAATCCTGAATAAATTTTTGGAAGAGTTATCACTGTTGCTATCGAAAAATGTATAAAGTCTGCAAATAAAGAAAACTTTGAAGTTTGTCGCTATTTCAACTTTGCAGAATATGCAGATCTGAATAACTCGTATGTTTATAGTTTTTTGGAAGAGTTATTACTGTTGCTATCGAAAACGTATAAAATCTGCCACTAAAGCAAAACTTTGAAGTTTGTCGCTATTTCAACTTTGCAAAACATGCAAATCTGAATAACTCGTATGTTTATAGTTTTTTGGAAGAGTTATCACTGTTGCTATCGAAAAATGTATAAAGTCTGCAAATAAAGAAAACTTTGAAGTTTGTCGCTATCTGAACTTTGCAAAATATGCAAATCTGAATAACTCGTATGTTTATAGTTTTTTGAAGAGTTATTATTGTTGCTATCGAAAACGTATAAAATCTGCCACTAAAGCAAAACTTTGAAGTTTGTCGCTATTTGAACTTTGCAAAATATGTAAACCTGAATACATTTTTGGAAGAGTTATTAGGCTGCAATCCAAAAATGTATAAAATGTGCCAATAAAGCAAAGGTTATGAGGTTGTAGCCATTTGAACTTTGAAAAATATGTAAACGTGAATAACTCGTATGTTTATAGTTTTTTGGAAGAGTTATCACTGTTGCTATCGAAAAATGTATAAAGTCTGCAAATAAAGGAAACTTTGAAGTTTGTCGCTATTTGAACTTTGCAAAACATGCAAATCTGAATAACTCGTATGTTTATAGTTTTTTGGAAAAGTTATTACTGTTGCTATCGAAAACGTATAAAATCTGCCAATAAGGCAAAACTTTGAAGTATGTAGCCCTTTGAACTTTGCAAAATATGTAAACCTAAATAACTCGTATGTTTACAATTTTTTGGAAGAGTATTACTGTTGCTATCGAAAACGTATAAAATCTGCCAATAAGGCAAAACTTTGAAGTATGTCGCCATTTGAACTTTGCAAAATATGTAAACCTGAATAACTAGTAAGTTTATATATTTTCGGAAGAACTATTACTGTTGCAATAAAAAAAGGTATAACACTTTTCAGTAGACTAAGACTTATGAGTTTGTGGGCATTTGAACTTTGAAAAATATGTAAACGTGAATAACTAGTAAGTTTATATATTTTCGGAAGAGTTATTACTTTTGATATCGAAATATGTATAAAGTCTGCAAATAAAGGAAACTTTGAAATCTGAATAACTCGTGTGTTTATAGTTTTTTGGAAAAGTTATTACTGTTACTATCGAAAACGTATAAAATCTGCCAATAAGGCAAAACTTTGAAGTATGTCGCCATTTGAACTTTGCAAAATATGTAAACCTGAATAACTAGCAAGTTTATATATTTGCTATCGAAATATTTATGTGTAAAGTCTGCGGAAACTTAGAAGTTTGCCGCTATTTGAACTTTGCAAAATATGCAAATCTGATTAACTCGTATGTTTACAATTTTTTGGAAGAGTTACTGCAAACAAAGGAAACTTTGAAGTTTGTCGCTATTTGAACTTTGCAAAACATGCAAATCTGAATAACTCGTATGTTTATAGTTTTTTGGAAGAGTTATCACTGTTGCTATCGAAAACGTATAAAATCTGCCAATAAGGCAAAACTTTGAAGTATGTCGCCATTTGAACTTTGCAAAATATGTAAACCTGAATAACTAGTAAGTTTATATATTTTCGGAAGAACTATTACTGTTGCAATAAAAAAAGGTATAACACTTTTCAGTAGACTAAAACTTATGAGTTTGTGGGCATTTGAACTTTGAAAAATATGTAAACGTGAATAACTAGTAAGTTTATATATTTTCGGAAGAGTTATTACTTTTGATATCGAAATATGTATAAAGTCTGCAAATAAAGGAAACTTTGAAGTTTGTCGCTATTTCAACTTTGCAGAATATGCAGATCTGAATAACTCGTATGTTTATAGTTTTTTGGAAGAGTTATCACTGTTGCTATCGAAAAATGTATAAAGTCTGCAAATAAAGAAAACTTTGAAGTTTGTCGCTATTTCAACTTTGCAGAATGTGCAGATCTGAATAACTCGTATGGTTATAGTTTTTTGGAAGAGTTATTACTGTTGCTATCGAAAAATGTATAAAGTCTGCAAATAAAGAAAACTTTGAAGTTTGTCGCTATTTCAACTTTGCAAAACATGCAAATCTGAATAACTCGTATGTTTATAGTTTTTTGGAAGAGTTATCACTGTTGCTATCGAAAAATGTATAAAGTCTGCAAATAAAGAAAACTTTGAAGTTTGTCGCTATCTGAACTTTGCAAAATATGCAAAGTGAATAACTCGTATGTTTATAGTTTTTTGAAGAGTTATTATTGTTGCTATCGAAAACGTATAAAATCTGCCACTAAAGCAAAACTTTGAAGTTTGTCGCTATTTGAACTTTGCAAAATATGTAAACCTGAATACATTTTTGGAAGAGTTATTAGGCTGCAATCCAAAAATGTATAAAATGTGCCAATAAAGCAAAGCTTATGAGGTTGTAGCCATTTGAACTTTGAAAAATATGTAAACGTGAATAACTCGTATGTTTATAGTTTTTTGGAAGAGTTATCACTGTTGCTATCGAAAAATGTATAAAGTCTGCAAATAAAGGAAACTTTGAAGTTTGTCGCTATTTGAACTTTGCAAAACATGCAAATCTGAATAACTCGTATGTTTATAGTTTTTTGGAAAAGTTATTACTGTTGCTATCGAAAACGTATAAAATCTGCCAATAAGGCAAAACTTTGAAGTATGTAGCCCTTTGAACTTTGCAAAATATGTAAACCTGAATAACTCGTATGTTTATAGTTTTTTGGAAGAGTTATCACTGTTGCTATCGAAAAATGTATAAAGTCTGCAAATAAAGAAAACTTTGAAGTTTGTCGCTATTTCACCTTTGCAGAATATGCAGATCTAAATAACTCGTATGTTTATAGTTTTTTGGAAGAGTTATTACTGTTGCTATCGAAAAATGTATAAAGTCTGCAAATAAAGAAAACTTTGAAGTTTGTCGCTATTTCAACTTTGCTGAATATGCAGATCTGAATAACTCGTATGTTTATTGTTTTTTGGAAGAGTTATTACTGTTGCTATCGAAAACGTATAAAATCTGCCAATAAGGCAAAACTTTGAAGTATGTCGCTATTTGAACTTTGCAAAATATGTAAACCTAAATAACTCGTATGTTTACAATTTTTTGGAAGAGTATTACTGTTGCTATCGAAAACGTATAAAATCTGCCACTAAAGCAAAACTTTGAAGTTTGTCGCTATTTGAACTTTGCAAAATATGCAATCTGAATAACTCGTATGTTTATAGCTTTTTGGAAGAGTTATTACTGTTGCTATCGAAAAATGTATAAAGTCTGCAAATAAAGAAAACTTTGAAGTTTGTCGCTATTTCAACTTTGCAGAATATGCAGATCTGAATAACTCGTATGTTTATTGTTTTTTGGAAGAGTTATTACTGTTGCTATCGAAAACGTATAAAATCTGCCAATAAGGCAAAACTTTGAAGTATGTAGCCCTTTGAACTTTGCAAAATATGTAAACCTAAATAACTCGTATGTTTACAATTTTTTGGAAGAGTATTACTGTTGCTATTGAAAACGTATAAAATCTGCCACTAAAGCAAAACTTTGAAGTTTTTCGCTATTTGAACTTTGCAAAATATGTAAACCTGAATAACTAGTAAGTTTATATATTTTCGGAAGAACTATTACTGTTGCAATAAAAAAAGGTATAACACTTTTCAGTAGACTAAGACTTATGAGTTTGTGGGCATTTGAACTTTGAAAAATATGTAAACGTGAATAACTAGTAAGTTTATATATTTTCGGAAGAGTTATTACTTTTGATATCGAAATATGTATAAAGTCTGCAAATAAAGGAAACTTTGAAATCTGAATAACTCGTGTGTTTATAGTTTTTTGGAAAAGTTATTACTGTTACTATCGAAAACGTATAAAATCTGCCAATAAGGCAAAACTTTGAAGTATGTAGCCCTTTGAACTTTGCAAAATATGTAAACCTAAATAACTCGTATGTTTATAGCTTTTTGGAAGAGTTATTACTGTTGCTATCGAAAACGTATAAAATCTGCCAATAAGGCAAAACTTTGAAGTATGTCGCCATTTGAACTTTGCAAAATATGTAAACCTAAATAACTCGTATGTTTATAGCTTTTTGGAAGAGTTATTACTGTTGCTATCGAAAACGTATAAAATCTGCCAATAAGGCAAAACTTTGAAGTATGTAGCCCTTTGAACTTTGCAAAATATGTAAACCTAAATAACTCGTATGTTTACAATTTTTTGGAAGAGTATTACTGTTGCTATTGAAAACGTATAAAATCTGCGAAAAATGTATAAAGTCTGCAAATAAAGAAAACTTTGAAGTTTGTCGCCATTTGAACTTTGCAAAACATGCAAATCTGAATAACTCGTATGTTTATAGTTTTTTGGAAGAGTTATCACCGTTGCTATCGAAAAATGTATAAAGTCTGCAAATAAAGAAAACTTTGGAGTTTGTCGCTATCTGAACTTTGCAAAATATGCAAATCTGAATAACTCGTATGTTTTTAGTTTAATCGAAGAGTTATTACTTTTGATATCGAAATATGTATAAAGTCTGCAAATAAAGGAAACTTTGAAGTTAGTCGCTATTTGAACTTTGCAAAACATGCAAATCTGAATAACTCGTATGTTTATAGTTTTTTGGAAAAGTTATTACTGTTGCTATCGAAAAATGTATAAAGTCTGCAAATAAAGAAAACTTTGAAGTTTGTCGCTATTTCAACTTTGCAGAATATGCAGATCTGAATAACTCGTATGTTTATAGTTTTTTGGAAGAGTTATTACAACTGCAACCGAAAAATGTACAAAATCTGCCAATAAAGCAGAACTTATGAGGTTGTGGCCATTTGATCTTTACAAAATATGTAAACCTGAATAACTAGTAAGTTTATATATTTTCGGAAGAGTTATTACAGCTGCAATTGAAAGATGTACAAAATCTGCCAATAGATCTAAATTGTGGAGATTTCGCTAATTGATCTTTGCAAAATATGTAATCCTGAATACATTTTTGGAAGAGTTATTAGGCTGCAATCCAAAAATGTATAAAATGTGCCAATAAAGCAAAGCTTATGAGGTTGTAGCCATTTGAACTTTGAAAAATATGTAAACGTGAATAACTAGTAAGTTTATATATTTTCGGAAGAGTTACTACTTTTGATATCGAAATATGTATAAAGTCTGCAAATAAAGGAAACTTTGAAGTTTGTCGCTATTTGAACTTTGCAAAACATGCAAATCTGAATAACTCGTATGTTTATAGTTTTTTGGAAAAGTTATTACTGTTGCTATCGAAAACGTATAAAATCTGCCAATAAGGCAAAACTTTGAAGTATGTAGCCATTTGAACTTTGAAAAATATGTAAACCTGAATAACTCGTATGTTTATAGTTTTTTGGAAGAGTTATTACTGTTGCTATCGAAAAATGTATAAAGTCTGCAAATAAAGAAAACTTTGAAGTTTGTCGCTATTTCAACTTTGCACAATATGCAGATCTGAATAACTCGTATGTTTATAGTTTTTTGGAAGAGTTATTACTGTTGCTGTCGAAAACGTATAAAATCTGCCAATAAGGCAAAACTTTGAAGTATGTCGCTATTTGAACCATTGTGTACCATGTCAAGTGTGATATCTTAAGCATAGACGTCAAAATTTTTAAAAAAATTAACACCTGTTTTTTTATATTCTATGTTGGATTCATCCTGCATCTCGTTCTATCATTCGTTAGAAGATAGGAGCAGTGGAGGCGCCGCCATGCTGGAGTGCCTCAGATGTAAACAAAAAACTGAAAAAACTCCATTTTGAAGTGCCTGTCAAACCTTTGACAGATAACATATCACACTTGTACTGATACACAATGATTTGAACTTTGCAAAATATGTAAACCTAAATAACTCGTATGTTTACAATTTTTTGGAAGAGTATTACTGTTGCTATCGAAAAATGTATAAAGTCTGCAAATAAAGAAAACTTTGAAGTTTGTCGCTATTTGAACTTTGCAAAATATGCAGATCTGAATAACTCGTATGTTTATAGTTTTTTGGAAGAGTTATTACTGTTGCTATCGAAAACGTATAAAATCTGCCACTAAAGCAAAACTTTGAAGTTTGTCGCCATTTGAACTTTGCAAAATATGTAAACCTGAATAACTAGTAAGTTTATATATTTTCGGAAGACTATTACTGTTGCAATAAAAAAAGGTACAACACTTTTCAGTAGACTAAAACTTATGAATTTGTGGGCATTTGAACTTTGCAAAATATGTAAACCTGAATAACTAGCAAGTTTATATATTTTCGGAAGAGTTATTACTTTTGCTATCGAAATATTTATGTATAAAGTCTGCAAATAAAGAAAACTTTGAAATCTGAATAACTCGTGTGTTTATAGTTTTTTGGAAAAGACGTATAAAATTTGCCAATAAGGCAAAACTTTGAAGTATGTCGCCATTTGAACTTTGCAAAATATGTAAACCTGAATAACTCGTATGTTTATAGTTTTTTGAAGAGTTATTATTGTTGCTATCGAAAACGTATAAAATCTGCCACTAAAGCAAAACTTTGAAGTTTGTCGCTATTTGAACTTTGCAAAATATGTAAACCTGAATACATTTTTGGAAGAGTTATTGGGCTGCAATCCAAAAATGTATAAAATGTGCCAATAAAGCAAAGCTTATGAGGTTGTAGCCATTTGAACTTTGAAAAATATGTAAACGTGAATAACTACTAAGTTTATATATTTTCGGAAGAGATATTACTTTTGATATCGAAATATGTATAAAGTGCAAATAAAGGAAACTTTGAAGTTTGTCGCTATTTGAACTTTGCAAAACATGCAAATCTGATTAATTCGTATGTTTATAGTTTTTTGGAAAAGTTATTACTGTTGCTATCGAAAACGTATAAAATCTGCCAATAAGGCAAAACTTTGAAGTATGTCGCCATTTGAACTTTGCAAAATATGTTAACCTGAATAACTCGTATGTTTATAGTTTTTTGGAAGAGTTATCACTGTTGCTATCGAAAAATTTATAAAGTATGCAAATAAAGAAAACTTTGAAGTTTGTCGCTATTTGAACTTTGCAAAATATGTAAACCTGAATAACTAGTATGTTTATAGTTTTTTGGAAGAGTTATCACTGTTGCTATAGAAAAATTTATAAAGTCTGCAAATAAAGAAAACTTTGAAGTTTGTCGCTATCTGAACTTTGTAAAATATGCAAATCTGAATAACTAGTATGTTTATAGTTTTTTGGAAAAGTTATTACTGTTGCTATCGAAAACGTATAAAATCTGCCAATAAGGCAAAACTTTGAAGTATGTCGCCATTTGAACTTTGCAAAATATGTTAACCTGAATAACTCGTATGTTTATAGTTTTTTGGAAGAGTTATCACTGTTGCTATCGAAAAATTTATAAAGTCTGCAAATAAAGAAAACTTTGAAGTTTGTCGCTATCTGAACTTTGCAAAATATACAAATCTGAATAACTCGTATGTTTATAGTTTTTTGGAAAAGTTATTACTGTTGCTATCGAAAACGTATAAAATCTGCCACTAAGGCAAAACTTTGAAGTATGTCGCTATTTGATCTTTGCAAAATATGTAACCCTAAATAGCTCGTATGTTTACAATTTTTTGGAAGAGTTATTACTGTTGCTATCGAAAAATGTATAAAGTCTGCAAATAAAGAAAACTTTGAAGTTTGTCGCTATCTGAACTTTGCAAAATATGCAGATCTGATCAACTCGTATGTTTATAGTTTTTTGGAAGAGTTATTACAACTGCTATCGAAAAATGTATAAAGTCTGCAAATAAAGAAAACTTTGAAGTTTGTCGCTATCTGAACTTTGCAAAATATGCAAATCTGAATAACTCGTATGTTTATAGTTTTTTCGAAGAGTTATTACTGTTGCTATCGAAAACGTATAAAATCTGCCACTAAGGCAAAACTTTGAAGTATGTCGCGATTTGATCTTTGCAAAATATGTAAACCTGAATAACTCGTATGTTTATAGTTGTTTGGAAGAGTTATCACTGTTGCTATCGAAAAATTAATAAAGTCTGCAAATAAAGAAAACTTTGAAGTTTGTCGCTATTAAACTCGTATGTTTATAGTTTTTTCGAAGAGTTATTACAACTGCAATCGAAAAATGTACAAAATCTGCCAATAAAGCAAAACTTATGAGGTTGTGGCCATTTGAACTTTACAAAATATGTAAACCTGAATAACTAGTAAGATTATATATTTTCGCAAGGGTTATTACAGCTGCAATTGAAAAATGTACAAAATCTGCCAATAGATCTAAATTGTGGAGATTTCGCTAATTGATCTTTGCAAAATATGTAAACCTGAATACATTTTTGGAAGAGTTATTAGGCTGCAATCCCAAAATGTATAAAATGTGCCAATAAAGCAAAGCTTATGAGGTTGTAGCCATTTGAACTTTGAAAAATATGTAAACGTGAATAACTAGTAAGTTTATATATTTTCGGAAGAGTTATTACTTTTGATATCGAAATATGTATAAAGTCTGCAAATAAAGAAAACTTTGAAGTTTGTCGCTATTTGAACTTTGCAAAATATGTAAACCTGAATAACTCGTATGTTTATAGTTTTTTGAAAGAGTTATCACTGTTGCTATCGAAAACTGTATAAAGTCTGCAAATAAAGAAAACTTTGAAGTTTGTCGCTATTAAACTCGTATGTTTATAGTTTTTTCGAAGAGTTATTACAACTGCAATCGAAAAATGTACAAAATCTGCCAATAAAGCAAAACTTATGAGGTTGTGGCCATTTGATCTTTACAAAATATGTAAATCTGAATAACTCGTATGTTCATAGTTTTTTGAAGAGTTATTATTGTTGCTATCGAAAAATTTATAAAGTCTGCAAATAAAGAAAACTTTGAAGTTTGTCGCTATCTGAACTTTGCAAAATATGCAGATCTGAATAACTCGTATGTTTATAGTTTTTTGGAAGAGTTATTACAACTGCTATCGAAAAATGTATAAAGTCTGCAAATAAAGAAAACTTTGAAGTTTGTCGCTATCTGAACTTTGCAAAATATGCAAATCTGAATAACTCGTATGTTTATAGTTTTTTGGAAGAGTTATTACAACTGCTATCGAAAAATGTATAAAATCTGCCACTAAGGCAAAACTTTGAAGTATGTCGCTATTTGATCTTTGCAAAATATGTAAACCTGAATAACTCGTATGTTTATAGTTTTTTGGAAGAGTTATCACTGTTGCTATCGAAAAATTAATAAAGTCTGCAAATAAAGAAAACTTTGAAGTTTGTCGCTATTAAACTCGTATGTTTATAGTTTTTTCGAAGAGTTATTACAACTGCAATCGAAAAATGTACAAAATCTGCCAATAAAGCAAAACTTATGAGGTTGTGGCCATTTGATCTTTACAAAATATGTAAATCTGAATAACTCGTATGTTCATAGTTTTTTGAAGAGTTATTATTGTTGCTATCGAAAAATTTATAAAGTCTGCAAATAAAGAAAACTTTGAAGTTTGTCGCTATCTGAACTTTGCAAAATATGCAGATCTGAATAACTCATATGTTTATAGTTTTTTGGAAGAGTTATTACAACTGCTATCGAAAAATGTATAAAGTCTGCAAATAAAGAAAACTTTGAAGTTTGTCGCTATCTGAACTTTGCAAAATATGCAAATCTGAATAACTCGTATGTTTATAGTTTTTTCGAAGAGTTATTACTGTTGCTATCGAAAAATGTACAAAATCTGCCAATAAAGCAAAACTTATGAGGTTGTGGCCATTTGATCTTTACAAAATATGTAAATCTGAATAACTCGTATGTTCATAGTTTTTTGAAGAGTTATTATTGTTGTTATCGAAAAATTTATAAAGTCTGCAAATAAAGAAAACTTTGAAGTTTGTCGCTATCTGAACTTTGCAAAATATGCAGATCTGAATAACTCGTATGTTTATACTTTTTTGGAAGAGTTATTACAACTGCTATCGAAAAATGTATAAAGTCTGCAAATAAAGAAAACTTTGAAGTTTGTCGCTATCTGAACTTTGCAAAATATGCAGATCTGAATAACTCGTATGTTTATAGTTTTTTGGAAGAGTTATTACTGTTGCTATCGAAAAATGTACAAAATCTGCCAATAAAGCAAAACTTATGAGGTTGTGGCCATTTGATCTTTACAAAATATGTAAATCTGAATAACTCGTATGTTCATAGTTTTTTGAAGAGTTATTATTGTTGCTATCGAAAAATTTATAAAGTCTGCAAATAAAGAAAACTTTGAAGTTTGTCGCTATCTGAACTTTGCAAAATATGCAGATCTGAATAACTCGTATGTTTATAGTTTTTTGGAAGAGTTATTACAACTGCTATCGAAAAATGTATAAAGTCTGCAAATAAAGAAAACTTTGAAGTTTGTCGCTATCTGAACTTTGCAAAATATGCAGATCTGAATAACTCGTATGTTTATAGTTTTTTGGAAGAGTTATTACAACTGCTATCGAAAAATGTATAAAGTCTGCAAATAAAGAAAACTTTGAAGTTTGTCGCTATCTGAACTTTGCAAAATATGCAAATCTGAATAACTCGTATGTTTATAGTTTTTTCGAAGAGTTATTACTGTTGCTATCGAAAAATGTACAAAATCTGCCAATAAAGCAAAACTTATGAGGTTGTGGCCATTTGATCTTTACAAAATATGTAAATCTGAATAACTCGTATGTTCATAGTTTTTTGAAGAGTTATTATTGTTGCTATCGAAAAATTTATAAAGTCTGCAAATAAAGAAAACTTTGAAGTTTGTCGCTATCTGAACTTTGCAAAATATGCAAATCTGAATAACTCGTATGCTTATAGTTTTTTGGAAGAGTTATTACTGTTGCTATCGAAAAATGTATAAAGTTTGCAAATAAAGAAAACTTTGAAGTTTGTCGCTATTTCAACTTTGCAGAATATGCAGATCTGAATAACTCGTATGTTTATAGTTTTTTGGAAGAGTTATTACTGTTGCTATCGAAAAATGTATAAAATCTGCCAATAAGGCAAAACTTTGAAGTATGTCGCTATTTGAACTTTGCAAAATATGTAAACCTAAATAACTCGTATGTTTATAGTTTTTTGGAAGAGTTATTACTGTTGCTATCGAAAAATGTATAAAGTCTGCAAATAAAGAAAACTTTGAAGTTTGTCGCTATTTCAACTTTGCAGAATATGCACATCTGAATAACTCGTATGTTTATAGTTTTTTCGAAGAGTTATTACTGTTGCTATCGAAAACGTATAAAATCTGCCACTAAGGCAAAACTTTGAAGTTTGTCGCTATTTGATCTTTGCAAAATATGTAAACCTAAATAGCTCGTATGTTTACAATTTTTTGGAAGAGTATTACTGTTGCTATCGAAAATGTAAAAAAACTGCCACTAAAGCAAAACTTTGAAGTTTGTCGCTATTTGAACTTTGCAAAATATGCAATTCTGAATAACTCGTAGGTTTATAGTTTTTTGGAAGAGTTATTACTGTTGCTATCGAAAAATGTATAAAGTCTGCAAATAAAGAAAACTTTGAAATCTGAATAACTCGTGTTTATTTATAGTTTTTTGGAAAAGTTATTACTGTTACTATCGAAAACGTATAAAGTCTGCAAATAAAGAAAACTTTGAAGTTTTTCGCTATTTCAACTTTGCAGAATATGCAGATCTGAATAACTCGTATGTTTATAGTTTTTTGGAAGAGTTATCACTGTTGCTATTTGTCGCTATCTGCTGTTTGTCGCTATCTGAACTTTGCAAAATATGCAAATCTGAATAACTCGTATGTTGATAGTTTTTTGGAAGAGTTATTACTGTTGCTATCGAAAACGTATAAAATCTGCCACTAAGGCACAACTTTGAAGTATGTCGCTATTTGAACTTTGCAAAATATGTAAACCTAAATAACTCGTATGTTTACAATTTTTTGGAGAGTTATTACTGATGCTATCGAAAAATGTATAAAGTCTGCAAATAAAGAAAACTTTGAAGTTTTTCGCTATTTCAACTTTGCAGAATATGCAGATCTGAATAACTCGTATGTTTATAGTTTTTTGGAAGAGTTATTACTGTTGCTATCGAAAACGTATAAAATCTGCCAATAAGGCAAAACTTTGAAGTATGTCGCTATTTGAACTTTGCAAAATATGTAAACCTAAATAACTCGTATGTTTTCAATTTTTTGGAAGAGTTATTATTGTTGCTATCGAAAAATTTATAAAGTCTGCAAATAAAGAAAACTTTGAAGTTTGTCGCTATCTGAACTTTGCAAAATATGCAGATCTGAATAACTCGTATGTTTATAGTTTTTTGGAAGAGTTATTACAACTGCTATCGAAAAATGTATAAAGTCTGCAAATAAAGAAAACTTTGAAGTTTGTCGCTATCTGAACTTTGCAAAATATGCAGATCTGAATAACTCGTATGTTTATAGTTTTTTGGAAGAGTTATTACAACTGCTATCGAAAAATGTATAAAGTCTGCAAATAAAGAAAACTTTGAAGTTTGTCGCTATCTGAACTTTGCAAAATATGCAAATCTGAATAACTCGTATGTTTATAGTTTTTTCGAAGAGTTATTACTGTTGCTATCGAAAACGTATAAAATCTGCCACTAAGGCAAAACTTTGAAGTATGTCGCTATTTGATCTTTGCAAAATATGTAAACCTGAATAACTCGTATGTTTATAGTTTTTTGGAAGAGTTATAACTGTTGCTATCGAAAAATTAATAAAGTCTGCAAATAAAGAAAACTTTGAAGTTTGTCGCTATTAAACTCGTATGTTTATAGTTTTTTCGAAGAGTTATTACAACTGCAATCGAAAAATGTACAAAATCTGCCAATAAAGCAAAACTTATGAGGTTGTGGCCATTTGAACTTTACAAAATATGTAAAACTGAATAACTAGTAAGATTATATATTTTCGGAAGGGTTATTACAGCTGCAATTGAAAAATGTACAAAATCTGCCAATAGATCTAAATTGTGGAGATTTCGCTAATTGATCTTTGCAAAATATGTAAACCTGAATACATTTTTGGAAGAGTTATTAGGCTGCAATCCAAAAATGTATAAAATGTGCCAATAAAGCAAAGCTTATGAGGTTGTAGCCATTTGAACTTTGAAAAATATGTAAACGTGAATAACTAGTAAGTTTATATATTTTCGGAAGAGTTATTACTTTTGATATCGAAATATGTATAAAGTCTGCAAATAAAGAAAACTTTGAAGTTTGTCGCTATTTGAACTTTGCAAAATATGTAAACCTGAATAACTCGTATGTTTATAGTTTTTTGGAAGAGTTATCACTGTTGCTATCGAAAACTGTATAAAGTCTGCAAATAAAGAAAACTTTGAAGTTTGTCGCTATTAAACTCGTATGTTTATAGTTTTTTCGAAGAGTTATTACAACTGCAATCGAAAAATGTACAAAATCTGCCAATAAAGCAAAACTTATGAGGTTGTGGCCATTTGATCTTTACAAAATATGTAAATCTGAATAACTCGTATGTTCATAGTTTTTTGAAGAGTTATTATTGTTGCTATCGAAAAATTTATAAAGTCTGCAAATAAAGAAAACTTTGAAGTTTGTCGCTATCTGAACTTTGCAAAATATGCAAATCTGAATAACTCGTATGCTTATAGTTTTTTGGAAGAGTTATTACTGTTGCTATCGAAAAATGTATAAAGTCTGCAAATAAAGAAAACTTTGAAGTTTGTCGCTATTTCAACTTTGCAGAATATGCAGATCTGAATAACTCGTATGTTTATAGTTTTTTGGAAGAGTTATTACTGTTGCTATCGAAAAATGTATAAAATCTGCCAATAAGGCAAAACTTTGAAGTATGTCGCTATTTGAACTTTGCAAAATATGTAAACCTAAATAACTCGTATGTTTATAGTTTTTTGGAAGAGTTATTACTGTTGCTATCGAAAAATGTATAAAGTCTGCAAATAAAGAAAACTTTGAAGTTTGTCGCTATTTCAACTTTGCAGAATATGCACATCTGAATAACTCGTATGTTTATAGTTTTTTCGAAGAGTTATTACTGTTGCTATCGAAAACGTATAAAATCTGATACTAAGGCAAAACTTTGAAGTATGTCGCTATTTGATCTTTGCAAAATATGTAAACCTAAATAGCTCGTATGTTTACAATTTTTTGGAAGAGTATTACTGTTGCTATCGAAAATGTAAAAAAACTGCCACTAAAGCAAAACTTTGAAGTTTGTCGCTATTTGAACTTTGCAAAATATGCAATTCTGAATAACTCGTAGGTTTATAGTTTTTTGGAAGAGTTATTACTGTTGCTATCGAAAAATGTATAAAGTCTGCAAATAAAGAAAACTTTGAAATCTGAACAACTCGTGTGTTTATAGTTTTTTGGAAAAGTTATTACTGTTACTATCGAAAACGTATAAAATCTGCCAATAAGGCAAAACTTTGAAGTATGTCGCCTTTGAACTTTGCAAAATATGTAAACCTGAATAACTAGTAAGTTTATATATTTTCGGAAGAACTATTACTGTTGCAATAAAAAAAGGTATAACACTTTTCAGTAGACTAAAACTTATGAGTTTGTGGGCATTTGAACTTTGCAAAATATGTAAACCTGAATAACTGCAAGTTTATATATTTTCGGAAGAGTTATTACTTTTGCTATCGAAATATTTATGTATAAAGTCTGCGGAAACTTAGAAGTTTGCCGCTATTTGAACTTTGCAAAATATGCAAATCTGAATAACTCGTATGTTTACAATTTTTTGGAAGGGTTACTGCAAATAAAGAAAACTTTGAAGTTTGTCGCTATTTCAACTTTGCAGAATATGCAGATCTGAATAACTCGTATGTTTATAGTTTTTTGGAAAAGTTATTACTGTTACTATCGAAAACGTATAAAATCTGCCAATAAGGCAAAACTTTGAAGTATGTCGCTATTTGAACTTTGCAAAATATGTAAACCTAAATAACTCGTATGTTTATAGTTTTTTGGAAGAGTTATTACTGTTGCTATCGAAAAATGTATAAAGTCTGCAAATAAAGAAAACTTTGAAGTTTGTCGCTATTTCAACTTTGCAGAATATGCACATCTGAATAACTCGTATGTTTATAGTTTTTTCGAAGAGTTATTACTGTTGCTATCGAAAACGTATAAAATCTGCCAATAAGGCAAAACTTTGAAGTATGTCGCCTTTGAACTTTGCAAAATATGTAAACCTGAATAACTAGTAAGTTTATATATTTTCGGAAGAACTATTACTGTTGCAATAAAAAAAGGTATAACACTTTTCAGTAGACTAAAACTTATGAGTTTGTGGGCATTTGAACTTTGCAAAATATGTAAACCTGAATAACTGCAAGTTTATATATTTTCGGAAGAGTTATTACTTTTGCTATCGAAATATTTATGTATAAAGTCTGCGGAAACTTAGAAGTTTGCCGCTATTTGAACTTTGCAAAATATGCAAATCTGAATAACTCGTATGTTTACAATTTTTTGGAAGGGTTACTGCAAATAAAGAAAACTTTGAAGTTTGTCGCTATTTCAACTTTGCAGAATATGCAGATCTGAATAACTCGTATGTTTATAGTTTTTTGGAAGAGTTATTACTGTTGCTATCGAAAAATGTATAAAATCTGCCAATAAGGCAAAACTTTGAAGTATGTCGCTATTTGAACTTTGCAAAATATGTAAACCTAAATAACTCGTATGTTTATAGTTTTTTGGAAGAGTTATTACTGTTGCTATCGAAAAATGTATAAAGTCTGCAAATAAAGAAAACTTTGAAGTTTGTCGCTATTTCAACTTTGCAGAATATGCACATCTGAATAACTCGTATGTTTATAGTTTTTTCGAAGAGTTATTACTGTTGCTATCGAAAACGTATAAAATCTGCCACTAAGGCAAAACTTTGAAGTATGTCGCTATTTGATCTTTGCAAAATATGTAAACCTAAATAGCTCGTATGTTTACAATTTTTTGGAAGAGTATTACTGTTGCTATCGAAAATGTAAAAAAACTGCCACTAAAGCAAAACTTTGAAGTTTGTCGCTATTTGAACTTTGCAAAATATGCAATTCTGAATAACTCGTAGGTTTATAGTTTTTTGGAAGAGTTATTACTGTTGCTATCGAAAAATGTATAAAGTCTGCAAATAAAGAAAACTTTGAAATCTGAACAACTCGTGTGTTTATAGTTTTTTGGAAAAGTTATTACTGTTACTATCGAAAACGTATAAAATCTGCCAATAAGGCAAAACTTTGAAGTATGTCGCCTTTGAACTTTGCAAAATATGTAAACCTGAATAACTAGTAAGTTTATATATTTTCGGAAGAACTATTACTGTTGCAATAAAAAAAGGTATAACACTTTTCAGTAGACTAAAACTTATGAGTTTGTGGGCATTTGAACTTTGCAAAATATGTAAACCTGAATAACTGCAAGTTTATATATTTTCGGAAGAGTTATTACTTTTGCTATCGAAATATTTATGTATAAAGTCTGCGGAAACTTAGAAGTTTGCCGCTATTTGAACTTTGCAAAATATGCAAATCTGAATAACTCGTATGTTTACAATTTTTTGGAAGGGTTACTGCAAATAAAGAAAACTTTGAAGTTTGTCGCTATTTCAACTTTGCAGAATATGCAGATCTGAATAACTCGTATGTTTATAGTTTTTTGGAAGAGTTATTACTGTTGCTATCGAAAAATGTATAAAATCTGCCAATAAGGCAAAACTTTGAAGTATGTCGCTATTTGAACTTTGCAAAATATGTAAACCTAAATAACTCGTATGTTTATAGTTTTTTGGAAGAGTTATTACTGTTGCTATCGAAAAATGTATAAAGTCTGCAAATAAAGAAAACTTTGAAGTTTGTCGCTATTTCAACTTTGCAGAATATGCACATCTGAATAACTCGTATGTTTATAGTTTTTTCGAAGAGTTATTACTGTTGCTATCGAAAACGTATAAAATCTGCCACTAAGGCAAAACTTTGAAGTATGTCGCTTTTGATCTTTGCAAAATATGTAAACCTAAATAGCTCGTATGTTTACAATTTTTTGGAAGAGTATTACTGTTGCTATCGAAAATGTAAAAAAACTGCCACTAAAGCAAAACTTTGAAGTTTGTCGCTATTTGAACTTTGCAAAATATGCAATTCTGAATAACTCGTAGGTTTATAGTTTTTTGGAAGAGTTATTACTGTTGCTATCGAAAAATGTATAAAGTCTGCAAATAAAGAAAACTTTGAAATCTGAATAACTCGTATGCTTATAGTTTTTTGGAAGAGTTATTACTGTTGCTATCGAAAAATGTATAAAGTCTGCAAATAAAGAAAACTCTGAAGTTTGTCGCTATTTCAACTTTGCAGAATATGCAGATCTGAATAACTCGTATGTTTATAGTTTTTTGGAAGAGTTATTACTGTTGCTATCGAAAAATGTATAAAATCTGCCAATAAGGCAAAACTTTGAAGTATGTCGCTATTTGAACTTTGCAAAATATGTAAACCTAAATAACTCGTATGTTTATAGTTTTTTGGAAGAGTTATTACTGTTGCTATCGAAAAATGTATAAAGTCTGCAAATAAAGAAAACTTTGAAGTTTGTCGCTATTTCAACTTTGCAGAATATGCACATCTGAATAACTCGTATGTTTATAGTTTTTTCGAAGAGTTATTACTGTTGCTATCGAAAACGTATAAAATCTGCCACTAAGGCAAAACTTTGAAGTATGTCGCTATTTGATCTTTGCAAAATATGTAAACCTAAATAGCTCGTATGTTTACAATTTTTTGGAAGAGTATTACTGTTGCTATCGAAAACGTAAAAAAACTGCCACTAAAGCAAAACTTTGAAGTTTGTCGCTATTTGAACTTTGCAAAATATGCAATTCTGAATAACTCGTAGGTTTATAGTTTTTTGGAAGAGTTATTACTGTTGCTATCGAAAAATGTATAAAGTCTGCAAATAAAGAAAACTTTGAAATCTGAATAACTCGTGTTTATTTATAGTTTTTTGGAAAAGTTATTACTGTTACTATCGAAAACGTATAAAATCTGCCAATAAGGCAAAACTTTGAAGTATGTCGCCATTTGAACTTTGCAAAATATGTAAACCTGAACAACTCGTATGTTTATAGTTTTTTGGAAGAGTTATCACTGTTGCTATTTGTCGCTATCTGCTGTTTGTCGCTATCTGAACTTTGCAAAATATGCAAATCTGAATAACTCGTATGTTGATAGTTTTTTGGAAGAGTTATTACTGTTGCTATCGAAAACGTATAAAATCTGCCACTAAGGCAAAACTTTGAAGTATGTCGCTATTTGAACTTTGCAAAATATGTAAACCTAAATAACTCGTATGTTTACAATTTTTTGGAGAGTTATTACTGATGCTATCGAAAAATGTATAAAGTCTGCAAATAAAGAAAACTTTGAAGTTTTTCGCTATTTCAACTTTGCAGAATATGCAGATCTGAATAACTCGTGTGTTTATAGTTTTTTGGAAGAGTTATTACTGTTGCTATCGAAAACGTATAAAATCTGCCAATAAGGCAAAACTTTGAAGTATGTCGCTATTTGAACTTTGCAAAATATGTAAACCTAAATAACTCGTATGTTTTCAATTTTTTGGAAGAGTTATTACTGTTGCTATCGAAAAATGTATAAAGACTGCAAATAAATAAAACTTTGAAGTTTGTCGCTATTTCAACTTTGCAGAATATGCAGATCTGAATAACTGGTATGTTTATAGTTTTTTCGAAGAGTTATTACTGTTGCTATCGAAAACTTATAAAATCTGCCACTAAGGCAAAGCTTTGAAGTATGTCGCTATTTGAACTTTGCAAAATATGTAAACCTGAATAACTCGTATGTTTATAGTTTTTTGGAAGAGTTATTACTGTTGCTATCGAAAAATGTATAAAGTCTGCAAATAAAGAAAACTTTGAAATCTGAATAACTCGTGTGTTTATTTATAGTTTTTTGGAAAAGTTATTACTGTTACTATCGAAAACGTATAAAATCTGCCAATAAGGCAAAACTTTGAAGTATGTAGCCATTTGAACTTTGCAAAATATGTAAACCTGAATAACTCGTATGTTTATAGTTTTTTGGAAGAGTTATCACTGTTGCTATCGAAAAATGTATAAAGTCTGCAAATAAAGAAAACTTTGAAATCTGAATAACTCGTGTGTTTATAGTTTTTTGGAAAAGTTATTACTGTTACTATCGAAAACGTATAAAATCTGCCAATAAGGCAAAACTTTGAAGTATGTCGCCATTTGAACTTTGCAAAATATGTAAACCTGAATAACTCGTATGTTTATAGTTTTTTGGAAGAGTTATCACTGTTGCTATCGAAAAATGTATAAAGTCTGCAAATAAAGAAAACTTTGAAATCTGAATAACTCGTGTGTTTATAGTTTTTTGGAAAAGTTATTACTGTTACTATCGAAAACGTATAAAATCTGCCAATAAGGCAAAACTTTGAAGTATGTCGCCTTTGAACTTTGCAAAATATGTAAACCTGAATAACTAGTAGTAGGAAGAACTATTACTGTTGCAATAAAAAAAGGTATAACACTTTTCAGTAGACTAAAACTTATGAGTTTGTGGGCATTTGAACTTTGCAAAATATGTAAACCTGAATAACTGCAAGTTTATATATTTTCGGAAGAGTTATTACTTTTGCTATCGAAATATTTATGTATAAAGTCTGCGGAAACTTAGAAGTTTGCCGCTATTTGAACTTTGCAAAATATGCAAATCTGAATAACTCGTATGTTTACAATTTTTTGGAAGGGTTACTGCAAATAAAGGAAACTTTGAAGTTTGTCGCTATTTGAACTTTGCAAAATATGTAAACCTGAATAACTCGTATGTTTATAGTTTTTTGGAAGAGTTGCTATTTGTCGCTATCTGCTGTTTGTCGTTATCTGAACTTTGCAAAATATGCAAAGTTCAGATAAATCGTATGTTTATAGTTTTTTGGAAGAGTTATTACTGTTACTATCGAAAACGTATAAAATCTGCCAATAAGGCAAAACTTTGAAGTATGTCGCCATTTGAACTTTGCAAAATATGTAAACCTGAATAACTCGTATGTTTATAGTTTTTTGGAAGAGTTATCACTGTTGCTATTTGTCGCTATCTGCTGTTTGTCGCTATCTGAACTTTGTAAAATATGCAAATCTGAATAACTCGTATGTTTATAGTTTTTTGGAAGAGTTATTACTGTTGCTATCGAAAACGTATAAAATCTGCCACTAAGGCAAAACTTTGAAGTATGTCGCCATTTGAACTTTGCAAAATATGTAAACCTGAATAACTCGTATGTTTATAGTTTTTTGGAAGAGTTATCACTGTTGCTATTTGTCGCTATCTGCTGTTTGTCGCTATCTGAACTTTGCAAAATGTGCAAATCTGAATAACTCGTATGTTTATAGTTTTTTGGAAGAGTTATTACTGTTGCTATCGAAAACGTATAAAATCTGCCAATAAGGCAAAACTTTGAAGTATGTCGCTATTTGAACTTTGCAAAATATGTAAACCTAAATAGCTCGTATGTTTACAATTTTTTGGAAGAGTATTACTGTTGCTATCGAAAACGTATAAAATCTGCCACTAAAGCAAAACTTTGAAGTATGTCGCCATTTGAACTTTGCAAAATATGTAAACCTGAATAACTCGTATGTTTATAGTTTTTTGGAAGAGTTATCACTGTTGCTATTTGTCGCTATCTGCTGTTTGTCGCTATCTGAACTTTGTAAAATATGCAAATCTGAATAACTCGTATGTTTATAGTTTTTTGGAAGAGTTATTACTGTTGCTATCGAAAACGTATAAAATCTGCCACTAAGGCAAAACTTTGAAGTATGTCGCCATTTGAACTTTGCAAAATATGTAAACCTGAATAACTCGTATGTTTATAGTTTTTTGGAAGAGTTATCACTGTTGCTATTTGTCGCTATCTGCTGTTTGTCGCTATCTGAACTTTGCAAAATGTGCAAATCTGAATAACTCGTATGTTTATAGTTTTTTGGAAGAGTTATTACTGTTGCTATCGAAAACGTATAAAATCTGCCAATAAGGCAAAACTTTGAAGTATGTCGCTATTTGAACTTTGCAAAATATGTAAACCTAAATAGCTCGTATGTTTACAATTTTTTGGAAGAGTATTACTGTTGCTATCGAAAACGTATAAAATCTGCCACTAAAGCAAAACTTTGAAGTTTGTCGCTATTTGAACTTTGCAAAATATGCAATTCTGAATAACTCGTAGGTTTATAGTTTTTTGGAAGAGTTATTACTGTTGCTATCGAAAAATGTATAAAGTCTGCAAATAAAGAAAACTTTGAAATCTGAATAACTCGTGTGTTTATTTATAGTTTTTTGGAAAAGTTATTACTGTTACTATCGAAAACGTATAAAATCTGCCAATAAGGCAAAACTTTGAAGTATGTCGCCATTTGAACTTTGCAAAATATGTAAACCTGAATAACTCGTATGTTTATAGTTTTTTGGAAGAGTTATCACTGTTGCTATTTGTCGCTATCTGCTGTTTGTCGCTATCTGAACTTTGCAAAATATGCAAATCTGAATAACTCGTATGTTTATAGTTTTTTGGAAGAGTTATTACTGTTGCTATCGAAAACGTATAAAATCTGCCCCTAAGGCAAAACTTTGAAGTATGTCGCTATTTGAACTTTGCAAAATATGTAAACCTAAATAACTCGTATGTTTACAATTTTTTGGAGAGTTATTACTGATGCTATCGAAAAATGTATAAAGTCTGCAAATAAAGAAAACTTTGAAGTTTTTCGCTATTTCAACTTTGCAGAATATGCAGATCTGAATAACTCGTATGTTTATAGTTTTTTGGAAGAGTTATTACTGTTGCTATCGAAAACGTATAAAATCTGCCACTAAGGCAAAACTTTGAAGTATGTCGCTATTTGAACTTTGCAAAATATGTAAACCTAAATAACTCGTATGTTTACAATTTTTTCTAGAGTTATTACTGTTGCATCGAAAAATGTATAAAGTCTGCAAATAAATAAAACTTTGAAGTTTGTCGCTATTTCAACTTTGCAGAATTTGCAGATCTGAATAACTGGTATGTTTATAGTTTTTTCGAAGAGTTATTACTGTTGCTATCGAAAACGTATAAAATCTGCCACTAAGGCAAAACTTTGAAGTATGTCGCTATTTGATCTTTGCAAAATATGTAAACCTAATAGCTCGTATGTTTACAATTTTTTGAAAGAGTATTACTGTTGCTATCGAAAACGTATAAAATCTGCCACTAAAGCAAAACTTTGAAGTTTGTCGCTATTTGAACTTTGCAAAATATGCAATTCTGAATAACTCGTAGGTTTATAGTTTTTTGGAAGAGTTATTACTGTTGCTATCGAAAACGTATAAAATCTGCCAATAAGGCAAAACTTTGAAATAAAGAAAACTTTGAAGTTTTTCGCTATTTCAACTTTGCAGAATATGCAGATCTGAATAACTCGTATGTTTATAGTTTTTTGGAAGAGTTATTACTGTTGCTATCGAAAACGTATAAAATCTGCCACTAAGGCAAAACTTTGAAGTATGTCGCTATTTGAACTTTGCAAAATATGTAAACCTAAATAACTCGTATGTTTACAATTTTTTCTAGAGTTATTACTGTTGCATCGAAAAATGTATAAAGTCTGCAAATAAATAAAACTTTGAAGTTTGTCGCTATTTCAACTTTGCAGAATATGCAGATCTGAATAACTGGTATGTTTATAGTTTTTTCGAAGAGTTATTACTGTTGCTATCGAAAACGTATAAAATCTGCCACTAAGGCAAAACTTTGAAGTATGTCGCTATTTGATCTTTGCAAAATATGTAAACCTAATAGCTCGTATGTTTACAATTTTTTGAAAGAGTATTACTGTTGCTATCGAAAACGTATAAAATCTGCCACTAAAGCAAAACTTTGAAGTTTGTCGCTATTTGAACTTTGCAAAATATGCAATTCTGAATAACTCGTAGGTTTATAGTTTTTTGGAAGAGTTATTACTGTTGCTATCGAAAAATGTATAAAGTCTGCAAATAAAGAAAACTTTGAAATCTGAATAACTCGTGTGTTTATTTATAGTTTTTTGGAAAAGTTATTACTGTTACTATCGAAAACGTATAAAATCTGCCAATAAGGCAAAACTTTGAAGTATGTCGCCATTTGAACTTTGCAAAATATGTAAACCTGAATAACTAGTAAGTTTATATATTTTCGGAAGAACTATTACTGTTGCAATAAAAAAAGGTATAACACTTTTCAGTAGACTAAAACTTATGAGTTTGTGGGCATTTGAACTTTGCAAAATATGTAAACCTGAATAACTGCAAGTTTATATATTTTCGGAAGAGTTATTACTTTTGCTATCGAAATATTTATGTATAAAGTCTGCGGAAACTTAGAAGTTTGCCGCTATTTGAACTTTGCAAAATATGCAAATCTGAATAACTCGTATGTTTACAATTTTTTGGAAGGGTTACTGCAAATAAAGGAAACTTTGAAGTTTGTCGCTATTTGAACTTTGCAAAATATGTAAACCTGAATAAGTCGTATGTTTATAGTTTTTTGGAAGAGATCACTGTTGCTATTTGTCGCTATCTGCTGTTTGTCGCTATCTGAACTTTGCAAAATATGCAAATCTGAATAACTCGTATGTTTATAGTTTTTTGGAAGAGTTATTACTGTTACTACGAAAACGTATAAAATCTGCCAATAAGGCAAAACTTTGAAGTATGTCGCCATTTGAACTTTGCAAAATATGTAAACCTGAATAACTCGTATGTTTATAGTTTTTTGGAAGAGTTATCACTGTTGCTATTTGTCGCTATCTGCTGTTTGTCGCTATCTGAACTTTGCAAAATATGCAAATCTGAATAACTCGTATGTTTATAGTTTTTTGGAAGAGTTATTACTGTTGCTATCGAAAACGTATAAAATCTGCCACTAAGGCAAAACTTTGAAGTATGTCGCCATTTGAACTTTGCAAAATATGTAAACCTGAATAACTCGTATGTTTATAGTTTTTTGGAAGAGTTATCACTCTTGCTATTTGTCGCTATCTGCTGTTTGTCGCTATCTGAACTTTGCAAAATATGCAAATCTGAATAAGTCGTATGTTTATAGTTGTTTGGAAGAGTTATTACTGTTGCTATCGAAAACGTATAAAATCTGCCAATAAGGCAAAACTTTGAAGTATGTCGCTATTTGAACTTTGCAAAATATGTAAACCTAAATAACTCGTATGTTTACAATTTTTTGGAGAGTTATTACTGATGCTATCGAAAAATGTATAAAGTCTGCAAATAAAGAAAACTTTGAAGTTTTTCGCTATTTCAACTTTGCAGAATATGCAGATCTGAATAACTCGTATGTTTATAGTTTTTTGGAAGAGTTATTACTGTTGCTATCGAAAACGTATAAAATCTGCAAATAAGGCAAAACTTTGAAGTATGTCGCTATTTGAACTTTGCAAAATATGTAAACCTAAATAACTCGTAAGTTTTCAATTTTCGAATCGAAAAATGTATAAAGTCTGCAAATAAATAAAACTTTGAAGTTTGTCGCTATTTCAACTTTGCAGAATATGCAGATCTGAATAACTGGTATGTTTATAGTTTTTTCGAAGAGTTATTACTGTTGCTATCGAAAACGCATAAAATCTGCCACTAAGGCAAAACTTTGAAGTATGTCGCTATTTGATCTTTGCAAAATATGTAAACCTAAATAGCTCGTATGTTTACAATTTTTTGGAAGAGTATTACTGTTGCTATCGAAAACGTATAAAATCTGCCACTAAAGCAAAACTTTGAAGTTTGTCGCTATTTGAACTTTGCAAAATATGCAATTCTGAATAACTCGTAGGTTTATAGTTTTTTGGAAGAGTTATTACTGTTGCTATCGAAAAATGTATAAAGTCTGCAAATAAAGAAATGTTTACAATTTTTTGGAAGAGTATTACTGTTGCTATCGAAAACGTATAAAATCTGCCAATAAGGCAAAACTTTGAAGTATGTCGCCATTTGAACTTTGCAAAATATGTAAACCTGAATAACTCGTATGTTTATAGTTTTTTGGAAGAGTTATCACTGTTGCTATTTGTCGCTATCTGCTGTTTGTCGCTATCTGAACTTTGCAAAATGTGCAAATCTGAATAACTCGTATGTTTATAGTTTTTTGGAAGAGTTATTACTGTTGCTATCGAAAACGTATAAAATCTGCCAATAAGGCAAAACTTTGAAGTATGTCGCTATTTGAACTTTGCAAAATATGTAAACCTAAATAGCTCGTATGTTTACAATTTTTTGGAAGAGTATTACTGTTGCTATCGAAAACGTATAAAATCTGCCACTAAAGCAAAACTTTGAAGTTTGTCGCTATTTGAACTTTGCAAAATATGCAATTCTGAATAACTCGTAGGTTTATAGTTTTTTGGAAGAGTTATTACTGTTGCTATCGAAAAATGTATAAAGTCTGCAAATAAAGAAAACTTTGAAATCTGAATAACTCGTGTGTTTATTTATAGTTTTTTGGAAAAGTTATTACTGTTACTATCGAAAACGTATAAAATCTGCCAATAAGGCAAAACTTTGAAGTATGTCGCCATTTGAACTTTGCAAAATATGTAAACCTGAATAACTCGTATGTTTATAGTTTTTTGGAAGAGTTATCACTGTTGCTATTTGTCGCTATCTGCTGTTTGTCGCTATCTGAACTTTGCAAAATATGCAAATCTGAATAACTCGTATGTTTATAGTTTTTTGGAAGAGTTATTACTGTTGCTATCGAAAACGTATAAAATCTGCCCCTAAGGCAAAACTTTGAAGTATGTCGCTATTTGAACTTTGCAAAATATGTAAACCTAAATAACTCGTATGTTTACAATTTTTTGGAGAGTTATTACTGATGCTATCGAAAAATGTATAAAGTCTGCAAATAAAGAAAACTTTGAAGTTTTTCGCTATTTCAACTTTGCAGAATATGCAGATCTGAATAACTCGTATGTTTATAGTTTTTTGGAAGAGTTATTACTGTTGCTATCGAAAACGTATAAAATCTGCCACTAAGGCAAAACTTTGAAGTATGTCGCTATTTGAACTTTGCAAAATATGTAAACCTAAATAACTCGTATGTTTACAATTTTTTCTAGAGTTATTACTGTTGCATCGAAAAATGTATAAAGTCTGCAAATAAATAAAACTTTGAAGTTTGTCGCTATTTCAACTTTGCAGAATTTGCAGATCTGAATAACTGGTATGTTTATAGTTTTTTCGAAGAGTTATTACTGTTGCTATCGAAAACGTATAAAATCTGCCACTAAGGCAAAACTTTGAAGTATGTCGCTATTTGATCTTTGCAAAATATGTAAACCTAATAGCTCGTATGTTTACAATTTTTTGAAAGAGTATTACTGTTGCTATCGAAAACGTATAAAATCTGCCACTAAAGCAAAACTTTGAAGTTTGTCGCTATTTGAACTTTGCAAAATATGCAATTCTGAATAACTCGTAGGTTTATAGTTTTTTGGAAGAGTTATTACTGTTGCTATCGAAAACGTATAAAATCTGCCAATAAGGCAAAACTTTGAAATAAAGAAAACTTTGAAGTTTTTCGCTATTTCAACTTTGCAGAATATGCAGATCTGAATAACTCGTATGTTTATAGTTTTTTGGAAGAGTTATTACTGTTGCTATCGAAAACGTATAAAATCTGCCACTAAGGCAAAACTTTGAAGTATGTCGCTATTTGAACTTTGCAAAATATGTAAACCTAAATAACTCGTATGTTTACAATTTTTTCTAGAGTTATTACTGTTGCATCGAAAAATGTATAAAGTCTGCAAATAAATAAAACTTTGAAGTTTGTCGCTATTTCAACTTTGCAGAATATGCAGATCTGAATAACTGGTATGTTTATAGTTTTTTCGAAGAGTTATTACTGTTGCTATCGAAAACGTATAAAATCTGCCACTAAGGCAAAACTTTGAAGTATGTCGCTATTTGATCTTTGCAAAATATGTAAACCTAATAGCTCGTATGTTTACAATTTTTTGAAAGAGTATTACTGTTGCTATCGAAAACGTATAAAATCTGCCACTAAAGCAAAACTTTGAAGTTTGTCGCTATTTGAACTTTGCAAAATATGCAATTCTGAATAACTCGTAGGTTTATAGTTTTTTGGAAGAGTTATTACTGTTGCTATCGAAAAATGTATAAAGTCTGCAAATAAAGAAAACTTTGAAATCTGAATAACTCGTGTGTTTATTTATAGTTTTTTGGAAAAGTTATTACTGTTACTATCGAAAACGTATAAAATCTGCCAATAAGGCAAAACTTTGAAGTATGTAGCCATTTGAACTTTGCAAAATATGTAAACCTGAATAACTCGTATGTTTATAGTTTTTTGGAAGAGTTATCACTGTTGCTATCGAAAAATGTATAAAGTCTGCAAATAAAGAAAACTTTGAAATCTGAATAACTCGTGTGTTTATAGTTTTTTGGAAAAGTTATTACTGTTACTATCGAAAACGTATAAAATCTGCCAATAAGGCAAAACTTTGAAGTATGTCGCCATTTGAACTTTGCAAAATATGTAAACCTGAATAACTAGTAAGTTTATATATTTTCGGAAGAACTATTACTGTTGCAATAAAAAAAGGTATAACACTTTTCAGTAGACTAAAACTTATGAGTTTGTGGGCATTTGAACTTTGCAAAATATGTAAACCTGAATAACTGCAAGTTTATATATTTTCGGAAGAGTTATTACTTTTGCTATCGAAATATTTATGTATAAAGTCTGCGGAAACTTAGAAGTTTGCCGCTATTTGAACTTTGCAAAATATGCAAATCTGAATAACTCGTATGTTTACAATTTTTTGGAAGGGTTACTGCAAATAAAGGAAACTTTGAAGTTTGTCGCTATTTGAACTTTGCAAAATATGTAAACCTGAATAAGTCGTATGTTTATAGTTTTTTGGAAGAGATCACTGTTGCTATTTGTCGCTATCTGCTGTTTGTCGCTATCTGAACTTTGCAAAATATGCAAATCTGAATAACTCGTATGTTTATAGTTTTTTGGAAGAGTTATTACTGTTACTACGAAAACGTATAAAATCTGCCAATAAGGCAAAACTTTGAAGTATGTCGCCATTTGAACTTTGCAAAATATGTAAACCTGAATAACTCGTATGTTTATAGTTTTTTGGAAGAGTTATCACTGTTGCTATTTGTCGCTATCTGCTGTTTGTCGCTATCTGAACTTTGCAAAATATGCAAATCTGAATAACTCGTATGTTTATAGTTTTTTGGAAGAGTTATTACTGTTGCTATCGAAAACGTATAAAATCTGCCACTAAGGCAAAACTTTGAAGTATGTCGCCATTTGAACTTTGCAAAATATGTAAACCTGAATAACTCGTATGTTTATAGTTTTTTGGAAGAGTTATCACTCTTGCTATTTGTCGCTATCTGCTGTTTGTCGCTATCTGAACTTTGCAAAATATGCAAATCTGAATAAGTCGTATGTTTATAGTTGTTTGGAAGAGTTATTACTGTTGCTATCGAAAACGTATAAAATCTGCCAATAAGGCAAAACTTTGAAGTATGTCGCTATTTGAACTTTGCAAAATATGTAAACCTAAATAACTCGTATGTTTACAATTTTTTGGAGAGTTATTACTGATGCTATCGAAAAATGTATAAAGTCTGCAAATAAAGAAAACTTTGAAGTTTTTCGCTATTTCAACTTTGCAGAATATGCAGATCTGAATAACTCGTATGTTTATAGTTTTTTGGAAGAGTTATTACTGTTGCTATCGAAAACGTATAAAATCTGCAAATAAGGCAAAACTTTGAAGTATGTCGCTATTTGAACTTTGCAAAATATGTAAACCTAAATAACTCGTAAGTTTTCAATTTTTTGGAAGAGTTATTACTGTTGCTATCGAAAAATGTATAAAGTCTGCAAATAAATAAAACTTTGAAGTTTGTCGCTATTTCAACTTTGCAGAATATGCAGATCTGAATAACTGGTATGTTTATAGTTTTTTCGAAGAGTTATTACTGTTGCTATCGAAAACGCATAAAATCTGCCACTAAGGCAAAACTTTGAAGTATGTCGCTATTTGATCTTTGCAAAATATGTAAACCTAAATAGCTCGTATGTTTACAATTTTTTGGAAGAGTATTACTGTTGCTATCGAAAACGTATAAAATCTGCCACTAAAGCAAAACTTTGAAGTTTGTCGCTATTTGAACTTTGCAAAATATGCAATTCTGAATAACTCGTAGGTTTATAGTTTTTTGGAAGAGTTATTACTGTTGCTATCGAAAAATGTATAAAGTCTGCAAATAAAGAAATGTTTACAATTTTTTGGAAGAGTATTACTGTTGCTATCGAAAACGTATAAAATCTGCCAATAAGGCAAAACTTTGAAGTATGTCGCCATTTGAACTTTGCAAAATATGTAAACCTGAATAACTAGTAAGTTTATATATTTTCGGAAGAACTATTACTGTTGCAATAAAAAAAGGTATAACACTTTTCAGTAGACTAAAACTTATGAGTTTGTGGGCATTTGAACTTTGCAAAATATGTAAACCTGAATAACTAGCAAGTTTATATATTTTCGGAAGAGTTATTACTTTTGCTATCGAAATATTTATGTATAAAGTCTGCGGAAACTTAGAAGTGTGCCGCTATTTGAACTTTGCAAAATATGCAAATCTGAATAACTCGTATGTTTACAATTTTTTGGAAGAGTTACTGCAAATAAAGGAAACTTTGAAGTTTGTCGCTATTTGAACTTTGCAAAACATGCAAATCTGAATAACTCGTATGTTTATAGTTTTTTGAAGAGTTATCACTGTTGCTATCGAAAAATGTATAAAGTCTGCAAATAAAGAAAACTTTGAAGTTTGTCGCTATCTGAACTTTGCAAAATATGCAAATCTGAATAACTCGTATGTTTATAGTTTTTTCGAAGAGTTATCACTGTTGCTATCGAAAAATGTATAAAGTCTGCAAATAAAGAAAACTTTGAAGTTTGTCGCTATCTGAACTTTGCAAAATATGCAAATCTGAATAACTCGTATGTTTATAGTTTTTTCGAAGAGTTATTACTTTTGATATCGAAAAATGTATAAAGTCTGCAAATAAAGAAAACTTTGAAGTTTGTCGTTATCTGAACTTTGCAGAATATGCAGATCTGAATAACTCGTATGTTTATAGTTTTTTGGAAGAGTTATTACAACTGCAACCGAAAAATGTACAAAATCTGCCAATAAAGCAGAACTTATGAGGTTGTGGCCATTTGATCTTTACAAAATATGCAAACCTGAATAACTAGTAAGTTTATATATTTTCGGAATAGTTATTACAGCTGCAATTGAAAGATGTACAAAATCTGCCAGTAAATCTAAATTGTGGAGATTTCGCTAATTGATCTTTGCAAAATATGTAATCCTGAATACATTTTTGGAAGAGTTATAGGCTGCAATCCAAAAATGTATAAAATGTGCCAATAAAGCAAAGCTTATGAGGTTGTAGCCATTTGAACTTTGCTATCGAAATATGTATAAAGACTGCAAATAAAGAAAACTTTGAAGTTTGTCGCTATTTGAACTTTGCAAAATATGCAGATCTGAATAACTCGTATGTTTATAGTTTTTTGGAAGAGTTATTACAACTGCAATCGAAAAATGTACAAAATCTGCCAATAAAGCAAAACTTATGAGGTGGTGGCCATTTGATCTTTACAAAATATGTAAACCTGAATAACTAGTAAGTTTATATATTTTCGCAAGAGTTATTACAGCTGCAATTGAAAGATGTACAAAATCTGCCAATAGATCCAAATTGTGAAGATTTCGCTAATTGATAGCCATTTGAACTTTGAAAAATATGTAAACGTGAATAACTAGTAAGTTTATATATTTTCGGAAGAGTTATTACTTTTAATATCGAAATATGTATAAAGTCTGCAAATAAAGGAAACTTTGAAGTTTGTCGCTATTTGAACTTTGCAAAATATGCAGATCTGAATAACTCGTATGTTTATAGTTTTTTGGAAGAGTTATTACAACTGCAATCGAAAAATGTACAAAATCTGAAAATAAAGCAAAACTTATGAGGTGGTGGCCATTTGATCTTTAAAAATATGTAAACCTGAATAACTAGTAAGTTTATATATTTTCGGAAGAGTTATTACAGCTGCAATTGAAAGATGTACAAAATCTGCCAATAGATCCAAATTGTGAAGATTTCGCTCATTGATCTTTGCAAAATATGTAAACCTGAATACATTTTTGGAAGATTTATTAGGCTGCAATCCAAAAATGTATAAAATGTGCCAATACAGCAAAGCTTATGAGGTTGTAGCCATTTGAACTTTGAAAAATATGTAAACGTGAATAACTAGTAAGTTTATATATTTTCGGAAGAGTTATTACTTTTGCTATCGAAATATGTATAAAGTTTGCAAATAAAGAAAACTTTGAAGTTTGTTGCTATTTGAACTTTGCAAAATATGCAAATCTGGAAGAGTTATTACTGTTGCTATCGAAAAATGTATAAAGTCTGCAAATGAAGAAAACTTTGAAATCTGAATAACTCGTATGTTTATAGTTTTTTGGAAAAGTTATTACTGTTGCTATCGAAAACGTATAAAATCTGCCAATAAGGCAAAACTTTGAAGTATGTCGCCATTTGAACTTTGCAAAATATGTAAACCTGAATAACTCGTATGTTTATAGTTTTTTGGAAGAGTTATCACTGTTGCTATCGAAAAATGTATAAAGTCTGCAATAAAGAAAACTTTAAAGTTTGTCGCTATCTGAACTTTGCAAAATATGCAAATCTGAATAACTCGTATGTTTATAGTTTTTGGAAGAGTTATTACTGTTGCTATCGAAAACGTATAAAATCTGCCAATAAGGCAAAACTTTGAAGTATGTCGCTATTTGAACTTTGCAAAATATGTAAACCTAAATAACTCGTATGTTTACAATTTTTCGGAAGAGTTATTACTTTTGATATCGAAATATGTATAAAGTCTGCAAATAAAGGAAACTTTGAAGTTTGTCGCTATTTGAACTTTGCAAAATATGCAGATCTGAATAACTCGTATGTTCGTATGTTTATAGTTTTTTGAAAGAGTTATTACTGTTGCTATCGAAAACGTATAAAATCTGCCAATAAGGCAAAACTTTGAAGTATGTCGCTATTTGAACTTTGCAAAATATGTAAACCTAAATAACTCGTATGTTTACAATTTTTCGGAAGAGTTATTACTTTTGATATCGAAATATGTATAAAGTCTGCAAATAAAGGAAACTTTGAAGTTTGTCGCTATTTGAACTTTGCAAAATATGCAGATCTGAATAACTCGTATGTTTATAGTTTTTTGGAAGAGTTATTACAACTGCAATCGAAAAATGTATAAAGTCTGCAAATAAAGAAATGTTTACAATTTTTTGGAAGAGTATTACTGTTGCTATCGAAAACGTATAAAATCTGCCACTAAAGCAAAACTTTGAAGTTTGTCGCTATTTGAACTTTGCAAAATATGCAATTCTGAATAACTCGTAGGTTTATAGTTTTTTGGAAGAGTTATTACTGTTGCTATCGAAAAATGTATAAAGTCTGCAAATAAAGAAATGTTTACAATTTTTTGGAAGAGTATTACTGTTGCTATCGAAAACGTATAAAATCTGCCAATAAGGCAAAACTTTGAAGTATGTCGCCATTTGAACTTTGCAAAATATGTAAACCTGAATAACTCGTATGTTTATAGTTTTTTGGAAGAGTTATCACTGTTGCTATCGAAAAATGTATAAAGTCTGCAATAAAGAAAACTTTAAAGTTTGTCGCTATCTGAACTTTGCAAAATATGCAAATCTGAATAACTCGTATGTTTATAGTTTTTGGAAGAGTTATTACTGTTGCTATCGAAAACGTATAAAATCTGCCAATAAGGCAAAACTTTGAAGTATGTCGCTATTTGAACTTTGCAAAATATGTAAACCTAAATAACTCGTATGTTTACAATTTTTCGGAAGAGTTATTACTTTTGATATCGAAATATGTATAAAGTCTGCAAATAAAGGAAACTTTGAAGTTTGTCGCTATTTGAACTTTGCAAAATATGCAGATCTGAATAACTCGTATGTTTATAGTTTTTTGGAAGAGTTATTACAACTGCAATCGAAAAATGTACAAAATCTGAAAATAAAGCAAAACTTATGAGGTGGTGGCCATTTGATCTTTAAAAATATGTAAACCTGAATAACTAGTAGATAAGTTTATATATTTTCGGAAGAGTTATTAAAGCTGCAATTGAAAGATGTACAAAATCTGCCAATAGATCCAAATTGTGAAGATTTCGCTAATTGATCTTTGCAAAATATGTAAACCTGAATACATTTTTGGAAGAGTTATTAGGCTGCAATCCAAAAATGTATAAAATGTGCCAATAAAGCAAAGCTTATGAGGTTGTAGCCATTTGAACTTTGAAAAATATGTAAACGTGAATAACTAGTAAGTTTATATATTTTCGGAAGAGTTATTACTTTTGCTATCGAAATATGTATAAAGTTTGCAAATAAAGAAAACTTTGAAGTTTGTTGCTATTTGAACTTTGCAAAATATGCAAATCTGGAAGAGTTATTACTGTTGCTATCGAAAAATGTATAAAGTCTGCAAATAAAGAAAACTTTGAAATCTGAATAACTCGTATGTTTATAGTTTTTTGGAAAAGTTATTACTGTTGCTATCGAAAAATGTATAAAGTCTGCAAATAAAGAAAACTTTGAAGTTTGTCGCTATTTCAACTTTGCAGAATATGCAGATCTGAATAACTGGTATGTTTATAGTTTTTTCGAAGAGTTAGTACTGTTGCTATCGAAAACGTATAAAATCTGCCACTAAGGCAAAACTTTGAAGTATGTCGCTATTTGATCTTTGCAAAATATGTAAACCTAAATAGCTCGTATGTTTACAATTTTTTGGAAGAGTATTACTGTTGCTATCGAAAACGTATAAAATCTGCCACTAAAGCAAAACTTTGAAGTTTGTCGCTATTTGAACTTTGCAAAATATGCAATTCTGAATAACTCGTAGGTTTATAGTTTTTTGGAAGAGTTATTACTGTTGCTATCGAAAAATGTATAAAGTCTGCAAATAAAGAAATGTTTACAATTTTTTGGAAGAGTATTACTGTTGCTATCGAAAACGTATAAAATCTGCCAATAAGGCAAAACTTTGAAGTATGTCGCCATTTGAACTTTGAAAAATATGTAAACCTGAATAACTCGTATGTTTATAGTTTTTTGGAAGAATTATCACTGTTGCTATCGAAAAATGTATAAAGTCTGCAAATAAAGAAAACTTTGAAGTTTGTCGCTATTTCAACTTTGCAGAATATGCAGATCTGAATAACTGGTATGTTTATAGTTTTTTCGAAGAGTTAGTACTGTTGCTATCGAAAACGTATAAAATCTGCCACCAAGGCAAAACTTTGAAGTATGTCGCTATTTGATCTTTGCAAAATATGTAAACCTAAATAGCTCGTATGTTTACAATTTTTTGGAAGAGTATTACTGTTGCTATCGAAAACGTATAAAATCTGCCACTAAAGCAAAACTTTGAAGTTTGTCGCTATTTGAACTTTGCAAAATATGCAATTCTGAATAACTCGTAGGTTTATAGTTTTTTGGAAGAGTTATTACTGTTGCTATCGAAAAATGTATAAAGTCTGCAAATAAAGAAATGTTTACAATTTTTTGGAAGAGTATTACTGTTGCTATCGAAAACGTATAAAATCTGCCAATAAGGCAAAACTTTGAAGTATGTCGCCATTTGAACTTTGCAAAATATGTAAACCTGAATAACTAGTAAGTTTATATATTTTCGGAAGAACTATTACTGTTGCAATAAAAAAAGGTATAACACTTTTCAGTAGACTAAAACTTATGAGTTTGTGGGCATTTGAACTTTGCAAAATATGTAAACCTGAATAACTAGCAAGTTTATATATTTTCGGAAGAGTTATTACTTTTGCTATCGAAATATTTATGTATAAAGTCTGCGGAAACTTAGAAGTTTGCCGCTATTTGAACTTTGCAAAATATGCAAATCTGAATAACTCGTATGTTTACAATTTTTTGGAAGAGTTACTGCAAATAAAGGAAACTTTGAAGTTTGTCGCTATTTGAACTTTGCAAAACATGCAAATCTGAATAACTCGTATGTTTATAGTTTTTTGAAGAGTTATCACTGTTGCTATCGAAAAATGTATAAAGTCTGCAAATAAAGAAAACTTTGAAGTTTGTCGCTATCTGAACTTTGCAAAATATGCAAATCTGAATAACTCGTATGTTTATAGTTTTTTCGAAGAGTTATCACTGTTGCTATCGAAAAATGTATAAAGTCTGCAAATAAAGAAAACTTTGAAGTTTGTCGCTATCTGAACTTTGCAAAATATGCAAATCTGAATAACTCGTATGTTTATAGTTTTTTCGAAGAGTTATTACTTTTGATATCGAAAAATGTATAAAGTCTGCAAATAAAGAAAACTTTGAAGTTTGTCGCTATTTGAACTTTGCAAAATATGCAGATCTGAATAACTCGTATGTTTATAGTTTTTTGGAAGAGTTATTACAACTGCAATCGAAAAATGTACAAAATCTGCCAATAAAGCAAAACTTATGAGGTTGTGGCCCTTTGATCTTTACAAAATATGCAAACCTGAATAACTAGTAAGTTTATATATTTTCGGAATAGTTATTACAGCTGCAATTGAAAGATGTACAAAATCTGCCAGTAAATCTAAATTGTGGAGATTTCGCTAATTGATCTTTGCAAAATATGTAATCCTGAATACATTTTTGGAAGAGTTATAGGCTGCAATCCAAAAATGTATAAAATGTGCCAATAAAGCAAAGCTTATGAGGTTGTAGCCATTTGAACTTTGCTATCGAAATATGTATAAAGACTGCAAATAAAGAAAACTTTGAAGTTTGTCGCTATTTGAACTTTGCAAAATATGCAGATCTGAATAACTCGTATGTTTATAGTTTTTTGGAAGAGTTATTACAACTGCAATCGAAAAATGTACAAAATCTGCCAATAAAGCAAAACTTATGAGGTGGTGGCCATTTGATCTTTACAAAATATGTAAACCTGAATAACTAGTAAGTTTATATATTTTCGGAAGAGTTATTACAGCTGCAATTGAAAGATGTACAAAATCTGCCAATAGATCCAAATTGTGAAGATTTCGCTAATTGATAGCCATTTGAACTTTGAAAAATATGTAAACGTGAATAACTAGTAAGTTTATATATTTTCGGAAGAGTTATTACTTTTAATATCGAAATATGTATAAAGTCTGCAAATAAAGGAAACTTTGAAGTTTGTCGCTATTTGAACTTTGCAAAATATGCAGATCTGAATAACTCGTATGTTTATAGTTTTTTGGAAGAGTTATTACAACTGCAATCGAAAAATGTACAAAATCTGAAAATAAAGCAAAACTTATGAGGTGGTGGCCATTTGATCTTTAAAAATATGTAAACCTGAATAACTAGTAAGTTTATATATTTTCGGAAGAGTTATTACAGCTGCAATTGAAAGATGTACAAAATCTGCCAATAGATCCAAATTGTGAAGATTTCGCTCATTGATCTTTGCAAAATATGTAAACCTGAATACATTTTTGGAAGATTTATTAGGCTGCAATCCAAAAATGTATAAAATGTGCCAATACAGCAAAGCTTATGAGGTTGTAGCCATTTGAACTTTGAAAAATATGTAAACGTGAATAACTAGTAAGTTTATATATTTTCGGAAGAGTTATTACTTTTGCTATCGAAATATGTATAAAGTCTGCAAATGAAGAAAACTTTGAAATCTGAATAACTCGTATGTTTATAGTTTTTTGGAAAAGTTATTACTGTTGCTATCGAAAACGTATAAAATCTGCCAATAAGGCAAAACTTTGAAGTATGTCGCCATTTGAACTTTGCAAAATATGTAAACCTGAATAACTCGTATGTTTATAGTTTTTTGGAAGAGTTATCACTGTTGCTATCGAAAAATGTATAAAGTCTGCAATAAAGAAAACTTTAAAGTTTGTCGCTATCTGAACTTTGCAAAATATGCAAATCTGAATAACTCGTATGTTTATAGTTTTTGGAAGAGTTATTACTGTTGCTATCGAAAACGTATAAAATCTGCCAATAAGGCAAAACTTTGAAGTATGTCGCTATTTGAACTTTGCAAAATATGTAAACCTAAATAACTCGTATGTTTACAATTTTTCGGAAGAGTTATTACTTTTGATATCGAAATATGTATAAAGTCTGCAAATAAAGGAAACTTTGAAGTTTGTCGCTATTTGAACTTTGCAAAATATGCAGATCTGAATAACTCGTATGTTCGTATGTTTATAGTTTTTTGAAAGAGTTATTACTGTTGCTATCGAAAACGTATAAAATCTGCCACTAAAGCAAAACTTTGAAGTTTGTCGCTATTTGAACTTTGCAAAATATGCAATTCTGAATAACTCGTAGGTTTATAGTTTTTTGGAAGAGTTATTACTGTTGCTATCGAAAAATGTATAAAGTCTGCAAATAAAGAAATGTTTACAATTTTTTGGAAGAGTATTACTGTTGCTATCGAAAACGTATAAAATCTGCCACTAAAGCAAAACTTTGAAGTTTGTCGCTATTTGAACTTTGCAAAATATGCAATTCTGAATAACTCGTAGGTTTATAGTTTTTTGGAAGAGTTATTACTGTTGCTATCGAAAAATGTATAAAGTCTGCAAATAAAGAAATGTTTACTATTTTTTGGAAGAGTATTACTGTTGCTATCGAAAACGTATAAAATCTGCCAATAAGGCAAAACTTTGAAGTATGTCGCCATTTGAACTTTGCAAAATATGTAAACCTGAATAACTAGTAAGTTTATATATTTTCGGAAGAACTATTACTGTTGCAATAAAAAAAGGTATAACACTTTTCAGTAGACTAACACTTATGAGTTTGTGGGCATTTGAACTTTGCAAAATATGTAAACCTGAATAACTCGTATGTTTATAGTTTTTTGGAAGAGTTATCACTGTTGCTATTTGTCGCTATCTGCTGTTTGTCGCTATCTGAACTTTGCAAAATATGCAAATCTGAATAACTCGTATGTTTATAGTTTTTTGGAAGAGTTATTACTGTTGCTATCGAAAACGTATAAAATCTGCCACTAAGGCAAAACTTTGAAGTATGTCGCCATTTGAACTTTGCAAAATATGTAAACCTGAATAACTCGTATGTTTATAGTTTTTTGGAAGAGTTATCACTGTTGCTATTTGTCGCTATCTGCTGTTTGTCGCTATCTGAACTTTGCAAAATATGAAAATCTGAATAACTCGTATGTTTATAGTTTTTTGGAAGAGTTATTACTGTTGCTATCGAAAACGTATAAAATCTGCCAATAAGGCAAAACTTTGAAGTATGTCGCTATTTGAACTTTGCAAAATATGTAAACCTAAATAACTCGTATGTTTACAATTTTTTGGAGAGTTATTACTGATGCTATCGAAAAATGTATAAAGTCTGCAAATAAAGAAAACTTTGAAGTTTTTCGCTATTTCAACTTTGCAGAATATGCAGATCTGAATAACTCGTATGTTTATAGTTTTTTGGAAGAGTTATTACTGTTGCTATCGAAAACGTATAAAATCTGCAAATAAGGCAAAACTTTGAAGTATGTCGCTATTTGAACTTTGCAAAATATGTAAACCTAAATAACTCGTAAGTTTTCAATTTTTTGGAAGAGTTATTACTGTTGCTATCGAAAAATGTATAAAGTCTGCAAATAAATAAAACTTTGAAGTTTGTCGCTATTTCAACTTTGCAGAATATGCAGATCTGAATAACTGGTATGTTTATAGTTTTTTCGAAGAGTTATTACTGTTGCTATCGAAAACGTATAAAATCTGCCACTAAGGCAAAACTTTGAAGTATGTCGCTATTTGATCTTTGCAAAATATGTAAACCTAAATAGCTCGTATGTTTACAATTTTTTGGAAGAGTATTACTGTTGCTATCGAAAACGTATAAAATCTGCCACTAAAGCAAAACTTTGAAGTTTGTCGCTATTTGAACTTTGCAAAATATGCAATTCTGAATAACTCGTAGGTTTATAGTTTTTTGGAAGAGTTATTACTGTTGCTATCGAAAAATGTATAAAGTCTGCAAATAAAGAAATGTTTACAATTTTTTGGAAGAGTATTACTGTTGCTATCGAAAACGTATAAAATCTGCCAATAAGGCAAAACTTTGAAGTATGTCGCCATTTGAACTTTGCAAAATATGTAAACCTGAATAACTAGTAAGTTTATATATTTTCGGAAGAACTATTACTGTTGCAATAAAAAAAGGTATAACACTTTTCAGTAGACTAAAACTTATGAGTTTGTGGGCATTTGAACTTTGCAAAATATGTAAACCTGAATAACTAGCAAGTTTATATATTTTCGGAAGAGTTATTACTTTTGCTATCGAAATATTTATGTATAAAGTCTGCGGAAACTTAGAAGTTTGCCGCTATTTGAACTTTGCAAAATATGCAAATCTGAATAACTCGTATGTTTACAATTTTTTGGAAGAGTTACTGCAAATAAAGGAAACTTTGAAGTTTGTCGCTATTTGAACTTTGCAAAACATGCAAATCTGAATAACTCGTATGTTTATAGTTTTTTGAAGAGTTATCACTGTTGCTATCGAAAAATGTATAAAGTCTGCAAATAAAGAAAACTTTGAAGTTTGTCGCTATCTGAACTTTGCAAAATATGCAAATCTGAATAACTCGTATGTTTATAGTTTTTTCGAAGAGTTATCACTGTTGCTATCGAAAAATGTATAAAGTCTGCAAATAAAGAAAACTTTGAAGTTTGTCGCTATCTGAACTTTGCAAAATATGCAAATCTGAATAACTCGTATGTTTATAGTTTTTTCGAAGAGTTATTACTTTTGATATCGAAAAATGTATAAAGTCTGCAAATAAAGAAAACTTTGAAGTTTGTCGTTATCTGAACTTTGCAGAATATGCAGATCTGAATAACTCGTATGTTTATAGTTTTTTGGAAGAGTTATTACAACTGCAACCGAAAAATGTACAAAATCTGCCAATAAAGCAGAACTTATGAGGTTGTGGCCATTTGATCTTTACAAAATATGCAAACCTGAATAACTAGTAAGTTTATATATTTTCGGAATAGTTATTACAGCTGCAATTGAAAGATGTACAAAATCTGCCAGTAAATCTAAATTGTGGAGATTTCGCTAATTGATCTTTGCAAAATATGTAATCCTGAATACATTTTTGGAAGAGTTATAGGCTGCAATCCAAAAATGTATAAAATGTGCCAATAAAGCAAAGCTTATGAGGTTGTAGCCATTAGAACTTTGCTATCGAAATATGTATAAAGACTGCAAATAAAGAAAACTTTGAAGTTTGTCGCTATTTGAACTTTGCAAAATATGCAGATCTGAATAACTCGTATGTTTATAGTTTTTTGGAAGAGTTATTACAACTGCAATCGAAAAATGTACAAAATCTGCCAATAAAGCAAAACTTATGAGGTGGTGGCCATTTGATCTTTACAAAATATGTAAACCTGAATAACTAGTAAGTTTATATATTTTCGCAAGAGTTATTACAGCTGCAATTGAAAGATGTACAAAATCTGCCAATAGATCCAAATTGTGAAGATTTCGCTAATTGATAGCCATTTGAACTTTGAAAAATATGTAAACGTGAATAACTAGTAAGTTTATATATTTTCGGAAGAGTTATTACTTTTAATATCGAAATATGTATAAAGTCTGCAAATAAAGGAAACTTTGAAGTTTGTCGCTATTTGAACTTTGCAAAATATGCAGATCTGAATAACTCGTATGTTTATAGTTTTTTGGAAGAGTTATTACAACTGCAATCGAAAAATGTACAAAATCTGAAAATAAAGCAAAACTTATGAGGTGGTGGCCATTTGATCTTTAAAAATATGTAAACCTGAATAACTAGTAAGTTTATATATTTTCGGAAGAGTTATTACAGCTGCAATTGAAAGATGTACAAAATCTGCCAATAGATCCAAATTGTGAAGATTTCGCTCATTGATCTTTGCAAAATATGTAAACCTGAATACATTTTTGGAAGAGTTATTAGGCTGCAATCCAAAAATGTATAAAATGTGCCAATAAAGCAAAGCTTATGAGGTTGTAGCCATTTGAACTTTGAAAAATATGTAAACGTGAATAACTAGTAAGTTTATATATTTTCGGAAGAGTTATTACTTTTGCTATCGAAATATGTATAAAGTTTGCAAATAAAGAAAACTTTGAAGTTTGTTGCTATTTGAACTTTGCAAAATATGCAAATCTGGAAGAGTTATTACTGTTGCTATCGAAAAATGTATAAAGTCTGCAAATAAAGAAAACTTTGAAATCTGAATAACTCGTATGTTTATAGTTTTTTGGAAAAGTTATTACTGTTGCTATCGAAAACGTATAAAATCTGCCAATAAGGCAAAACTTTGAAGTATGTCGCCATTTGAACTTTGAAAAATATGTAAACCTGAATAACTCGTATGTTTATAGTTTTTTGGAAGAATTATCACTGTTGCTATCGAAAAATGTATAAAGTCTGCAAATAAAGAAAACTTTGAAGTTTGTCGCTATTTCAACTTTGCAGAATATGCAGATCTGAATAACTGGTATGTTTATAGTTTTTTCGAAGAGTTATTACTGTTGCTATCGAAAACGTATAAAATCTGCCACTAAGGCAAAACTTTGAAGTATGTCGCTATTTGATCTTTGCAAAATATGTAAACCTAAATAGCTCGTATGTTTACAATTTTTTGGAAGAGTATTACTGTTGCTATCGAAAACGTATAAAATCTGCCACTAAAGCAAAACTTTGAAGTTTGTCGCTATTTGAACTTTGCAAAATATGCAATTCTGAATAACTCGTAGGTTTATAGTTTTTTGGAAGAGTTATTACTGTTGCTATCGAAAAATGTATAAAGTCTGCAAATAAAGAAATGTTTACAATTTTTTGGAAGAGTATTACTGTTGCTATCGAAAACGTATAAAATCTGCCAATAAGGCAAAACTTTGAAGTATGTCGCCATTTGAACTTTGCAAAATATGTAAACCTGAATAACTAGTAAGTTTATATATTTTCGGAAGAACTATTACTGTTGCAATAAAAAAAGGTATAACACTTTTCAGTAGACTAAAACTTATGAGTTTGTGGGCATTTGAACTTTGCAAAATATGTAAACCTGAATAACTAGCAAGTTTATATATTTTCGGAAGAGTTATTACTTTTGCTATCGAAATATTTATGTATAAAGTCTGCGGAAACTTAGAAGTTTGCCGCTATTTGAACTTTGCAAAATATGCAAATCTGAATAACTCGTATGTTTACAATTTTTTGGAAGAGTTACTGCATATAAAGGAAACTTTGAAGTTTGTCGCTATTTGAACTTTGCAAAACATGCAAATCTGAATAACTCGTATGTTTATAGTTTTTTGAAGGGTTATCACTGTTGCTATCGAAAAATGTATAAAGTCTGCAAATAAAGAAAACTTTGAAGTTTGTCGCTATCTGAACTTTGCAAAATATGCAAATCTGAATAACTCGTATGTTTATAGTTTTTTCGAAGAGTTATCACTGTTGCTATCGAAAAATGTATAAAGTCTGCAAATAAAGAAAACTTTGAAGTTTGTCGCTATCTGAACTTTGCAAAATATGCAGATCTGAATAACTCGTATGTTTATAGTTTTTTGGAAGAGTTATTACAACTGCAATCGAAAAATGTACAAAATCTGCCAATAAAGCAAAACTTATGAGGTGGTGGCCATTTGATCTTTACAAAATATGTAAACCTGAATAACTAGTAAGTTTATATATTTTCGCAAGAGTTATTACAGCTGCAATTGAAAGATGTACAAAATCTGCCAATAGATCCAAATTGTGAAGATTTCGCTCATTGATCTTTGCAAAATATGTAAACCTGAATACATTTTTGGAAGATTTATTAGGCTGCAATCCAAAAATGTATAAAATGTGCCAATACAGCAAAGCTTATGAGGTTGTAGCCATTTGAACTTTGAAAAATATGTAAACGTGAATAACTAGTAAGTTTATATATTTTCGGAAGAGTTATTACTTTTGCTATCGAAATATGTATAAAGTTTGCAAATAAAGAAAACTTTGAAGTTTGTTGCTATTTGAACTTTGCAAAATATGCAAATCTGGAAGAGTTATTACTGTTGCTATCGAAAAATGTATAAAGTCTGCAAATGAAGAAAACTTTGAAATCTGAATAACTCGTATGTTTATAGTTTTTTGGAAAAGTTATTACTGTTGCTATCGAAAACGTATAAAATCTGCCAATAAGGCAAAACTTTGAAGTATGTCGCCATTTGAACTTTGCAAAATATGTAAACCTGAATAACTCGTATGTTTATAGTTTTTTGGAAGAGTTATCACTGTTGCTATCGAAAAATGTATAAAGTCTGCAATAAAGAAAACTTTAAAGTTTGTCGCTATCTGAACTTTGCAAAATATGCAAATCTGAATAACTCGTATGTTTATAGTTTTTGGAAGAGTTATTACTGTTGCTATCGAAAACGTATAAAATCTGCCAATAAGGCAAAACTTTGAAGTATGTCGCTATTTGAACTTTGCAAAATATGTAAACCTAAATAACTCGTATGTTTACAATTTTTCGGAAGAGTTATTACTTTTGATATCGAAATATGTATAAAGTCTGCAAATAAAGGAAACTTTGAAGTTTGTCGCTATTTGAACTTTGCAAAATATGCAGATCTGAATAACTCGTATGTTCGTATGTTTATAGTTTTTTGAAAGAGTTATTACTGTTGCTATCGAAAACGTATAAAATCTGCCAATAAGGCAAAACTTTGAAGTATGTCGCTATTTGAACTTTGCAAAATATGTAAACCTAAATAACTCGTATGTTTACAATTTTTCGGAAGAGTTATTACTTTTGATATCGAAATATGTATAAAGTCTGCAAATAAAGGAAACTTTGAAGTTTGTCGCTATTTGAACTTTGCAAAATATGCAGATCTGAATAACTCGTATGTTTATAGTTTTTTGGAAGAGTTATTACAACTGCAATCGAAAAATGTACAAAATCTGAAAATAAAGCAAAACTTATGAGGTGGTGGCCATTTGATCTTTAAAAATATGTAAACCTGAATAACTAGTAGATAAGTTTATATATTTTCGGAAGAGTTATTAAAGCTGCAATTGAAAGATGTACAAAATCTGCCAATAGATCCAAATTGTGAAGATTTCGCTAATTGATCTTTGCAAAATATGTAAACCTGAATACATTTTTGGAAGAGTTATTAGGCTGCAATCCAAAAATGTATAAAATGTGCCAATAAAGCAAAGCTTATGAGGTTGTAGCCATTTGAACTTTGAAAAATATGTAAACGTGAATAACTAGTAAGTTTATATATTTTCGGAAGAGTTATTACTTTTGCTATCGAAATATGTATAAAGTTTGCAAATAAAGAAAACTTTGAAGTTTGTTGCTATTTGAACTTTGCAAAATATGCAAATCTGGAAGAGTTATTACTGTTGCTATCGAAAAATGTATAAAGTCTGCAAATAAAGAAAACTTTGAAATCTGAATAACTCGTATGTTTATAGTTTTTTGGAAAAGTTATTACTGTTGCTATCGAAAACGTATAAAATCTGCCAATAAGGCAAAACTTTGAAGTATGTCGCCATTTGAACTTTGAAAAATATGTAAACCTGAATAACTCGTATGTTTATAGTTTTTTGGAAGAATTATCACTGTTGCTATCGAAAAATGTATAAAGTCTGCAAATAAAGAAAACTTTGAAGTTTGTCGCTATCTGAACTTTGCAAAATATGCAAATCTGAATAACTCGTATGTTTATAGTTTTTTGGAAGAGTTATTACTGTTGCTATCGAAAACCTATAAAATCTGCTCGTATGTTTATAGTTTTTTGGAAGAGTTATTACTGTTGCTATCGAAAACGTATAAAATCTGCCAATAAGGCAAAACTTTGAAGTATGTCTAGCGACATACTTTGCAAAATATGTAAACCTAAATAACTCGTATGTTTACAATTTTTTGGAAGAGTTCTTACTGTTGCTATCGAAAAATGTATAAAGTCTGCAAATAAAGCAAAACTTATGAGGTTGTGGCCATTTGAACTTTGCAAAATATGTAAACCTGAATAACTCGTATGTTTATAGTTTTTTGGAAGAGTTATCACTGTTGCTATCGAAAAATGTATAAAGTCTGCAAATAAAGAAAACTTTGAAGTTTGTCGCTATCTGAACTTTGCAAAATATGCAAATCTGAATAACTCGTATGTTTATAGTTTTTTGGAAGAGTTATTACTGTTGCTATCGAAAACGTATAAAATCTGCTCGTATGTTTATAGTTTTTTGGAAGAGTTATTACTGTTGCTATCGAAAACGTATAAAATCTGCCAATAAGGCAAAACTTTGAAGTATGTCTAGCGACATACTTTGCAAAATATGTAAACCTAAATAACTCGTATGTTTACAATTTTTTGGAAGAGTTCTTACTGTTGCTATCGAAAAATGTATAAAGTCTGCAAATAAAGCAAAACTTATGAGGTTGTGGCCATTTGAACTTTGCAAAATATGTAAACCTGAATAACTCGTATGTTTATAGTTTTTTGGAAGAGTTATCACTGTTGCTATCGAAAAATGTATAAAGTCTGCAAATAAAGAAAACTTTGAAGTTTGTCGCTATCTGAACTTTGCAAAATATGCAAATCTGAATAACTCGTATGTTTATAGTTTTTTGGAAAAGTTATTACTGTTGCTATCGAAAACGTATAAAATCTGCCAATAAGGCAAAACTTTGAAGTATGTCGCCATTTGAACTTTGCAAAATATGTAAACCTGAATAACTCGTATGTTTATAGTTTTTTGGAAGAGTTATCACTGTTGCTATCGAAAAATGTATAAAGTCTGCAAATAAAGAAAACTTTGAAGTTTGTCGCTATCTGAACTTTGCAAAATATGCAAATCTGAATAACTCGTATGTTTATAGTTTTTTGGAAAAGTTATTACTGTTGCTATCGAAAACGTATAAAATCTGCCAATAAGGCAAAACTTTGAAGTATGTCGCCATTTGAACTTTGCAAAATATGTAAACCTGATGTTTATAGTTTTTTGGAAGAGTTATCACTGTTGCTATCGAAAAATGTATAAAGTCTGCAAATAAAGCAAAACTTATGAGGTGGTGGCCATTTGATCTTTACAAAATATGTAAACCTGAATAACTAGTAAGTTTATATATTTTCGGAAGAGTTATTACAGCTGCAATTGAAAGATGTACAAAATCTGCCAATAGATCCAAATTGTGAAGATTTCGCTAATTGATAGCCATTTGAACTTTGAAAAATATGTAAACGTGAATAACTAGTAAGTTTATATATTGTCGGAAGAGTTATTACTTTTGATATCGAAATATGTATAAAGTCTGCAAATAAAGGAATCTTTGAAGTTTGTCGCTTTGCAGAATCTGAATAACTCGTATGCTTATAGTTTTTTGGAAGAGTTATTACAACTGCAATCGAAAAATGTACAAAATCTGCCAATAAAGCAAAACTTATGAGGTGGTGGCCATTTGATCTTTACAAAATATGTAAACATGAATAACTAGTAAGTTTATATATTTTCGGAAGAGTTAGTACAGCTGCAATTGAAAGATGTACAAAATCTGCCAATAGATCCAAATTGTGAAGATTTCGAATTGATCTTTGAAAAATATGTAAACCTGAATACATTTTTGGAAGAGTTATTAGGCTGCAATCCAAAAATGTATAAAATGTGCCAATAAAGCAAAGCTTATGAGGTTGTAGCCATTTGAACTTTGAAAAATATGTAAACGTGAATAACTAGTAAGTTTATATATTTTCGGAAGAGTTATTACTTTTGCTATCGAAATATGTATAAAGTTTGCAAATAAAGAAAACTTTGAAGTTTGTTGCTATTTGAACTTTGCAAAATATGCAAATCTGGAAGAATGGTATTTTTTATATTTTTTTTTGGTACTAAATTTGATATTTTGAAGTTATATTGTTTTCGTTTTTTTTTTGCTGCATTTGATTTCCATTTTTTAAACTTTTCTAATTGTTTGTACATATTTTATTTTGTTTCCAATAATTTGTTTTTGCTTCATTTTGTTTTTTTTTAATTTTTTTTTGAGTTTTAAATTTTTATATAACATATTTTTTTAATATATGCATTATATTTTTATTTATTGTTGTGATAGTTTTGTTTACTTAGTTTAATTTTTTGTTTTTAGTTTTTCTATTTTACACATAAATACAAAGAACGGAAAGTGAAAAAATTCTTTGTTTCAATTTATTTATTTAATTTTTAATTTTTTTTTTAATTTTATTTAACATTGAATTTTTTTGTTTAAGCATTTTTTATATTTATTTTATAACTAAATTTGATATTTTGAAGTTATATTATTTTAGTTTTTTTGCTGCATTTGCTTTCCACTTTTGACATTTTTCTTATTGTTTGTACATATTTTATTTTGTTTCCAATAATTTGGGTTTGCTTTATTTTGTTTTTAATTAAAGTATTTTTAAATTTGTTTTGAGTATTAAATTTTTGTATAACTTCTTTTTATAATATATGCATTGTTATTGTTTTATTTTTTGTTATGATAGTTTTGTTTACTTTGTTTAATTTTTTGCTTTTAATTTTTCTATTTTACTTCAACTAATTTAAAAAAAATTTTATTTGGTTTATTTTATACTTTTACCGATAACTACTTTCACCTATTAATATAATTTCATTTCATATTTAACAGAATACAACAACGAACTTAACGAAATACATCAACTACATACAAACATACAAAGAACGGTAACTGAACAAATTTTTAATTTCATTAAATTAAGCCAAATTTAATGTGATATTTTAACTTATTAAATTTTATTTTTAATTTTACTTTAGTTTTCATTCATTTATTTTGGGTTTGTTTTCTATACCACATTTTATTTAATTTTCATATGATTTTATTTGATTATTTCTTTGATTTCAGTTTCATTATTTTATTTTTATAATTTTATTAATTTATTTTTACTTTTTAATTTTATTTTGATTGGCGTGTTGGTTCATGAATTGGTAAAAGTTGATTGAACAGGGCGTTTAGAAGGCAAAAAACCCAGCGTATTGTTAGCTTAATAGTTAGCAATGTGTGCCAAAATTTCTCTGATGAGTGGAGTTAGCAACTTCCGAAATGGATCTATAAGAAAAGCTATGGCGGTTGTCTCTAAATTTTTCCTGTTCAATTCAACAAAAAACTTTTAGTGATTAATAAAAATTATTAAGAAACCCAAAAACAACAATAATTTTTTGCTGCAGAAAAAATTATTAATAGGCCTATAGCTCGTACCGAACCAGGATACTTCAAATGTAAAGACAAAAAAAAAAAACACAAGCTTGTTGTTTTCGTAAAATCTCAATAACAAAAAACCAAGAGAACATGGTTGGCAAACTGTGACACCAAAACAGTGTTGCAAAAAATCCATCATGATACCAAATCTTAACGTCAGATGGCGTGTTGGTTCATGAGTTGGTAAAAGTTGATTGAACAGGGAGTTTAGAAGGCAAATAACCCAGCGTATTGTTAGCTTAATAGTTAGCAATGCGTGCCAAAATTTCTCTGATGAGTGGAGTTAGCAACTTCCGAAATGGATCTATAAGAAAAGCTATGGCGGTTGGCTCTAAATGTTTCCTGTTCAATTCAACAAAAAACTTTTAATAATTAATAAAAATTATTAAGAAACCCAAAAACAGCAATAATTTTTCGCTGCAGAAAAAATTATTAATACGTCTATAGCTCGTACCGAACCAGGTTTTTATTTAATTTAATTTTATTTATTTTAAATGGTTTCTGAATTTTTATATCTTTTTTATTATACTTTTATTTACTTAATTTTTTGTAAACTTCTTTCTTTATTTTTTTTAATTTTATTTTGTTCTTAATTTCTTTTGAATCCCTTTTTTTTAATTTAAATGCTGCGCATTTGCCCTCAAATGTGTCGTCGTCTTCGGAGAAGCTAACCCATGGCTTCATATATTCTGCGCAAGTCGTCGTTTGTTTTGGACCTTCACCTTGGCCAGCTTTTACAACATCGAACGAATCTTTCAGCTTCACCTTCACCACACGATATGGACCCAAATATTTTGGTTTCAATTTGAGTCCAACACCAAACTGTGTACGTTTTATTGCCACCAAATCGTCATTTTCATATTTTTTAGCCTCTTTGCGTCGAAGGTCTAATTTCTATAAATTGTTGTGCGCATTTTAACCCCTGTCAGCAGCTCGAATGGTGTCTTGTCGATGCTTCGATTATACTTAATTTTTTTTACTATGCTCTATTTGTATTTTTTAATATATTTTTTTATTTAATTCTCTCTTTATTGGTTTGTTTTCTTATTTCAATTTTTTTGTTTACTTTATTTATGTTTTAATTAATTTCATTTAATTTCATTTTCTATATGTTACATTACTTTATTTTATATTTTTCATAATATATACTTTTACTGTAAACAACTTTCACCTATTAATTTAATTTCATTTCATATTTAACAGAATACAACAACGAACTTAAAGAAATACAGCAACTACATAAAATACACATACATAAATACAAAGAACGGTAAGTTAAAAAATTCTTTGTTTCAATTTATTTTTTTTTTTGTTGCGCGATTCAATTTCATTCAATTTATAAATTAAATTGGTTTTTAGTTATTTTTTTTATTAGTGAGATTTTTACACAAACAACAAGCTTGTGTTTTTGGTCTTTATATTTGAAGTATCCTGGTTCGGTACGAGCTATAGACCTATTAATAACTTTTTCTGCAGCGAAAAATTATTGTTGTTTTTGGGTTTCTTAATAATTTTGTATTAATTATTAAAAGTTTTTTGTTGAGTTGAACAGGAAAAATTTAGAGACAACCGCCATAGCTTTTCTTATAGATCCATTTCGGAAGTTGCTAACTTCACTCATCAGAGAAATTTTGGCACGCATTGCTAACTATTAAGCTAACAATACGCTGGGTTTTTTGCCTTCTAAACGCCCTGTTCAATCAACTCTTTACCAATTCATGTACCAACAACGCCATTTGACGTTTTAGATTTGGTATCATGATGGATTTTTTGCAAGTCTGTTTTGGTGTCACAGTTTGCCAACCATGTGCTCTTGGTTTTTTGTTATT